>LR738715.1:787517592-787576126 GCA_902687465.1 Secale cereale | reverse complement strand
GTCTAGGCTATTTTAGTACTCACTTGATCGATATATGCCGCGAAATCTTTTTTTAATACTGTGTTGGCAGAGTCTTCAACTCAAGACCTCTTGGCTCAGATACCATATTGAATTCATGCACCATCCAGTTGCTCCAAAAGTCCGAACAGATGGAGAGAGACGAGCAATATATCTCAACAAAGATAATGTGTCCAATCTCATACACTTGTTTATTTATGTTTTGAGTCATATGAAAGTAGTACTATTAAGAGGAGTCAGATGAAAAACAAGGAGGGGCGGGGTCAATGCTTAAAACACACCCCAAGTTACATGGAAAGTATTTTTTAGCCAGAACCATATACATGTTTTTTTTGTCTTTCGGAGAAACAAATCCGTGCCTCTAACGAAGCAAAAATAAATGCATTTTCTCTTTCCGTTTGCGAGAGGCATGGCCGTGCCTCTCACGGAAGCAAATCTGTGCCTTTTGCGGAAGGGGATAAACACAATTTTTTTCTTTTTTGAGAGGCGCGGCCGTACCTCTTGCGGAAGGCAAAAAATAAGTTTTTTCCGTTTCGGGGCCGTACCTCTTGCGGAAGCAAAAAAGAAACGTGTTTTTTCGCGCAAAAATAAAATTTAACTTTTTTTCCAAAAGCTAAGAAAGACCGATGGAACACCGAAGCCAAAAAACCTGAAAAAACATATAAAAAGCCAAAAATGTGTGTGGAAAAACAAAAAAAATCCGGATGATATGTTCAGAGCGCGACATGTGGCGGCGGCTGAGTGACGCTATATCATTTCACCTGAAGTGACCTTGGGAAAGCTCCCGAAGAAGCGCTCCTTCATTGGGAAAGCTCCCGAAGTGTTGCTCCTAAGGTTTTGGGGTTGTTATTTATTTTTGTTTGTATCGGCTCTAAACACCTTCATAATTCCACCCAAAAGCCACGAAAATTGATTATGAGTGAAAAGTGGGATTTGAATTGCAGAGATTCCCACGGTACTGAATGCGCAGTCAGCGCCGGCCCTATGTTTCGGAGGGCCCTAGGGCGAACTCGACAACATGGGCCCATAAGTCGTAACACTATACGAGTGATATGTAAACAAATATATATATGTATGTATGTGTGCTTGATACATAATATATATAACTTCATTTGCAATATATTAAAAATAAACTTTTGACCATGCATCTTTAATTTGAGATGTCTAATAATAATTATTGGACAATGACTAAAATATGTAGAAAAGAGAATGCAAAGAATAAGAGGAAGGTTAGACACTGAATAGTATTATACAAGCGTCTAGTCTTGGCTCGTTTCCATCATGGCTCCGTCACCGGAGACGTTGACGGCCCTGAGAATCATCATTCTTAGGGCTTGTTTAGGATTGCTCTGCTTCATCAAAATTAGTTTCGCTCCACTAAATTCACTTTGGAGCAGTTTCAACTAGAAGTTGTAGCACTATCAAAGAGAATGTTTGGCTTCCATCTAGCTACAGCTTCACGAATGAGAAATTTGGTGAAAAGAATCTATTTGATTGGTTAAGGGCGGAGAAACGAAGGGGTATCCACTTACTGATGGCAGTGGTGGGTAATTTCCACCCAACTCCAACTTCTACAGTTTTTTGGAGCACCCCTTGAAGAGATTCATAAAAAACTAGAAGTTGTACTCCAGATTCTAGTTTTTTGCGGAGCAGCATATCGTGAAGCTACCCCTGTTTGACTTGTGTTTTCTGGAACAGAGCTGAATTTTAAGGAGTAGAGCAGTTCCAAACAGGCCCTTAATCACCCCTTGGTTCCACGCAAGGCGCTCCACGCTCCTCCCTATGTTCCAAAGGAGAAAAGAAAGCGTTTGGCACAATGCCGGCACCCACGGGGCCGAGTCCAAAGGACGAAACCGACGCAGCGTGCAGAGCAGAATTCGCGCTAAATAATGCCAAGATGTCTCAGGAGGAATCCACATATAGCGCCATGAGGCCGGGCACGCAGCCACATCGCACACCCGCGTGTACGCCTCGTCCCGGGCCAGCGGCGTCAGTCAGCCCATCTGTCTGTCCATGCATGCCGGCGTCGATGGATCGCCTGCGGAGCACTTGAAGGCGACGCGGCGACGGACGGCCGGCGCGGATGGGCGTGCTGGACGTGTCAGGCGTCCCGTGGCTTTGATTCTAAGCGTATGCTGCTCCTGATAATGTCTCCGCATTCAATGCCTCCTGCCGCCTATACGTGTAGCTTCCTGAGCATATTTTGGGCGGCACCAAACCAAACCCTGATGGCATCGTGTTACCCCATAGCATAGGCTTCATTGCTGAATGCTGACTTGTAACTAGTGTAGATTGCTACTAGCATGGCACAGCTTTCCTTTGCTGACCTCCGAATAAGGGTCGTCCTTCCCCCTTTTTTTTTGAAAAAAACCCCATACATTAATTAATTAATAATGTTATTACAATCGTTCATTACAGAATTCGTCACACATGACGAAACACTATTAAGAAGAATCCCATCCGATTTACTTATAAAGCTAAACTTCGCAATTTTATGAGCCACCTTATTGGCGTTCCGATTAATTTTCGCAATTTTAAAATTCTTAAGCATCTTCGATATACTCAAGGTTTCTTTTTTCAGATCAACAAACGAGGGCCTGTCGAGATTCTCATTTGAAAGGAAAGAATGGACAAAAGCACAATCAGTCTCCAAAATAATGGACTGGTGAAGAGTAATACCTATATAAAGGCCTGCCACGCAAGCACGCATCTCAGCTTCATTCACGCTATAACACTCGTCCAGTACGATAACCGGTGAACTGGTGATGGTTCTTGGGCGGCAATGCGACCACCCACATAACCCATGCTAGCAGAGCTGAACTATGCTCTTCTGATGTACTCCTTTCGTTTTTAAATATTTATCTTGTTAAAGATTTCAACAAAGAGCGAATTGCACAAAACCACCACATTGAAGCATAGGATTGCAGAAAACACCTGTCTACGAATTTGTGGCAAAAAACACTGATTCTAGGCTTAATCATTTGCAGAAAGCACTGATTGGTTGTTTCAGACATTTTAACCGTGATTATGACATGTGGGCCCCGCATTTGATGACATGGCATAACAATTCACACCAGACGACGTTAGATTGGTCTTTTCACAAAAAAAAAAATCACCCAAAGAAAAATCACTCCCGCCTACCCTGATCCAGATCGGGATCGGCCATTCCCTCCTCCTGTCGAGCAGATGTCGTCGCCTCCAGCGTGCATGTGCTCTGCTACACGTTGGACATGGCGAAGCGCGTCACGTGCATCGAAGGGCTATTCGCCTCCTTTCTGCCGAGCGACAAGGTGTCCTCGCTGCTCAACAGCACCACCGCCGCGCCTGGCCGGTTGGCCCAAGGTGCTCGCCACTCAACTGCACCACCGCTGCGGCCTGGGCCAAGGTGCTCGCCGCTTCCTTTCTGCTGGCGGCAGCAGCGCGGCGACGTGCAGCAGGGACGCAAGCGGCAGCAGCGCGACGACGCGTAGATCGTGCACGAATAGGAGCGGCGGGTTGCAAGCATCACCGTGGGGCATAAGCAAGCTACGGCCACAGAGTACAACACTAGAGCAAGCAGTGTCTCTGGACATTGAGGACAAAATTACTGTTCTGACCCTTAGGGCTAACAAATTCCCGAATTGACCTCAGTTTGAATTTTTTTTCGTTTCTAACCTCTTCTGGTCACGCCACCCACCCTGGCGTCTGGTTAGCGAAGGAGACGCCATGGACCGTGGTGTCTGGACCCTGGCCCGCACGACCACCCGTGGCGTTGACCCCGCTGACGTGGCCGGCACCCAGACGCCAGGGACCTTGGTGTTTTCTCCTCGCGATCCACACGCCACCCACCTTGGCGTCTGGTTACGGTAAGTGGATAACCCCCCCGGGAGAGTGTGTGGGACCCAACCCACTCACTCTCCCCAATCCATCCCGAGCAGCAAAGAGCTTTGCTGCTATCCGCCTCTCTCCCACCCCTCAAGCTCCCCCTCAAATCCTCTCCAAAAGGTGCTTCTTTCAAGTGGATCTTTCCATCACTTTGTTGCTTGTGATAATCTCCCCAAAATCCCCCTTTTTTTTATTAAATCTTGTTATTTTGGTTGCATTTTTGACATGTGGGTGGAACCCTAGTATATGTTTCCACCCTTATTATAGTGTGGATTTCTTGTTTAACTTTGGAAATATAGTGATATGCATGGTGTGTAGTAGGAATATTTGCTTGTTGAGTAGAAAGATTGGGGGTTAGCGTTAGTTAGTGTTATGGGTAAATTTTGCTTAGTGTGTGTTAATTAATGACACCTTTGTGGGCATCCAATAATTTAGTGTTTGATATGATTTGGATATAATGAAAGGTTTGTGGACAAACACCATTTCTCATTGATGCCTTAAATGCATTCATATTGTTTTTAGATGGGGAGACTTGTTAATGTTCATTATATGGACAAGGAGGCATTCTTAAGTAACAATGCTGACACGGGTGAAGAAACAATGGTTTTTGATACAAACCCTAGCTATGAGGATGTTGTTGCAAAAGTGAGACATATCTTAAAGTAGATGGACAACAATGTTGATGTTAAGTTAATAGGAAGGTATGATGTTGGAGTTGGAGCCAAATCTCGGTTGAAAAGTATGCCCATCACCTCGGATTTGCATTGGGATGTATACAAGGAAAAAGTTTCCCAATCGGAAGATAAGTCACTTGAATTGTTTGCCACCAAGGTTGAATCTCCGCGGTTTACATTTGATTTGAACCTTCATGTCTCTTCCCCAATGAATGACATGACTGGGAGAACAATTGTGCCACTTGTTGAGCAAAGGGTTCTGGTTGATGTCCCCAATGCTTATCGCCAACCACATCCCCGTCTACCATTTAGTGAAGCAAATGAGGTTGAGTGGTATGCCCCCAATGCTTCTAGCCAACCACCAACTAGCCAAGCAAATGAAGTTGAAGTGATTGCTAGTGACAAAGTAATTGAAGAGGATGGAGATGCCCATGATGATGATGAAGAGCAAGAGGAAGGCTTTCATGTGAATGATGTTGGTGACTTGGATGCGTACATAGCGCAAAAGGACATGGATCGTGAGTTGCCTTTTAGGCATCAATATGCGTATGACTCGGATGACGAAGGTCCGGGGCAAGATTTGGATGAGGATGGATTCACACAGAATGAAAATCAAATGCACTTTGATATGACGGGCTTAGAAAAAAGAACTCACTTGTTTCGAGATCTCAGCCTTGCCCATAAAGCCGTAGTTGATGGTGGCATGAGAATGACGACGATTGAGCCAACACCATGCCAGGATCCAGGCGAACCAAGGGAGGAGAACGAGGACGAGAATGCTTATCTGAAGAAAGGAGTGAAGTTTCTGACCTTGGTTATGCTGAAGATTTGGTTGTCTGACTATGCCATTCAGAACCATAGGCCTTATTATGTTGAGCACTCTGACATTAAGTTGAGTTACACCGTGATGTGTGAGCAAGAAGGATGCCCATGGAAGGTTCGTGCAAGAAAGCTTGAAGAAACTGGAGAATGTGTGTTAAGAAGTTGTGTTACCACTCATAGGTGCAAACAGCCATCGAAATGACTTAGAAAAACACACCGTCAACTCACGTCTGAGTATCTTGGATACAAATTTCTGAAAGACATAGCTGTTGATCCCACTGTGAAAGTGAGGTTTCTCATGCGGACGGTAAAAAAACAGTTTGGTTATGAAGTGAAGTATGTGAAGGCATGGAAGGCAAAGGCAAGTGCTATCAGGATGTTGTATGGTGGTTATGAAGAAGCATACAATCAGCTGCCGAGGTTGTTGGGCGCAATTGCACATAGGAATCCAGGTATGTTTCATGTGATCGATGATCACGAGGGAGTGTTTCACCGTGCCTTCTGGTGTTATGGGCAATGTGTGGTGGCGTTTGAGCATTGTCGTCTGGTCTTGTCTATAGATGGCACATTCTTGACCGGTAGATACAAGGGCACACTAACGGTAGCAATGGCACACACGTCGAACGACAATGTGTTGCCAGTGGCATTTGCTTTGGTGCCTTCCGAGCACCAAGACAACTGGGAGTGGTTCATGGGTCATGTGAGGCACAATGTGATCGGGGCTAGGGAGGTATGCATCATATCGGACCGGCACCATTGCATACTCAAGGCAATGGACATTGTTATTCCAGGGTTTCCAAAGCTTCACCACAGATGGTGCATGAGGGATTTTGTGGCTAATTTTTACCGGGCGTGTAAAAGCAAGGAGTTAAGCAAGGACCTTACCCATGTATGTGTGGCCATCATCACCAATGCCTTCGATGAGCGATACAACAAACTCTTTGTAGCGGTGAACGAAGGGGGGAAAGAGTTCTTGACTAGGAATTTTAGCGAGAAACACAAGTGGGCACGCGCTCATGACGATGGAGGTTGGCGATATGGGGACATGAAGAGCAACCTTGTTGAATGTTTCAACAATGTGCTTAAGGGTGCTCGTTCGTTGCCGGTGACTGCAATAGTGGAGTATACCTTCTTCAAGCTTAATGAGTACTTTCAGAGGCATTCTAAAGAGAGTGCAAAATGGATAGGTGAAAGCAAGGATTATCCGGACAAGGTTGATGAATGGCTGCTATTACAAGCAAGCAAGTCTTCTCGACAACAAGTTATCATATTGAAATGATCTATCAAATTGACGAGCCAGGTGGCACAACACGCGACGGTTTGTCATATGGTGGTGCCGCATTTGAGGTGCACCTCAAGATTCGGTGGTGCCAGTGCGAGAGGCCTAGTAAGTACCATTGGCCATGCTCGCATTTGATAACGGCGGTGAAGGCGAGAAACATACATGTTTCAGATGGGATAACCGTGCGGATGCAAGAGTTCATGTCGAAGCTACAAGGTTGACATGGGCTCCTCGATTTCATCCTTTCTTAGACCAATCACAGTGGCCTGAGTATCATGGCCCTCATATTAAGCCAGACCCTCTCATGAAGGTGGAGACCAAGGGTAGAAGGAGAACTAAGAGGTTCAGGGGTGATATGGATGACCTGGCTGGATTCACTGGCATGAACCAATTTGGTAGCGGTCATTTCATGGAGGCTCCTGATAATATCGATTGTGGGGGGTGTGATGAAGCTGGACACAACGCGCGGTCATGCAAGAAAAGGAAGACCTCGAAGGGGGGCATTCCTAGCACTAGCCGTAGAGGAAAGACAAGTGCTAGAGCTGGTGGTGGCCGTAGAGGAACCACAAGTGCTAGAGGTGGTGGTGGTCGTAGAGGAAGCACAAGTGCCAGAGGTGGTCGTGCTGGTCGTAGAGGTGTCACAAGTGCCAGAGGTGGTGGTGGTGGTCGTAGAGGAAGCACTAGTGCCAGAGGTGGTGGTGGTGGTCGTAGAGGAAGCACAAGTGGTAGACGAATGGTTGATAATGGATCGGCCTTTGGTTATTTGCATAATCCAGATGGTTGATCTAATAATCATGGTATATTATTTGTTCATCAACTTTTTCCTAGCATTTTCGGTGTTTGTGTCTTTTGCTAACAATTGCTCTTCTTGTAGGCATGGCTTCATCTGGTTTGAGGACGAGGCCGTCGTGCGCGGACCAGGAGGACATCCCGAAGACTTGGATGGAGGCTAGTATGGACAAGAAGGGGGAGGAGAATGTGGTCACACCAGCGTGTTGGTGTGGTGATGTTTGCAAGGTGAAAGTGTCCACTGACCGCAAAAAGGCATGGACCAAAGGTAGAAGATTTTCGTGTGTCCCAACTATGCACATGATCCTGCGCGGCCAACTAACGCATATGACATACCACCGGTATGTTACACATACATCCAAATAATGTCAATTTGATTGAACTCATATTACTTACACACATGGTTTTCATGTAGTCACCTCCTCCACTTTGCAAGTACTTCACTTGGATAGATGACTGTAATGCCCAGGATGGAGTTATACCTCCTACGTGTCGAGGCACGACTTAAAGGCATAAGTCCATCCTAGAATGATCTCAAGTTTGGTATCTTTGCACAACTCATGTAAAAGAGGGATTAAATTGCAAAAGGAGATAGTTGGCTTACACTCGCCACTTCACACAATACATTACATAAGCAATCATCATACAAAACATCACAGCCCGACTACGGGTAAGAACCAAAAGAAAGATACCAAAACAACATAAAGCCACAGGCCAGGATCGAATCCTAGTAGAAACCACTACTGAACATCGAAACGTCACAAGCCAACGGTCACACTCTTCAACGAGCTCCTGGTGAAGCACTGAGCCAGCTCCTGCATCGTACACGGCTGAACCTGCATCTGGGGTGGTGAAGTAACTGTGAGCCACAGAGGACTCAGCAATCCCGTTCCCGGGTAACAAGACTATTTAAGCCTTGGGTGAGGACAAGGCTGAAGAAAGAATAAGAGGTGAAGGAACAAACAAGAGTCTGCAGCAGCAACTAGCACTAACTTACGTAAAAGAGAGCGAGAAGAGAAGAGCATCGGTCGAAAGATGATCACGAAGTGATCCTAACTAAAGCCGATCAAACATAACCCCACCGTGTTCAACTCCCGAATCCCTATTCGGAAATTGACAGTCACGGTACACACGCTGGTAGTGTATTGGATCATTGTGTCAAGTTATCTACAACCGGAATTAACAAGCTCCCATCTGCCACATAACCGCGGGCACGGCTTTCGAAAGTTCAAACCCTGCAGGGGTGTTCCAACTTGGCCCATCACAAGCCCACGATCCGCGAAGTCGCAACTCCATAGGTGGGAAGACCCGAGTATTCTCGGAATCCCGTGCTCAAGTTAAACCGAACTAAGGTAAGGCTAATCCAGCAAATCCTCCCGGCGTGTCGACACCCTGATAGTAGCCGCGCGTATCTAGGTCTCAGGACACGACCGGATGGGCGATGCTACAGGACCCAAACCTCGAGTTTCCCCGTGGTGGTTCCCGCAGGACCCCCGTTTGGGACCAACACCATCAGCGCTGGCCCCCCCTGCTATGTAGAAATAAGAATCCTCGGGGACGCGACCCCCTATGCAAATTTAGTTATTTAATTAAGTTGTTATTATGAGGCAAATAGTACCAATGTTGGGATTTGCTGGAAAAGACTTAGCACTTAGCGGTTTATCAAGGGGGTCCCATACACCCCAACCGTGTTAGGAACGCATAATCAAGGAACATAACACCGGTTTATACGGTTCCTAACGGCATGAGTGGAACAAAACACCAAGCAAAAGGCTTAGCCTTCCACCCTGCCAGTATATAGATGATTTCATTTTAAGCATTTATATAGTGTGATATAACCCAACCAAACTTCAACATGAAGCAAGCATCTTCGATCTTCACCTGCAACTAACAATGCTATAAGAAGGGCTGAGCGAAGCGTACTTAGCCAAGCAACGGTTTGCGTAGGTAGGGTGGTTAAACATGGCAATGGTTACAAGTAGGAGGCTGACAAGAAGAACATGGGCATCGAGGCAAAACTATAGATCGAGACTTCTAGCAATAGGCAAAGATAGTAATGGTATCCGGGTTCGGTCATCTTGCCTGGGATTCCACAAGGGAGAAGAACGGATCCAAGAAGAAGACGGAGCAACAGTCGAGCGGATCCTCACAACTCCGGAACGAAACCGAAGCTAACAAGAGAAGCAACCGGAAAGAAGAAACAACACGCTAAACACACAAACATAAACAAGGCATACAATGCACAAGCAAGCATGATGCATGTCCGGTTTAATATGCAAGGCATGGCAAGGTGCACAAACAAATACTACAAGTTAAGTGGAGATCAATATGCAACGAGTTGCATATTGACGAAACACCACATTAATTATTTAATTGACTCTCGTTATTTACAAAACAAGGTTAAATGTTTTTAACATGGCAAGAGGTGAAGCATAAAGAAACTACACTATTTAGACATTTTAAATGAGGCCGGAAATAACAACAACAAATTCCGGAAAATCCCCATGAGCATGTTTAATAATTATAAGCAAACAACAATTAAACATTTAAAGGTTGTTAACATGATGCGGATGACATGAACAAGTTTATGCAAGTTTTTATCAACAGGTTGACTTAAGAGGATAAGAAGCATTTGTCACCGTGGTGGAATGGAAAAGGTGCCACGGCAACGATCCGAAAATGATGCAACGCAACATCTCGGTACCGGTAACTCGTTGAGAGACCGGTGCAAAACAAAAGGTGGAGTGAACGAGACAAACGAGAAGAAAGTGGGGTGATCCCGTTACCGGGTTCCCACGAGTCGGTGACGAGGCAACCGAGGAACATGACAAAAGGTGGAACGGGCACGAAGCACACACGAGAAGCATTTCAAACAACCACAACAAGCATGCATCTCACGGGGTCGCGTCTCGGGGTTATACCTTCGAAGCGTTCTCTCTCGAAGCGGTTCGAGAGCGTCGAGGAAGTAGCCGTAGTAGAGGAAGTAGTGGTACACGGGGCGACGGTAGTGGTACACGATCGTAGTGGGAAGTAGTTGTTCCGTTCGTCTTGGCGGTTCCACGACGGCGGTAGTCGTTCACGGTCATCGGTAGTCGTTCGGGGCGTCGTGGTACTTGTCGGGGCCGTCTTGGCAACGTAGTTGTACACGTGGCCGTCGTGGGAAGTAGTGGAACTTGGTCGTTTTCCGGGCGTCGGTAGTCGTACACGGGGCGTTTCCGTTTCCGAAGAGGTACTTTTCGCGTCCGCCGTATCGACGTGTAGAGGTACTTGTCGAAACCCGCATCGAATGTAGTCGTTCATGTAGTCGTTCGGTCGTCGTTATGTAGTTGTACTCGGGTCTCGGACTTGTCAACGGGTCTCCTGACAAATTCACAGCAAGGCAACACAACAAAACACAAAGCTACAGCAACGTTCTTGCGGGAAGGGACCCTGGCAGCGACTCGACGAGGCAACCGAGGAACATCTGGAAGCTTCTGGAAGCTTCTGGAATCTTCTGGGACGTCGGTCTCGGGCGTCACAACTCTCCCACACTAACAGAGGATCTCGACCCGAGATCCTAGAGATATCACCGGGTAAAACGGAAGAGGAAGGTAAAACAAAGTTGCTTCTTTGACAGACGAGTGAAACCAAAGAACCTGAGAGGTTAAACAAGTTGAAAGAAATAAAGAATGCAACGGAGATGAACGAAGATGAAAACACTCCGTTAGAAAAGAGGAACAATGAGCATTATGAGAACCTTGCAGGTTGAAAGACATGAAACAAGAGCTCACGGACCAAAAGAATATGCAACTGCAATGGTATGGCCAAGGAATAAGAATGACAGAATTTGGACAGCACTCCGTCTGAAAATGGAAGGAATTGAACAAGAACTTGAGAAGATGGATGATACTTGATGAAAACAACAACACACAGCCTCCGGGACAAATAAAAGAATGGCACAAGGGTAAGAAAGATTCAGACAGCACTCCGGTTGAAAAGAGAGGCAAAACCAGATAAGATGAGAGAATTTGAATGAAGAATACAACACTCCGGTTAAATGATAAACAAGGAAAAGAACATGATCTTGAAAAGAAAACAAGATGATGGTTTGGAGAGAGCAACATCACAATGCCTCCGGAATGAAAGAATAGCATATAGATCAACGAAAGAAATGAACGGAGAAGAAAATGACAACTTCTCTCAAAATTGAATTTGAAAGAGCATCCTTACGAAGAAGGGTTGAACGGAGTTGTTGGAAAAATCAACAACGAAAACGAATAAGCTTGATGTGGGCTTATGGAAAACATCTCAAAATTAAGAGGTGACAACCAGCCACTAACGGAAACAATTGATTTGATTGAGGTCAACAAGGAGATGAAAAACTTATTTCACCGGAAGGATAAATGAAGAACTTGGGTCATTTATAAGCACCATACTAACAACAATCCTTAGGGAGAGCTTTTAGGTGAAATACAACCCAAGATAACTCCACAAATACAAATGAGGGGTTGAAGGATCTTCTCAAAAGAAAGAAATGATGGTTTTTAATTATCTCATTCTTGACAACTCGTGAATCATGAACATGAAGGAATTGTCAAGAATGACATAACACCATCTGAAAAGATAAGGTAGAAAGAATTGCAATTGGAAAGCATGATGAAGAATGCTTGAGCTCCAACAAGAATCTTGATGAAGACTTCGAGGATGAATTAAAACATGATGAACCAACATGAGAACTCCGGTAATGAAAGCAAGAGAAGTGAAAGATGAAAAGAATAAGATTCAAGGCCTGCGATGAATTAGATGGAGCTTTGAAATGATAAAATTGAAATAACTTGGAGCTCCGGAAAACAAGATGAACAACTTAGAAGCGAGAATATGATATGATGAACAAGCTCCAGACAAAAGAATTAAACACTTGGAAGGAACAAGAATAAGAATTATGTCATGCATATCCTTCATCAATTTAAATTGATGACAAGCAAAGGATTTGGCATACTACTTATTCTCATTGGAAAGAATTAAAGAGAGATCTAGCACAAGCTTGGGTAAAAATTCAACAAAGCACCGGTAGGATTATGAAAGAACAAATGAATTAAAACGATAACAACGAAAGAGTAACTTGAAAGAACCACCGTAAGAATATGGAGACGAACGAAGAGGCATCAATGAAGAATATTTGGAGGATGAAGTTGAAAACTGAGAACAAAGAAATATTCTGAAATGATGGCCTTCGGAGGATCACAAAGAAAAGAATTCATGAAATGCTTCGGATGGTTAGAAAGAATTCCTCACAATCTAAAACAATTATGAGGATGGCAAGAAGCTAGAACCACGAATCTTCAAGAGAACGGGCCAAGATTTAAGAGAAACTCTTCTCCGGTCTCCAAATGTTGAGAATGAAGACGAGAAAAGCCATGAAGAATTGTTGAGCACTCCGGAATGAAGAATTAAAAAAAAGGTTGAACCAATGATGAAAAGTTTTTGAAAGCGATCTTGGAGAAGGCGTGTGACTGATGGAATCATACTTACGTCACACTTGAAAAGAATTGAGTATAACTCCAGAATAAATAGAAGAGTCAGGTAAGATCCTGGGAAAAGACCTGTGGGTTAGGGCCCACTCAAAGAAATCACCGTTGGAAAGATTGCTTAAGAGATATTGCACCGGTTGAATTAAAAAGGCTTGAATAAGATAACAACCCTCAAAATAGTTTGAACAGATAAGAATGGAATTATGAATCTTCTGAGATATCTTGAGCTCTCCGGATATGAATAGCAAGATGAGAATGAATAATTAGGTGCACCGGAATAAGAAAGCATTGTGAAATGAGGAAAATGATAAGATCAACACCGAAATCTTGAATTACATCCACCGGAAGAATTAGAGAACAAAAGAATGATGAACTTGAAGCTCTTGAGCATCTTCACGATAACTCACCGGATAAGAACATTGAAGGAAAAGAATGAAGAAATATCACATGAATAAAATGGATATTTCATCTGAGAATTTCTTGCTCCGAGAAGAAGAAGGGTGGGAGGGTGGGGAAAACAAAGACAACTTGGGATGAACAAAATGGACACCGGTTGAAAAGAATTAACATGAAGATCTTGATGATGAAAAAGGACTAGCACTCTCATAGAAATATGAGAACACCGATTAGGAAAGGTATGGAATCAACATTTGACATCGAAGCAACTCGAATACCAGAATCAAAACAAAACAAAGGATAGATGTGTAGCAGCCTAATCTTCACAATATCATCCGAACAGAGAATTGAACGAATGAATTCCGCAGGTACATCAGCTCGTCGAGAAGCCACTTGGAGAACCAAATAAATAAAAAGAAACAAGGATCAGATAGAACAAATACAAGATAGAAGTTTCGTTCGACATCTTCGTGCTGAAAGCTCATGGAACGTGTTACAAAAGGGTTTTGTCATCCCCGGATCAGCATAGCCAAGGACCCTTTAAGATGCAACTCCCGATCAGAACAAGTCCATAAAACCACTTCACTCAATGTAGAATCCCAAACTTCATATCGAGCATCCGTTGGAAGAATGCCTAGAACTACTTGATGAACCCACCTATAGATTTCCGAAAGTTTCCAGTTATGCAATCAGGTGTTGGGGATACACGGGAAGCACCGCGCAATCAACTCTAAACCTACATCCAGGTGTATCCATCCTTCAACACATAACCAGTCTTTCTCGGAAACTGTTTACCTCGGACCTTCGAAAAGCATCCACTATAACAAGCTATGGCAATACTCTCGAACTACCTCCCCAGTACTGGGTGATGTCGGGGTTATCTTGCCACTGGCCGTATAGGAGAGATTTTCGATGTCGGCCGTCTTAAGTATTTAGTACTGTCGCGATATGCTTGTGTCAATGATACCCCGAAGCTCAACTCCTCGGTAACAGGAGGCATCGAGAACAATATCCTTGTCACAAGGAACATCGAAACAATCCCAGAATACTCGCGGGATCCTAAAAAAAATTTGGTGCACTTTTTGAAAGTAGAAGAGAAAAGAGTAATCGTCAGGAGTCCTCACCAGAGAGAAAGGGGATGAGAAGGAAAGAAATCCTACTCTCCGATATATATATAGGACTCAAAATATTTTCAGTGTGTGCCTAGACTCAACCGTCAACGATTCGATCAAACAGTGGGGGCTTCTAGGTCGGAGAAGGCTCTGAATACCAACTTGTAATGCCCAGGATGGAGTTATACCTCCTACGTGTCGAGGCACGACTTAAAGGCATAAGTCCATCCTAGAATGATCTCAAGTTTGGTATCTTTGCACAACTCATGTAAAAGAGGGATTAAATTGCAAAAGGAGATAGTTGGCTTACACTCGCCACTTCACACAATACATTACATAAGCAATCATCATACAAAACATCACAGCCCGACTACGGGTAAGAACCAAAAGAAAGATACCAAAACAACATAAAGCCACAGGTCAGGATCGAATCCTAGTAGAAACCACTACTGAACATCGAAACGTCACAAGCCAACGGTCACACTCTTCAACGAGCTCCTGGTGAAGCACTGAGCCAGCTCCTGCATCGTACACGGCTGAACCTGCATCTGGGGTGGTGAAGTAACTGTGAGCCACAGAGGACTCAGCAATCCCGTTCCCGGGTAACAAGACTATTTAAGCCTTGGGTGAGGACAAGGCTGAAGAAAGAATAAGAGGTGAAGGAACAAACAAGAGTCTGCAGCAGCAACTAGCACTAACTTACGTAAAAGAGAGCGAGAAGAGAAGAGCATCGGTCGAAAGATGATCACGAAGTGATCCTAACTAAAGCCGATCAAACATAACCCCACCGTGTTCAACTCCCGAATCCCTATTCGGAAATTGACAGTCACGGTACACACGCTGGTAGTGTATTGGATCATTGTGTCAAGTTATCTACAACCGGAATTAACAAGCTCCCATCTGCCACATAACCGCGGGCACGGCTTTCGAAAGTTCAAACCCTGCAGGGGTGTTCCAACTTGGCCCATCACAAGCCCACGATCCGCGAAGTCGCAACTCCATAGGTGGGAAGACCCGAGTATTCTCGGAATCCCGTGCTCAAGTTAAACCGAACTAAGGTAAGGCTAATCCAGCAAATCCTCCCGGCGTGTCGACACCCTGATAGTAGCCGCGCGTATCTAGGTCTCAGGACACGACCGGATGGGCGATGCTACAGGACCCAAACCTCGAGTTTCCCCGTGGTGGTTCCCGCAGGACCCCCGTTTGGGACCAACACCATCAGCGCTGGCCCCCCCTGCTATGTAGAAATAAGAATCCTCGGGGACGCGACCCCCTATGCAAATTTAATTATTTAATTAAGTTGTTATTATGAGGCAAATAGTACCAATGTTGGGATTTGCTGGAAAAGACTTAGCACTTAGCGGTTTATCAAGGGGGTCCCATACACCCCAACCGTGTTAGGAACGCATAATCAAGGAACATAACACCGGTTTATACGGTTCCTAACGGCATGAGTGGAACAAAACACCAAGCAAAAGGCTTAGCCTTCCACCCTGCCAGTATATAGATGATTTCATTTTAAGCATTTATATAGTGTGATATATCCCAACCAAACTTCAACATGAAGCAAGCATCTTCGATCTTCACCTGCAACTAACAATGCTATAAGAAGGGCTGAGCGAAGCGTACTTAGCCAAGCAACGGTTTGCGTAGGTAGGGTGGTTAAACATGGCAATGGTTACAAGTAGGAGGCTGACAAGAAGAACATGGGCATCGAGGCAAAACTATAGATCGAGACTTCTAGCAATAGGCAAAGATAGTAATGGTATCCGGGTTCGGTCATCTTGCCTGGGATTCCACAAGGGAGAAGAACGGATCCAAGAAGAAGACGGAGCAACAGTCGAGCGGATCCTCACAACTCCGGAACGAAACCGAAGCTAACAAGAGAAGCAACCGGAAAGAAGAAACAACACGGTAAACACACAAACATAAACAAGGCATACAATGCACAAGCAAGCATGATGCATGTCCGGTTTAATATGCAAGGCATGGCAAGGTGCACAAACAAATACTACAAGTTAAGTGGAGATCAATATGCAACGAGTTGCATATTGACGAAACACCACATTAATTATTTAATTGACTCTCGTTATTTACAAAACAAGGTTAAATGTTTTTAACATGGCAAGAGGTGAAGCATAAAGAAACTACACTATTTAGACATTTTAAATGAGGCCGGAAATAACAACAACAAATTCCGGAAAATCCCCATGAGCATGTTTAATAATTATAAGCAAACAACAATTAAACATTTAAAGGTTGTTAACATGATGCGGATGACATGAACAAGTTTATGCAAGTTTTTATCAACAGGTTGACTTAAGAGGATAAGAAGCATTTGTCACCGTGGTGGAATGGAAAAGGTGCCACGGCAACGATCCGAAAATGATGCAACGCAACATCTCGGTACCGGTAACTCGTTGAGAGACCGGTGCAAAACAAAAGGTGGAGTGAACGAGACAAACGAGAAGAAAGTGGGGTGATCCCGTTACCGGGTTCCCACGAGTCGGTGACGAGGCAACCGAGGAACATGACAAAAGGTGGAACGGGCACGAAGCACACACGAGAAGCATTTCAAACAACCACAACAAGCATGCATCTCACGGGGTCGCGTCTCGGGGTTATACCTTCGAAGCGTTCTCTCTCGAAGCGGTTCGAGAGCGTCGAGGAAGTAGCCGTAGTAGAGGAAGTAGTGGTACACGGGGCGACGGTAGTGGTACACGATCGTAGTGGGAAGTAGTTGTTCCGTTCGTCTTGGCGGTTCCACGACGGCGGTAGTCGTTCACGGTCATCGGTAGTCGTTCGGGGCGTCGTGGTACTTGTCGGGACCGTCTTGGCAACGTAGTTGTACACGTGGCCGTCGTGGGAAATAGTGGAACTTGGTCGTTTTCCGGGCGTCGGTAGTCGTACACGGGGCGTTTCCGTTTCCGAAGAGGTACTTTTCGCGTCCGCCGTATCGACGTGTAGAGGTACTTGTCGAAACCCGCATCGAATGTAGTCGTTCATGTAGTCGTTCGGTCGTCGTTATGTAGTTGTACTCGGGTCTCGGACTTGTCAACGGGTCTCCTGACAAATTCACAGCAAGGCAACACAACAAAACACAAAGCTACAGCAACGTTCTTGCGGGAAGGGACCCTGGCAGCGACTCGACGAGGCAACCGAGGAACATCTGGAAGCTTCTGGAAGCTTCTGGAATCTTCTGGGACGTCGGTCTCGGGCGTCACAATGACGAAGTACCAAAAGATGTCCAAGAGGACCAATATCGAGATTGCTTACGGAGGCAGCTCCTGTTGGAGGAGTCCTTAGCATGAAGGAGGAGCGGCTGCGTCTTGAAACGGAGAGGAACAAGCGCAAGAAGCGTGAGTAAGAGAAGGCACGTAAAGAGAAGAAGGCTCGTGAAGAAGAGATGGCACGAAAGCTTGCAAGGGCTCGCGATGCACGAGAGGAGGACGAGGCACGTGACAAGAAGGGAAAGTGGCCCCGTACTACTCAGTAGACAAATGGAAAAGGCACCATTATCGTCGACGGACTTTTTAGCCATTCGGGACTCCTTGTGTGTGATGAACTTGTCATTAGAGATTATCTGAAAACTATGTATTGTGTGTGAAAACTATGTATTGTAATCTTGGGTGTGGGATTTCTGTCATTTACATGTTTCAATGTGTGCAAAATTTCTGCAAACTATGTTTTGTGTGTGAAAACTAAGTTTCAATGTGTGCAAAATTTGTGCAAAATTGAAGTGCTGTCAGGATCAGACCCAGACACCAAGGACTATGGCGTTTGGCCTCTGCTGCACAACCAAACGCCACGGTCCACGGCGTCTGGCTCTACACAGGCCACCAGACGGCCAGAGACAGATGTCTGACGCTACGCGCGAACCTGACGCCACGGTCTACGGCGTCTGGCTCTACGCTTTCCACCAGACGGCCAGAGATAGATGTCTGATGCTACACGCAAACTAGACGCCACGGTCCATGGCGTCTGCCTCTACGCACACCACCAGACAGGCAGAGACATACGTCTGCCTCTATGCGCGAACCAGACGCTATAGGCCCCGGCGTTTGGCCCTTCACCCAGACGCCATGATCCGTGGCGTTTGGCCCTTTGCCAATGGATAAGATGCATTGGGCCCACCTCCAGCCCATTCACACCAATCCTCATCCACTCACACTCACGAGCTGCTGCCTCCCTCACTCTATCTCCACCAACTTAACGCCCTCAAATCTCTCACGAATCGGGCCAGTTTCACCCTTGTATCAAAGGCATTTCCAAACGAGAAGGTAAATTAACTCCACCCCCATCATTTGGTTGGTTTATTGTTGCATAGTTTTTCTAGTTTTCTTGGTTTTGTGCAAACCCCTAGTTCAAACCCTATTGTTCATGTCATCAATGAGATTTATGTGATGCAGATGACTAAGGATACTCAGTGGGTGCTTAGCCCTATTGTTCATGTCCAAGGCTTTCCTCAAATTATTGTGCAAGTTAGTGAAGTGGACCTCACTTTTGATTGGTTGAAGACTACATTCATGTTGAAGCAAGGGTTGAAGGAAGACGATTTTGTGTATTATGTCAGCAGCTTGCAATAATATGGCCCCGGGCAAAGAAAATTGATTGAAATAACTGACGATAATACAATTTAGGAAATGTTCGAAGAATGGAAATGGAAAAGGGTTGTTGAATTGCATTGCTACAGGAAACCGAGTTATATGTGATTTCAACGTCGTGAGAACCATAGTGGTCATGAACTATCGTGGAAGGGAGACTATGTGATGTTGATGCCACTTGAACCAGATTTTTATGTCATTTCAACTATATGGTCATGAACTTCGTTGTACACCCATTTGAACTATGTGCTTCACCCTTGGCCATTATGTTTGCATGAAAATCACATATTTGAAGTATGCGCTTGATTGCTAGAGGTGGTGTTTGTATCAAAAAAACAGTGGGAGTCTGCAGCCAAACGCCGAGGCCACTGGCAACTGGTCCCCCTGATTGCCAAACGCTGAGGCCGGTGGCGTCTGGTCGCCTGCTGTAGCCAAATACCAAAGCCAGTGGCGTCTGGTCCCCTGCTGTAGCCAAACGCCAAGGCGAGTATCTTTGCATAGTTCATACATTCCATAGTGCATATCATACATTTCTGGAGAGAAGAAGTATTCCACATATACTTCAACTTATAAACGACAAATTCATGTCATACATTCATAGGAAATTTAAACGACAAACGCCAAGTTCATGCAAACTAACGACACCGACACCAAGTTCATGAAAACTAACGACACCGACACCAACTTCATGCTAACAAACGATACCGTGACCAAGTTTATGCAAACAAACGATACAACTAGCTCACTTCCTCCTTCTTCTCTTTGCAAGAGTTGCAACTCTAGCCTCCTCCTCTTCGCTAGACTCCTCCGCTTCGCTAGCCTCCGCATCCTCTTCGTTGTATGACTCCTCATCCACATGGAGGTTGGACTTGTATCTTTGCATTCCCGGGGGGTAAAAGTTGATGAGGATACTCCGGACTCTGGAATTTACTGTTCCATGTCTTTTTTCTACCTTTCTGGGCTGGTGTCTTAGCTATGGCCTTGCCTTTTTAGCTCGTTGTGTAACCTGTGATGGCTGTGGAGCATCAAGATCATACTCATGCTATTGTTGTTCCTGCTCCTCTTCTTATTCCTGCTCCTCTTGATGTGTTGGCTCCTCTTGATGAACCTCCTCCTCTATCTCCTCTTCGTTCTGGAGATAACGACGTCTATTATCTATGGCGCGGCTACCAGGTGTAATCACGTCAGCAGACTGAGCACCATGGCAAGAAAGCATAGCTGCCATCTTGTGGAAACGCTTCTTGAACTTCTGCGACAACACAAAATATGCTATGATATGAGATGCAAATAACAAAACCGCGAAGAGAAGCTTTTATAATTGATTCCTCACACCTCCATCGTGGTCCTAAGAGTCCATTCAGATAATACACCATCAGGGGATGACTGAGTGCTACATTGGCATCGTTCACGCACATAAGCAACTCTCTGCCCTGCAATTCATGAACACTCCAAACTATCACATTTGAAAAAAAGGGAAGATAATGCAAGAAAGTTAGAATAGGTTCATTAGACTACCATTTCATCATGCATCGGTGCATAGTCAACGTGAGCCCCTCTGGTGTCTCTCACCGCCGTGTTGAAGGTATGATAGCCGTCTGCGGCCTGAGGGTCTTCAGAGGCCAACTCCGACCACTCCTCACTTGTCCAACCGGGCTTTAGCTTTAACCGGTAACGATTCGCATACCACACTTGATACGTCTGGTATGCTAACTGATTGTGTGGTCTATTCTCTGATTCAACTAACGTATCTCTTTGATTCCATATTTGTATCCACTAATGATGTTTGTTCGCCCAATCCGATATATCCTTATTATTCCTTCGATCGAACCTTCAAATGATGCATGATATAAATCATTACCAAACATAGACTAATTTAATGATCATCTACATACTCAAAGACATGCTTGCTCACCGATGCAGAGATAGCATTTACTCCTTGCTCTCCTCATTTGGAATAACTTGTCTTCTTCCAAATTGTCTTGCAACACGGTCTATGAAGTGCCACTCGACTGCGAAGAAGCATATCATTGGGCACCTCGCCCGCCAAAGATGATGATCACGCGTGCACATCTCGTTAAAAGAGAAGCCACGATCATCCACATAAGGCAGCCAATGGACTTGAAAAACAAAGAGATACATTGTTAGATACATATTTCTTTCTTAACTAAATTTTGTATGTTTTAACTTCTCATTACCTGCTTAGCCGTCAATGTGTCCAGCTCATTGATATAGCACTTGTATCGCACATGCGAGCTTCCTGTGTACACCTTGACCCGTTCCCAATGGTACACAACCGTCGGGCGCCGATATGGATCAGCATCATGCCGCCCTTCATGATTCCCGTGTGGGTTTGGATGTGAGAGGTTCTTGAAATCGGGGCGTCCAACCAGGAGCCGCTCCCACATCCACACGGATAGGCCCCAAACAAACCCACACAATGTGGTTGTACCTCCCTTCCTGCGACACGCCAAGTCAAGCTGCAATCAAACATACATGTTAGATATATGGAGGCGCATGAAAAATACAAGATAAATGATTGCAAATATATCTTACCTGGCGACAAAAGTATGCTAGTGCGGCCGAACCCCAGCAATACTGAGTATCCCAGTTACTGAGGGCGTGTTTGGTTGCCTGGGTAGTTGTAGCTTGCATTGCATGGGGGATCCTGGGTGAGCATGGCCTGGTTGAGTTTATGCAAGGAAGAGCCAAGATGTTTGTTTGGTGGACTGTATGATATGGGTGCACGAGAGATGCTATATACAACAGATATTGTTTGGTATGCTGCATTTGAGAATAATATTGTGAACTTTCTCTTCCAATTTAATCATTCTGACTAAATCTAGACCATTTCATGTGCAAATAGAAGTAAACCAAGTCTGAACCGAACTGAAATCTGAACAAAAATATGTATGTGAGAACTGCAGGCAACAAGTCTGAACAAAAACAAATCTGAACCAATCTGGATGACGAGGTGGAGGCCAATGAGATGGCTGAGGGGGATATGCCCAACCGAGAGGAGATGCCAACCGCGGGATTGCTCTGCAACTGGATTGACGGCCGCGTGGTGATCCCTTCTCCTCCTCCTTCTTCATCTCGATCGGTGGCGGGCGGCGTGGTGAGCTCCGGTGAGCTCGTCTACAGGCGTAGGTGCGCGCGTTGGTGGCGGAGCTCGGCGGCGTCAGAACTCGACGATGTCCAAGCGGGGCGGCGAGCCCCGGGCGGGGCCTGGAGTAGAGCCGGCGGATTCGACTTCGAAGATCGGGAGAGAGCCGAAGGATTTGTCTTCCTGCGAGGAGAGCTGGCCTGTGCGATTGGATCTGACGCATGAGAAAGAGAAAGGAAGGGGAAGGATACGAGATGCAGGAGCGGGCCCGGCTCGGAGATACTCCCGATTGCTACGTTTCCACGAGCCTAGCTGGGAGGCCTCTTTTGCATCTGTCGGGCCAGGCTGAGAACATCGCACAGGAAACCAAACACCCTTGATTTTGCACGTCGGGTGCGAGCCAGGTGCGACGCAAGCAACCAAACACGCCCTGAGTAGCTCCAAGAACATCCAAAGTGATGGGGAACGTAGTATTTCAAAAATTTCCTACGACCACGCAAGATATATCTACTAGAACCATAGCAACGAGAGGGGAGAGTGTGTCTACATACCCTCGTAGACTGG
The DNA here is from genome assembly GCA_902687465.1 of Secale cereale. Lineage (NCBI taxonomy): Eukaryota > Viridiplantae > Streptophyta > Magnoliopsida > Poales > Poaceae > Secale > Secale cereale. Next base: position 787,553,388 of record LR738715.1, on the reverse strand, counting down.
GAGCGGAAGCGTCTAGTGACGCGGTTGATGTAGTCGAACTTCTTCGTGATCCAACCAATCAAGCACCAAACGTACGGAGCCTCCGTGTTCAGCACACGTTCAGCTTGATGACGTCCCACGAGCTCTTGATCCAGTAGAACTTCGCCGGAGAGTTTCGTCAGCACGACGGCGTGGTGACGGAGATGATGAAGCTACCGGCGCAGGGCTTCACCTAAGCACTGCAACGGTATGACTGAGGTGTGTTTCTTTGGAAAGGGGCACCGCACACGGTTGGGAGAGATCAACTGATCAACTTGTGTGTCTATGGGGTGCCTCTACCCCCGTATATAAACGAGTGGAGGAGGGGGAGGGCCAGTCCTCTCTATGGCGCGCCCTAGGGGAGTTCTACTCCCACCGGGAGTAGGATTCCCCCTTTCCTAGTAGAACTAGGAGCCCTTCCAAGTAGTAGGAGTAGGAGAGAAAGAAAGGGAAAAGAGAAGAGAAGGAAGGAGGGGGCGCAGCCCCTCCCCTTAGTCCAATTCGGACTAGGCCTTGAGGGGGGGGGGGCGCAGCCTTCCTCTTCTCTCTTTCCCCTAAAGCCCAATAAGGCCCATATACTCCCCGGCGAATTCCCGTAACTCTCCGGTACTCCGAAAAATACCCGAATCACTCGGAACCTTTCCGATGTCCGAATATAGTCGTCCAATATATCGATCTTTACATCTCGACCATTTCGACACTCCTCGTCATGTCCCCGATCTCATCCGGGAGTCCGAACTACCTTCGGTACATCAAAACACATAAACTCATAATACCGATCGTCATCAAACGTTAAGCGCGCGGACCCTATGGGTTCGAGAACTATGTTGACATGACCGAGACTCATCTCCGATCAATAACCAATAGCGGAACCTGGATGTTCATATTGGCTCCTACATATTCTACGAAGATCTTTATCGGTCAAACAGCATAACAACATACGTTGTTCCCTTTGTCATCGGTATGTTACTTGCCTGAGATTCGATCGTCGGTATCTCGATGCCTAGTTCAATCTCGTTACCGGCAAGTCTCTTTACTCGTTCCGTAATACATCATCTCGTGACTAACTCATTAGTCATTTGCGTGCAAGGCTTATTATGATGTGCATTACCGAGAGGGCCCAGAGATACCTCTCTGACACTCGGAGTGACAAATCCTATTCTTGATCTATGCCAACACCAAGAACACTTTCAGAGACACGTGTAGAGTATCTTTATAATCACCCAGTTACGTTGTGACGTTTTATAGCACACAAGGTGTTCCTCCGGTATTCGGGAGTTGCATAATCTGATAGTCATAGGAACATGTATAAGTCATGGAGAAAGCAATAGCAGTAAAACTAAACTATCATAGTGCTAAGCTAACGGATGGGTCTTGTCCATCACATCATTCTCCTAATGATGTGATCTCCTTGATCAAATGACAACACATGTCTATGGCTAGGAAACATAACCATCTTTGATCAATGAGCTAGTCTAGTAGAGGCGTACTAGGGACACTCCGTTTTGTCTATGTATTCACACATGTACTAAGTTTCCGGTTAATACAATTCTAGCATGAATAATAAATATTTATCATGATATAAGGAAATAAATAATAACTTTATTATTGCCTCTAGGGCATATTTCCTTAAGTCTCCCACTTGCACTAGAGTCAATAATCTAGATCACATCACCATGTGATTAACACTAATAGTTCACATCACCAAGTGACTTAACACTTTATAGTTCACATCGCCATATGACCAATACCCAAAAAGGTTTACTAGAGTCAGTAATCTAGTTCACATCGCCATGTGATTAACACCCTAAGAGTACTAAGGTGTGATCATGTTTTGCTTGTGAGAGAGGTTTAGTCAACGGGTCTGTTACATATAGATCTGTATGTATTTCGCAAATTTCTATGTCTACAATGCTATGCATGGAGCTACTCTAGCTAATTGCTCCCACTTCCAATATGCATCCAGATTGATACTTAGAGTCATCTGGAATAGTGTAAAGCTTGCATCGGTGTATCTCTTTACGACGAACTCTTTATCACCTCCATAATTGAGAAAACATTTCCTTAGTTATCCAGTAACTAAGGATAATTTTGACCGCTGTCCAGTGATCTACTCTAGATCACTTTTGTACCTCCTTGCCAAACTCATGGTAAGGTACACAACAGGTTTGGTACACAGTATGGCATACTTTATAGAACCTATGGCCGAGGCATAGGGAATGACTTTCATTCTCTCTATATTTTTCTGTCGTGGTCAGGCTTTGAGTCTTTACTCAACTTCACACCTTACAAATCAGGCAAGAACTCCTTCTTTGACTGATCCATTTTGAACTACTTCAAAATCTTATCAAGGAATGTACGCATCGAAAGTCTTATCAAGCGTCTTGATCTATCTCTATAGATCTTAATGCCCAATATGTAAGCAGCTTCACCGAGGTCTTTCTTTGAAAACTCCTTTCAAACACTCCTTTATGCTTTCCAGAATATTCTACATTATTTTTTATCAATAATATGTCATTCACATATACTTATCAGAAATGTTGTAGTGCTCCCACTCACTTTCTTGTAAATACACGCTTCACCGTAAGTCTGTATAAAACCATATGATTTGATCACCTCATCAAAGCATATATTCCAACTCCGAGATGCTTGCACCAGTCCATAGATGGATTGCTGGAGCTTGCACACTTTGTTAGCACCTTTAGGATCAACAAAACCTTCTGGTTGCATCATATACAACTCTTCTTTGAGATATCCATTCAGGAATGCAGTTTTTACATCCATTTGCCAGATTTCATAATCATAAAATGCGGCAATTGCTAACATGATTCAGATAGACTTAAGCATCGCTACGGGTGAGAAAGTCTCATTGCAGTCAACTCCTTGAACTTGTCCAAAAACCTTTCGCAACAAGTCGAGCTTTGTAAACAGTAACATTACCGTCAGCGTCGGTCTTACTCTTGAAGATCCATTTATTTTCGATGGCTTGCCGATCATCGAGCAAGTCAACCAAAGTCCACACTTTGTTCTCATACATGGATCCCATCTCAGATTTCATGGCCTCAAGCCATTTCGCGGAATCTGGGCTCATCATCACTTCCTCATAGTTCGTAGGTTCATCATGGTCTAGTAACATCACTTCCAGAACTGGGTTGCCGTACCACTCTGGCGCGGAACGTACTCTGGTTGATCCACGAAGTTCAGTAGTAACTTGATCCGAAGTTTCATGATCATCATCATTAGCTTCCTCACTAATTGGTGTAGGAATCACTGGAACTAGTTTCTGTGATGTACTACTTTCCAATTCGGGAGAAGGTACAATTACCTCATCAAGTTCCACTTTCCTCCCTCTCACTTCTTTTGAGAGAAACTCCTTCTCTAGAAAGGATCCATTCTTAGCAACAAATATCTTGCCTTCGGATCTGTGATAGAAGGTGTACCCAACAGTCTCTTTTGGGTATCCTATGAAGACACATTTCTCCGACTTGGGTTCGAGCTTATCAGGTTGAAGCTTTTTCACATAAGCATCGCAACCCCAAACTTTAAGAAACGACAACTTTGGTTTCTTGCCAAACCACAGTTCATAAGGCGTCGTCTCAACGGATTTTTAGATGGTGCCCTTATTAAACGTGAATGCAGCTGTCTCTAATGCACAACCCTAAATGATAGTGGTAAATCGGTAAGATACATCATAGATCATACCATATCTAATAAAGCACGGTTACGACGTTCGGACACACCATTACGTTGTGGTGTTCCGGGTGGCGTGAGTTGTGAAACTATTCCACATTGTTTCAAATGAAGACCAAACTCGTAACTCAAATATTCACTTTCACGATCAGATCGTAGAAACTTTATTTTCTTGTTACGATGATTCTCTACTTCACTCTGAAATTCTTTGGACTTTTCAAATGTTTCAGACTTGTGCTGCATCAAGCGGATATACCCATATCTGCTCAAATCATCAGTGAAGGTCAGAAAATAATGATACCTGCCGCGAGTCTCAACACTTATCGGTCCACATACATTAGTATGTATGATTTCCAACAAATCAGTTGCTAGCTCCATCGTTCCGGAGAACGAAGTTTTTGTCATCTTGCCCATGAGGCATGGTTGCAAGCACCAAGTGATTCATAATCAGGTGATTCCAAAAGTCCATCACTATGGAGTGTCTTCTTGCGCTTTACACCAATATGACCTATACGACAGTGCCACAAATAAATTGCACTATCATTATTAACCTTGAATCTTTTGGCTTCAATATTATGAATATGTGTATCACTACGATCGAGATCCAACAAACTATTTTCATTGGGTGTATGACCATCGAAGGCTTTATTCATGTAAACAGAATAACAGTTATTCTATGACTTTAATTGAATAGCCATATTGCAACAAACATGATCAAATCATATTCATGCTCAACAGAAATGCCAAATAACAGTTATTTAGGTTCTACACTAATCCCGAAAGTATAGGGAGTGTGCGATGATGATCATATCAATCTTGGAACCACTTCCAACACACATCGTCACTTCACCTTTAACTAGTCTTTGTTCATTCTGCAACTCTTGTTTCGAGTTACTAATTTTAGCAACTGAACTGGTATCAAATACCCAGGGGTTGCTATGAACACTAGTACAATACACATCAATAATCTGTATATCAAATATACCTTTGTTCACTTTGCCATCCTTCTTATCCGCCAAGTATCTAGGGTAGTTCCACTTCCAGTGACCATTTCCTTTGCAGTAGAAGCACATAGTTTCAGGCTTGAGTTTAGCTTTTGGTTTCTTCACGGGACTGACAACTTGCTTGTCATTCTTCTTGAAGTTCCCCTTCTATCCCTTTTCCCTTTACTTGAAACAACTGGTCTTGTTAACCATCAATACTTGATGCTCTTTCTTGATTTCTACCTTCGCCGATTTCAGCATCGCGAAGAGCTCGGGAATTACTTTTGTCATCCCTTGCATATTATAGTTCATCACGAAGTTCTACTAACTTGGTGATAGTGACTAGAGAACTTTGTCAATTACTATCTTATCTGGAAGATTAACTCCCACTTGATTCAAGTAAGTATAGTACCCAGACAATCTGAGCACATGCCCACTGGTTGAGCTATTCTCCTCCATCTTGTAGGCAAAGTACTGTCAGAGGTCTTATACCTCTCAACACGGGCATGAGTATGAAATACTAATTTCAACTCTTGGAACATCTCACATGCTCCGTGGCGTTCAAAACGTTTTTGAAGTCCCGGTTATAAGCCGTAAAGCATGGTGCACTAAACTATCAAGTAGTCATCATACCGAGCTTATCAAATGTTCATAACGTCTACATCTGCTCCTGCAATAGGTTCGTCACCTAGCGGTGCATCAAGGACATAATACTTCTGTGCAGCAATGAGAATAATCCTCAGATCACAAACCTAGTCCGCATCATTGCTACTAACATCTTTCAACTTATATTTCTCTAGGAACATATCAAAAACATAGGGGAGCTATAACGCGAGCTATTGATCTACAGCATAGATATGCTAATACTACCAGGACTATGTTCATGATAAATTAAAGTTCAATTAATCATATTACTAAAGAACTCCCACTTAGATAGACATCCCTCTAGTCATCTAAATGATCACGTGATCCAAATCAACTAAACCATGTCCGATCATCACGTGAGATGGAGTAGTTTTCAATGGTGAACATCTTATGTTGATCATATCTACTATATGATTCACGCTCGACCTTTTGGTCTCCAGTGTTCCGAGGCCATATCTGCATATGCTAGGCTCGTCAAGTTTAACCCGCGTATTCTGCATGTGCAAAACTGTCTTACACCCGTTGTATTTGAACGTAGAGCTTATCACACCCGATCATTACGTGGAGTCTCGGCACGACGAGCTTTCGCGACGGTGCATACTCAGGGAGAACACTTATACCTTGAAATTTAGTGAGAGATCATCTTATAATGCTACCGTCGATCTAAGCAAAATAAGATGCATAAAAGATAAACATCACATGCAATCAATATAAGTGATATGATATGGCCATCATCATCTTGTGCCTTTGATCTCCATCTCCAAGGCACCGTCATGATCTCCATCGTAGCATCGTTGTCGTTTCGCCAACTATTGCTTCCACGACTATCGCTACCGCTTAGTGATAAAGTAAAGCAATTACATGGCGATTGCATTTCATACAATAAAGCGATAACCATATGGCTCCTGCCAGTTGCCGATAACTTTACAAAACATGATCATCTCATACAATAATGTATAACTCATCACGTCTTGACCATATCACATCACAACATGCCCTGCAAAAACAAGTTAGACGTCCTCTACTTTGTTGTTGCAAGTTTTACGTGGCTGCTACGGGCTTAGCAAGAACCGTTCTTACCTACGCATACAAAACCACAACGATATTTCATCAAGTATGTGTTGTTTTAACCTTCACAAGGAACGGGCGTAGCCACACTTGATTCAACTAAAGTTGGAGAAACCGACACCCGCCAGCCACCTGTGTGCGAAGCACGTCGGTAGAACCAGTCTCGCGTAAGCGTATGCGTAATGTCGGTCCGGGCCGCTTATCCAACAATACCGCCGAATCAAAGTATGACATGCTGGTAAGCAGTATGACTAGTATCGTCCACAACTCACTTGTGTTCTACTCGTGCATATCATCTACGCATAGACCTGGCTCATGATGCCACTATTGGGAAACGTAGTATTCCAAAAATTTCCTACGATCACGCGAGATCTATCTACTAGAAGCATAGGAACGAGAGGGGAGAGTGTGTCTACGTACCCTCGTAGACCGGGAGCGAAAGCGTCTAGTGACGCGGTTGATATAGTCGAACTTCTTCGCGATCCAACCGATCAAGCACCGACCGTACGGAGCCTCCGCGTTCAGCACTCGTTCAGCTTGATGACGTCCCATGATCTCTTGATCCAGTAGAACTTCGCCGAAGAGTTTCGTCAGCACGACGGCGTGGTGACGGAGATGATGAAGCTACCGGTGCAGGGCTTCGCCTAAGCACTGCAACGGTATGACCGAGGTGTGTTTCTGTGGAGAGGGGCACTGCACACGGTTGGGAGAGATCAACTGATCAACTTGTGTGTCTATGGGATGCCTCTACCCCCGTATATAAAGGAGTGGAGGAGGGGGAGGGCCGCCCTCTCTATGGCACGCCCTAGGGGAGTCCTACTCCCACCGGGAGTAGGATTCCCCCTTTGCTAGTAGAACTAGGACCTCTTCCAAGTAGTAGGAGTAGGAGAGAAGGAAAGGGAAAAGAGAAGAGAAGGAAGGAGGGGGCGCAGCCCCTCCCCTTAGTCCAATTCGGACTAGGCCTTGGGGGGCGCAGCCTTCCTCTTCTCTCTATCCCCTAAAGCCCAATAAGGCCCATATACTCCCCGGCGAATTCCCGTAACTCTCCCGTACTCCGAAAAATACCCGAATCACTCGGAACCTTTCCGATGTCCGAATATAGTCGTCCAATATATCGATCTTTACGTCTCGACCATTTCGAGACTCCTCGTCATGTCCCCGATCTCATCCGGGACTCCGAACTACCTTCGGTACATCAAAACACATAAACTCATAATACCGATCGTCATCAAACGTTAAGCGTGCGGACCCTACGGGTTCGAGAACTATGTTGACACGACCGAGAGTCATCTCCGATCAATAACCAATAGCGGAACCTGGATGCTCATATTGGCTCCTACATATTCTACGAAGATCTTTATCGGTCAAACCGCATAACAACATACGTTGCTCCCTTTGTCATCGACATGTTACTTGACCGAGATTCAATCGTCGGTATCTCGATACCTAGTTCAATCTCGTTACCGGCAAGTCTCTTTACTCGTTCCGTAATACATCATCTCATGACTAACTCATTACTCATTTGCTTGCAAGGCTTATTATGATGTGTATTACCGAGAGGGCTCAGAGATACCTCTCCGACACTCGGAATGACAAATCCTATTCTTGATCTATGCCAACACCACGAACACTTTCGGAGACACCTGTAGAGCATCTTTATAATCACCCAGTTATGTTGTGACGTTTGATAGCACACAAGGTGTTCCTCCGGTATTCGGGAGTTGCATAATCTCATAGTCATATTAACATGTATAAGTTATGGAGAAAGCAATAGCAGTAAAACTAAACGATCATAGTGCTAAGCTAACGGATGGGTCTTGTCCATCACATCATTCTCCTAATAATGTGATCTCATTGATCAAATGACAACACATGTCTATGGCTAGGAAACATAACCATCTTTGATCAATGAGCTAGTCTAGTAGAGGCGTACTTGGGACACTCTGTTTTGTCTATGTATTCACACATGCACTAAGTTTCTGGTTAATACAATTCTAGCATGAATAATAAAAATTTATCATGATATAAGGAAATAAATAATAACTTTATTATTGCCTCTATGGCATATTTCCTACACAAAGGGCCGAGTTCCCCGTTGCGTTTGAGAAAACTACCTTGGTTAGTACATACCAAAGATAGGCCCGCGCAAACTGCTGCACAACCACGTCATTGGCGCCCTCAGGGCACGGATTTGATTCTCCTCTGACTAGTTTTAGCCAAGAATGCCTCACTTTCGAGCTATCGGCCTTGCCTGGCAGAGGTTGAGGGGGCTCAACACCAATTAAAACACCAATCGAGCTCGCCAATTAGCGGCGCTGACATGACCGGTAACAGCTTGTCCGTTGAGAGGAAGGCCGCTTATCATAGCCATGTCCTCTAGGGTCATCGTCATCTCGCCACAGGGAAGGTGGAACGAGTGAGTCTCGGGCCTCCAACGTTCCACAAGTGCAGTCAGCTGTGACGCCCGAAGACCGACGTCCCAGAAGATTCCAGATGTTCCGGGTTCTCCCGTGTGTTTCATTTGTGCTTGTATTATTTATTTTGCATTGCATCATGTCATCATGCCATCATGTCTTTAATCTTTTGCATCTCAACTTAAATAAATGGCTTAGATCTTTTGATCTATTTAAATCGACGGAAGGATGACTTCTCTTTATAACATATCCTCCTGGTATTATGGAGCTATTATAAATAAATATTCCATTTGTTTGGAATTAACCCAAACACACTTGCATTTTTTTCCCATGCCCTTTTGCTTCAAGTTTCCCTCCTACCTTGCCAACTTTTCCTTTCCCTTTTATCGAGGCTCCTTCTAAAGTCTAGACTCCTTTCTAACTCCTTTAAGGCAAGCTAAATATTTTTGGTTTACACTTCCCTATTTTGTTGGAACCACTTTTGTTGGGTTGGTAATATTCCTTAAAGCCTTACAAAAATGTTCCATCATTTATTTTCTGTTCATGGCCTCTTTTTCTTAATAATTTCGAACTCTCTCTATTTTTTTCTGCTAAAGAAATTAAGAGGGAGAGAGAGATCCCAGCCGCAGCCCATCCTCCTCCCAGCCTTAGCCTAGGCCCACCCGGCAGCCTGGCTAGGCCCAGCCGCCGCTCCCTCGCACCTAACCCTAGGCCTGCGAGCGCCCGACCGCTCGCTCCCTTCTCTCCCTCCAGCGCCGCTCGACCCCGTCTCCCTCTCGAACCCCCTCGTCCCCATCTTCCCTTCGCCTGATCCCCTCGTGACCTCGTGCTCTCCTTCCTCGATCTCCCTCTCGAACCCCTTCCTCCCGCGCCACCTCGCCCGCTCCTTCGATCTCCCCCTGCCTCCTCTGCCCCTCGTCGAGGCCCCGCGAGTCTCACGCATCGCCAGCGCCGACGAGAGCCGCCCCGTCTTCTCTGCGCCCTCCGTCTCCAGGCCGCATCGCCACCGGCGCGCCAAGGTCGCAGCACCGAGCGCCTCTTCTCCAGGCCTCGTCCAGCGCCCCTGCCTCGTCTCCTCTTCGCCGCCTGGAGCCCCTTCGCGGTCGCCGTGCGCTCAGGGCCGACCGTAGGTCAACCCATCGCCGCCAAGTTCAGCTGCAGCCGCTGCTCTGCCTCCGTCTGCCCCCCTTAGCTCCTTCGACCACGCCGTCTTCTGCTGCTGCTTCGTCAACCTTGTCCTCCTCCGAGACGGTTCCAGTAGTTCTGCCCGGATCTGGCGCTGCCCCGAGGCCCTTGTGTTTTTGTGTCGGAAAGCCGAGACCCTCTTCTACGACGCGAGACCGAGACCAGCAAGACCGCTACGAGTACGACTACATGGGGAGGTCAAGTACCGCGACGACTACACGATGCGTCAAGTTCCTCTCCGATGCCCAAGTTCGACTACACATGGCGATGCGTCAAGTTCCACTACGCCAACATGAGTACCACGACGCCCGGAGCCATCGAAACCGTCAAGTACATCTACATAACGAATAACGATGGCAGCCCGAACGCCAAGTTCCACTACCGTCGCAAGAACGAGAACCCCCAAGTACCACGACACCGCCCCCGAACATCTACGGAGTTGTACCACTACTTCCACTACTTCCACGATGAGCCCAACTACCGCCGCATGAATGGCTACATAACGTGTACCTCTACGGAACGACTATTTCCCTCGACGACTCGTTCCACCCCGAAATGCATGTTTCGAAGGTATAAGCCCGAGTCGACGCCCGTGGACGAATGTTGCTTGTGTGTTGTATGAGATGTTTCCCTTGTGTGCTCCGTGCCCGTTTCGTCTTTTGTCATGCTCCTCGGTTGCCTCGTCGCCAACCCGTGGGAACCCGGTGACGGGATCACCGCACCTTTCATCTTTCGACTCGTTCACGCCACCTTTTCTTTTGCACCGGTCTCTCAATGAGTTACCGGAACCGAGATTTTGCCGTTGCATCATTTTCGGATCGTTGCCGTGGCACCCTTTCTTTCCACCACGGTGACAAATACTTCATATCTCTTCATGTTCTCTTTTAATAATAATTGCATAAAACTTGATCATGACATCCGCATCATGTTAACAACATTAAAATGTGTGAATTGTTGTTGCTTTAATAATTGCTAAACATGCACATGAGGAGTTTCCGGAATTGTTGTTGGTATTTCCGGCCTCATTTAAATTGCCTAGATAGGTAGTTTACTTTTGATTCACCTCTTGCTATGTTAAAAACATTTAATCTTGTCTTGTAAATAAACGAGAGTCAACTAAATAAATAAAATGTGGTGTTTCGTCAGTATGCAACTCGTTGCATATTGAGCTCCACTTAACTTGTAGTTTTGTTTGTGCACATTGCCATGCCATGCTTAATTAAACCGGACATGCATCATACTTGGATGTGCATCGTATGCCATGTTTATGCTTGTGTGTTTACCGTGTTGTTTGCTTCTTTCCGGTTGCTTCTCTTGTTAGCTTCGGTTTCATTCCGGAGTTGTGAGGATTCGCTCGACTATGTTGCTCCGTCTACTTCATGGACTGTTCTTCTTCCTTGCGGAATTCCAGGCAAGATGATCATACCCTTGGATACCTTTACTACCATTGCCATGCTTAGTTGTCTCGATGCTATCATTACATGTCGCGCTACCCATCTTTTATGTCAGCCTCTCCTTGTTGCCATGAAACCCCTAACCTTGAAACCTTCCTAGCAAAACCATTGTTTGGCTATGTTACCCGCTTGCTCAGCCCCTCTTATAGCGTTGTTAGTTGCAGGTGAAGATGAAGATCGTTCCAGGTGGGAACTTGTTGTTGGAATATCACAATATCAATTATTATTATTATTAACACACCTATATACTGGGCATGGGTGGAAGGCTTGGCCTTTTGCTCGGTGTTTTGTTCCACTCATGCCACCTTAGGCGCCGATAAACCGGCATTATGTTCCTTGATTTTGCGTTCCTTACACGATGGGTGGATGGGGACCCCTTGACAGTTCGACTTTGAATAAAACTCCTCCAGCAAGGTCCAACATTGGTTTTAATTTGCTCAAAATAACAACTTAATTAATTAATTAATTGCATAGGGGGTCATGTCCCCGGGTTCTTAATTCTACATAACAGGGGGGCCAGTGCTGATGGTGTTGGTCCCAAACTAGAGCCACTTGCAGTGCCACCCATTTATCTGGGGTCTTCGGTTATTGTACGTACTGCTCATCCGGACGTGGCCTGAGACGAGATACGCGCGGCTACTATCAGGGTGTCGGCATGCCGGGAGGTCTTGCTGGACTTGTTTTACCATTGTCGAAATGTCTTGTGCACCGGGATGCCGAGCCTGATCGGATTTTCCCTAAGATAAGGGGTGATGATATTATATTTATCACTTCAGCTAATCGCGAGAGCTTGTGATGGGCTAAGTTGGGACACCCCTGCAGGGTTATGATCTTTCGAAAGCCGTGCCCGCGGTTATGTGGCAGATTGGAATTTGTTAATGTCCGGTTGTAGAAAACTTGTCAGAGGATCCGAGTAAAACACACAACTATGTGAGTAACCGCGACTGTCTCTTTTCACTTCGAGAAAAGAACACGGTGGGGTTATGTTTGACTCGTAGGTAGTTCAGGATCTTTAGCGATCACTACTAGTTTGCGACGGTTTGCGTAGATGCTCACCTTATTCTTGTACTCGTAAGTTAGCCACCATATTATGCTTAGACGCTGCTGCAACCTCACCACTTTACCTCTTCCTACCCATAAAGCTTTGCTAGTCTTGATACCCATGGTTATGGGATTGCTGAGTCCTCGTGGCTCACAGATACTACAACACCAGATGCAGGTTCAGCCGAGATTGATGCAGGAGCTGGTTCAAGTACTTCACTGGGAGCTCGATGAAGAGAGTGGCCGTATGCTTGTGACGTTTTTCGACGATCAGTAGTGGTTTCTACTAGGGGCGATTCGGACCTGTGGTTTTATGTTGTTTTTGGTATCTTTCTTTTGGATCTTCGCCCGTAGTCGGGTTGTGATGTTTTGAATGGTGTTTTGCTTATGTAATGTATTGTGTGAAGTGACGAGTGTAAGCCAACTATCTCCTTTTGCAATTGCATCCCTATTTTTACATGAGTCGTGCAAAGATACCAAACTTGAGATCATTCCAGAATGGGCTTATACCTTTAAGTCGTGCCTCGACACGTAGGAGGTATAGTCCCATCCTGGGCATTACAAGTTGGTATCAGAGCCTTCTCCGACCTAGAAGCCCCCACTGATTGATCGAATCGTTGACGATTGAGTCTAGGCACACACTTGGAAATGTTTTGAGTCCTATATATATATCGAAGAGTAGGATTTCTTTTGCTCCTCATCTCGTTTCACTCTGGTGAGGACTCCTGACGATTACTTTTGTCTCTTCTACTCTCAAAAATGCACCAATTTTTTTTTACGATCACGCGAGTATTGTTTGGATTGTTCCGATGTCTTTGTGACAAGAACATTGTTCTCGATGCCTCCTGTCATTAGGGGTTGTGGCAGTGTCCCGGGGAGTTGAGCTCCGAGGTGTTGTCGTCACAAATATATCGCATCAGTTCTGGAATACTTAAGACGGCCGACATCGAAAACTCTCCTATGCGGTTAGTGGCAAGATAACCCCGACATCACCCAGTACTGGGGAGGTAGTTCGGGAGTATTGCCATAGCTTGTATAGTAGATGCGTTTCGAAGGTCCGAGGTAAACGGTTTCCGGAAACAACTGGTTATGTGTTGAAGGATGGATACAGCTGGATGTAGGATTAGAATTGAGTGCGCGATGCTTCCCCTGTATCCCCAACACCTGATTGCATAATTGGAAACTTTCGGAAATTAATAGGTGGGTTCATCTAGTAGCTCGTAGGCATTCTTCCAACGAGTGCATGATAGGAAGTTCGGGGTTCTACATTGAGTGAAGTGGTTTTATGGGCTTGTTCCGATCGGGAGTTGCATCTTAAAGGGCCCTTGGCTATGCTGATCCGGGGATTGCAAAACCCTTTTGTAACACGTTCCATGAGCTTTCAGCACGAATATGTCGGACGAAGCTTCTATCTTGTATTTGTTCTATCTGCTCCTTGTTGTTTTTATTTATATTTTGTTCTCCCTAGTGGCTTCTCGTCAAGTTGATGTACCTGCGGAATTCATTCGGTCATTCTCCGTTCGAATGATATTGTGAAGATTATGTTACAACATATCTATCCTTTGTTTCGTTTTGATTCTGGTATTCGAGTTGCTTCGATGTCAAATGTTGATTCCATACTTTCCTAATCGGTGTTCTCATATTTCTATGGGAGTGCTAATTCTTCTTGGCCATCGAGATTTTCATGTTAATCCTTTCCAACCGGTGTGCCTTCTCTTCAAGTTATTACGTACGGACGCCGTTGAGAAATCAGACGATTGTCTGTTTCATTCATCCCAAGTCGTCTTTGTTTTTCCCCACCCTCCCACCCCTTTTCTTTATGGAGCTGGAATTCTAAATGAAGTATCCATTTTATTCATGAGATATTTCTTCATTCTTTTCCTTCAATGTTCTTATCCGGTGATTTATCGTGTAGATGTTCAAGAATTTCAAGTTCATCATTCTTAATTCCAATATTCTTTTCCGGTGGACTAAATCCAAGCTTCCGTATTGATCATATCTGTGCCTCTTCTTGCACATGTTTTCCAATGTGGGAATTTCTTATCCGAAGGCTATCTTATTTCTTCACATCTCTTTATTCGTATCCGGAGTGTTGAAGATATCTCAGAAGATTCGTGTTTCCATTCGTAATCCGTTCAAACTATTTTTGAGGATTGTCATCTTACTCAAGCCATTTAATTCAACCGGTGCAATATCTCTTAAGCAATCTTTTTCAACGGTGATTTCTTTAGTGGGCCCTGACCCACATGTCTTTTCCCAGGATCTTACCTGACTCTTCTATTTTTTCTGGAGTTATACTCAAATTCTTTCAAATTGTGACGTAAGTATGGATTCCATCAGTCATATGACTTCTCCAAGATCGCTTTCAAATTCTTTTCATCATTGGTTCAACCTTTTTAATTCTTCATTCCGGAGTGCTCAACAATTCTTATGGCATTTCTCGTCTTCATTCTCAACATTTGGAGACCGGAGAAGTGTTTCTCTTAAATCTTGGCCCGTCTTCTTGAAGATTCGTGGTTCTAGCTTCATGCCATCCTCATTATTGTTCCGATTGTAAGGAATTCTTTTATACCATCCAAAGCATTTCATGAATTCTTCTTATTGTGATCCTCCGAAGGCCATCATTTCAGAATATTTCTTCGTTCTCTGTTTGCAACATCATCCTCCAACTATTCTTCATCGATGTCTCTTCGTTCGTCTCCATATTCTACCGGTGCTTTGTTCAAGTACTCTTAATCGATTCGCGATCTGTTCGTTCTCTTGTATCTAAATTTCCTCAAGTGCTTATTCTTCATGGTGGTTTGTTCTCTATCACCACTCGGTTTCGATTTTTACGGTGGTTCGTTCAACATTCATTCCCATTTGTCATCATATCAATTAATTCGTTCTTTCTAAAATCCTACCGGTGGTTCGTTGAATACTTTCTCAAGCTTGTGCGAGATCTCTCTTAATTTTTTGCAATGAGAATAAGTAGTATGTCAAATCCGTTGCTTGTCATCAATTTAATTTGGTGAAGGATAATCATACAATAAATCTTATTCTTATTTCCCCGAGGTGATTTAATTCCTTTTTCCGGAGCTTGTTCATCATATCATATTCTCGGTCCTAAGTTGTTCATCTTGTTTTTCCGGAGCTCCAAGTTATTTCAATTATACCATTTTAAAGCTCCATCTAATTCATCGCAGGCCTTCAATCTTATTCTTTTCATCTTTCACTTCTCATGCTTTCATTACCGGAGTTCTCATGGTGGTTCATCATCATTTAATTCATCCTCGAAGTCTTCATCAAGATTCTTGTTGGAGGAGCTCAAATATTCTTCTTCTTGCATTTTGAAGTGCAATTCTTTCTACCTTATCTTTTCAGATGGTGTTATGTCATTCTTGTCAATTCCTTCATGTTTCACGATTCACAAGTTGTCAGGAATGAGATATTTAAACCCATCATTTCCTTGTTCAGGAGATCTTTTCAACCCTTCAATTTATTCATTGGAGTTATCTTGGGTTGTATTTCACCTAAAGCTTTCCCTACGGATTGTTGCTAATTATGGTGCTTATAAATGACCCAAGTTCTTCATTTATCATTCCGGTGAAATAAGTTTATCGTCTCCTTGTTGATCTCAATCAAATCAATTGTTTAAGATAGTGGCAGAATTTCACCTCAAGTTTTGAGATGTTTTCCATAAGCCCACTTCAAGCTTATTCGTTTCGTTGTTGATTTTCCATCAACCACATTCAACCCTTCTTCGTAAGGATGCTCTTTCAAATTCAATGTTGGGAGAAGTTGTCATTTTCTTCTCCGTTCTTTTCTTTCCACCGACCTAGCATATATTCTTTCATTCCGGAGGCATTGTGTTGTTGCTCTCTCCAAACCCTCATCTCGTTTTATCGAGATGATGTTCTTTCCTTGCTTGTCCATTTAACCGGAGTATTATGTCCTCTTTTCTTCTCTCATCTTTTCATGTTTTGCCTCTCTTTTCAACCGCAGTGCTGTCTGAATCTTTCTTACCCCTTGTGCCATTCTTTCAATTGTTTCGGAGGCAATATGCTGTTCATTTCATCAAGTATCATTCCATCTCCTCAAGCTCATGTTAATTCCTTCCATTTTCAGACGGAGTGCTGTCCAAATTCTGTCATTCTTATTCCTTGGCTATACCGTTGCAGTTTCATATTCTTTTGGTTCGTAAGCTCTCGTCTAATGTCTTTCAGCCTTCAAGGTTCTCATAATGCTCCTTGTTCCTCTTTTCTAACGGAGTGTTTCATCTACGTTCATCTCCGTTGTATTCTTTCTTTCAAGATTGTTCTACCTCTCAGGTTCGTGGTTTCACTCGTTTGTCGAAGAAGCAACTTTGTTTTACCTCTTCTTTTTCGTTTTTACCCGGTGCTATCTCTAGGATCTCGGGTCGAGATCCTCTGTTAGTGTGGGAGAGTTCCGACGTCCCAGAAGATTCCAGAGATTCCAGATGTTCCGGGTTCTCCCATGTGTTTCATTTGTGCTTGTGTTATTTATTTTGCATTGCATCATGTCATCATGCCATCATGTCTTTAATCTTTTGCATCTCAACTTAAATAAATGGCTTAGATCTTTTGATCTATTTAAATCGAGGGAAGGATGACTTCTCTTTATAACATATCCTCCTGGTATTATGGAGCTATTATAAATAAATATTCCATTTGTTTGGAATTAACCCAAACACACTTGCATTTTTTTCCATGCCCTTTTGCTTCAAGTTTCCCTCCTACCTTGCCAACTTTTCCTTTCCCTTTTATCGAGGCTCCTTCTAAAGTCTAGACTCCTTTCTAACTCCTTTAAGGCAAGCTAAATATTTTTGGTTTGCACTTCCCTATTTTGTTGGAACCACTTTTGTTGGGTTGGTAATATTCCTTAAAGCCTTACAAAAATGTTCCATCATTTATTTTCTGTTCATGGCCTCTTTTTCTTAATAATTTCGAACTCTCTCTATTTTTTTCTGCTAAAGAAATTAAGAGGGAGAGAGAGATCCCAGCCGCAGCCCATCCTCCTCCCAGCCTTAGCCTAGGCCCAGCCGGCAGCCTGGCTAGGCCCAGCCGCCGCTCCCTCGCACCTAACCCTAGGCCTGCGAGCGCCCGACCGCTCGCTCCCTTCTCTCCCTCCAGCGCCGCTCGACCCCGTCTCCCTCTCGAACCCCCTCGTCCCCATCTTCCCTTCGCCCGATCCCCTCGCGACCCCGTGCTCTCCTTCCTCGATCTCCCTCTCGAACCCCTTCCTCCCGCGCCACCTCGCCCGCTCCTTCGATCTCCCCCTGCCTCCTCTGCCCCTCGTCGAGGCCCCGTGAGTCTCACGCATCGCAAGCGCCGACGAGAGCCGCCACGTCTTCTCTGCGCCCTCCGTCTCCAGGCCGCATCGCCACCGGCGCGCCAAGGCCACAGCATCGAGCGCCTCTTCTCCAGGCCTCGTCCAGCGCCCCTGCCTCGTCTCCTCTTCGCCGCCTGGAGCCCCTTCGCGGTCGCCGCGCGCCCGGGACTGACCGTAGGTCAACCCGTCGCCGCCAAGTTCAGCTGCAGCCGCTGCTCTGCCTCTGTTTGCCCCCCTCAGCTCCTTCGACCACGCCGTCTTCTGCTGCTGCTTCGTCAACCTCGTCCTCCTCCGAGACGGTTCCAGCAGTTCTGCCCGGATCTGGCGCTGCCCCGAGGCCCTTGTGTTTTTGTGTCGGAAAGCCAAGACCCTCTTATACGACGCGAGACCGAGACCGGCAAGACCGCTACGAGTACGACTACATGGGGAGGTCAAGTACCGCGACGACTACACGATGCGTCAAGTTCCTCTCCGATGCCCAAGTTCGACTACACATGGCGATGCGTCAAGTTCTACTACGCCAACATGAGTACCACGACGCCCGGAGCCATCGGAACCGTCAAGTACATCTACATAACAAATAACGATGGCAGCCCGAACGCCAAGTTCCACTACCGTCGCAAGAACGAGAACCCCCAAGTACCACGACACCGCCCCCGAACATCTACGGAGTTGTACCACTACTTCCACTACTTCCACGATGAGCCCAACTACCGCCGCGTGAACGGCTACATAACGTGTACCTCTACAGAACGACTACTTCCCTCGACGACTCGTTCCACCCCGAAATGCATGTTTCGAAGGTATAACCCCGAGTCGACGCCCGTGGACGAATGTTGCTTGTGTGTTGTATGAGATGTTTCCCTTGTATGCTCCGTGCCTGTTTCGTCTTTTGTCATGCTCCTCGGTTGCCTCGTCGCCAACCCGTGGGAACCCGGTGACGGGATCACCCCACCTTTCATCTTTCGACTCGTTCACGCCACCTTTTCTTTTGCACTGGTCTCTCAATGAGTTACCGAAACCGAGATGTTGCCGTTGCATCATTTTCGGATCGTTGCCGTGGCACCCTTTATTTCCACCACGGTGACAAATACTTCATATCTCTTCATGTTCTCTTTTAATAATAATTGCATAAAACTTGATCATGACATCCGCATCATGTTAACAACATTAAAATGTGTGAATTGTTGTTGCTTTAATAATTGCTAAACATGCACATGAGGAGTTTCCGGAATTGTTGTTGGTATTTCCGACCTCATTTAAATTGCCTAGATAGGTAGTTTACTTTTGATTCACCTCTTGCTATGTTAAAAATATTTAATCTTGTCTTGTAAATAAACGAGAGTCAACTAAATAAATAAAATGTGGTGTTTCGTCAATATGCAACTCGTTGCATATTGAGCTCCACTTAACTTGTAGTTTTGTTTGTGCACATTGCCATGCCATGCATAATTAAACTGGACATGCATCATACTTGGATGTGCATCGTATGCCATGTTTATGCTTGTGTGTTTACCGTGTTGTTTGCTTCTTTCCGGTTGCTTCTCTTGTTAGCTTCGGTTTCGTTCCGGAGTTGTGAGGATTCGCTCGACTATGTTGCTCCGTCTACTTCATGGACTGTTCTTCTTCCTTGCGGAATTCCAGGCAAGATGATCATACCCTTGGATACCTTTACTACCATTGCCATGCTTAGTTGTCTCGATGCTATCGTTACATGTCGCGCTACCCATCTTTTATGTCAGCCTCTCCTTGTTGCCATGAAACCCCTAACCTTGAAACCTTCCTAGCAAAACCATTGTTTGGCTATGTTACCCGCTTGCTCAGCCCCTCTTATAGCGTTGTTAGTTGCAGATGAAGATGAAGATCGTTCCAGGTGGGAACTTGTTGTTGGAATATCACAATATCTATTATTATTATTATTATTATTATTATTATTATTATTAACACACCTATATACTGGGCATGGGTGGAAGGCTTGGCCTTTTGCTCGGTGTTTTGTTCCACTCATGCCACCTTAGGCGCCGATAAACCGGCATTATGTTCCTTGATTTTTCGTCCTTACACGATGGGTGGATGGGGATCCCTTGACAGTTCGACTTTGAATAAAACTCCTCCAGCAAGGCCCAACATTGGTTTTAATTTGCTCATAATAACAACTTAATTAATTAACTAATTGCATAGGGGGTCATGTCCCCGGGTTCTTAATTCTACATAATAGGGGGGCCAATGCTGATGGTGTTGGTCCCAAACTAGAGCCACTTGCGGTGCCACCCAGTTATCTGGGGTCTTCGGTTACTGTACGTACTGCTCATCCGGACGTGGCCTGAGACGAGATACGCGCGGCTACTATCAGGGTGTCGGCACGCCGGGAGGTCTTGCTAGACTTGTTTTTACCAGTGTCGAAATGTCTTGTGCACCGGGATGCCGAGCCTGATCGGATTTTCCCTAAGATAAGGGGTGATGATATTATATTTATCACTTCAGCTAATCGTGAGAGCTTGTGATGGGCTAAGTTGGGACACCCCTGCAGGGTTATGATCTTTCGAAAGCCGTGCCCGCGGTTATGTGGCAGATTGGAATTTGTTAATGTCCGGTTGTAGAAAACTTGTCAGAGGATCCGAGTAAAACACACAACTGTGTGAGTAACCGTGATTGTCTCTTTTCACTTCGATTAGAGAACACGGTGGGGTTATGTTTGACTCGTAGGTAGTTCAGGATCTTTAGCGATCACTACTAGTTTGCGACCGTTTGCGTAGATGCTCACCTTACTCTTGTACTCGTAAGTTAGCCACCATATTATGCTTAGACGCTGCTGCAACCTCACCACTTTACCTCTTCCTACCCATAAAGCTTTGCTAGTCTTGATACCCATGGTTATGGGATTGCTGAGTCCTCGTGGCTCACAGATACTACAACACCAGATGCAGGTTCAGCCGAGATTGATGCAGGAGCTGGTTCAAGTACTTCACTGGGAGCTCGATGAAGAGAGTGGCCGTATGCTTGTGACGTTTTTCGACGATCAGTAGTGGTTTCTACTAGGGGCGATTCGGACCTGTGGCTTTATGTTGTTTTTGGTATCTTTCTTTTGGATCATCGCCCGTAGTCGGGTTGTGATGTTTTGAATGATGTTTTGCTTATGTAATGTATTGTGTGAAGTGACGAGTGTAAGCCAACTATCTCCTTTTGCAATTTCATCCCTATTTTTACATGAGTCGTGCAAAGATACCAAACTTGAGATCATTCTAGAATGGACTTATACCTTTAAGTCGTGCCTCGACACGTAGGAGGTATAGTCCCATCCTGGGCATTACATCAGCGCCGCGTGGTTCACCGGCGGAGGGTGTTGCTTAAACTGCAACACGGATGGGAGAAGGCCTAAACTGTACGGCTCGTATCGCGCGTCGTAAGGAAACTCATTCAAGGCATGACCCCTCATGCGCATAGCAACTACAGCCTGCAAACAAAATGATTTTCGGCTCAATACAATACCACAAATGAGAAACAACGAAAAGTCTCGCTTCTTACCTCTCCGTTCTCAATGGTACGAGCACGATGATCCCTGTCAAACTCCTCGATTAAGCCGTCATACTAAGGTCCATCATCATCCGCCATCCTGACAAAAAAATCACAAACATCTATAAATACATAAACAATGTGAAACAATACAATTCCCTTCTCAAACACAACCACATCATTTTTTTCTACCTATATGCACACATAATTCTTCAAAAACATACCAACATCATCTCAATCAATTAAATAAATTTCTCAAATAATATGCGAAGTTTCATCTTATCTAATATCTCTATTACAACATTCCTATTGACAACATATGCAAATACATATATTCTACAGTTCCATATTTCATCATATCTTTTACAAATAAAGTATGCCAACAATAGGATTATCTACACATAGAGTCATCATATATAAATTCAACCGCATTGTTATACCACATACACACATCATCTATCATACCAAATTATCAAACAAGTCTATTTTACATACAAAAATCATGTATTCATCACCCCTCTTAGTACCAAAAAAATTCTCTTGGACAACATATGCACTAAATGGAATTGATTTTGCCTACATGTTCAACTACACATCATCTACTACCTAGCAAATCATCTACCAAGTACAAACAAATTCCTAAAACAAAGAAACCATCTACTCATCTAACATCACCAAGTGTTGAATAATGCAACAAAATGAAGAGGACTCAACCAAAAGAAATTGAAGGAGAGGGGGGGGGGGAGAATACCTCAAGGATGCTTAGGGGGCTCAGATCCACGAACTAGAGTAGAGGATGGAGTAGATCAGGGGAGGATTTGGTGTGAGGGAGAAGAGGGGCGAAGGAGAGGAACTCCTCTGTTAGTGCGCCGTCAGGGAGAGAGGAAATGGGTGGGTGGGCTCGGCCCATGCCGGTTATCACTTACCAGGACCAGACACCAAGGTCCCTGGCATCTGGGTGCCGACCACGTCAGCAGGGTCAACGCCACGGGTGGTCGTGTGGGCCAGGGTCCAGACGACGCGGTCCATGGCGTCTCCTTCGCTAACCAGACGCCAGGGTGGGTGGCGTGACCAGAAGAGGTTAGAAATGAAAAAAAATCTAACTGAGGTCAATCCGGGAATTTGTTAGCCCAAAGGGTCAGAACAGACGCCAGGGTGAAGTACTTGCAAAGTGGAGGA
Organism: Secale cereale; assembly: GCA_902687465.1. NCBI lineage: Eukaryota > Viridiplantae > Streptophyta > Magnoliopsida > Poales > Poaceae > Secale > Secale cereale. Next base: position 787,530,867 of record LR738715.1, on the reverse strand, counting down.
GGTGACTACATGAAAACCATGTTTGTGTTAGTAATATGATTTCAATCAAATTGACATTATTTGGATGTATGTGTAACATACCGGCAACGAACGAGCACCCTTGAGCACATTATTGAAACATTCAACAAGGTTGCTCGTCATGTCCCCATATCGCCTACCTCCATTGTCATGAGCGCGTGCCCACTTGTGTTTCTTGCTAAAATTCCTAGTCAAGAACTCTTCCCCCCCTTCGTTCACCGCTGCAAAGAGTTTGTTGTATCGCTCATTGAAGGCATTGGTGGTGAAGGCCACACATACATGGGTAAGGTCCTTGCTTAACTCCTTGCTTTTACACGCCCGGTAAAAGTTAGCCACAAAATGCCTCATGCACCATCTGTGGTGAAGCTTTGGAAACCCTGGAATAACAATGTCCATTGCCTTGAGTATACCATGGTGCCGGTCCGATATGATGCATACCTCCCTAGCCCCGATCACATTGTGCCTCACATGACCCATGAACCACTCCCAGTTGTCTTGGTGCTCGGAAGGCACCAAAGCAAATGCCACTGGCAACACATTGTTGTTCGATGAGTGTGCCATTGCTACCATTAGTGTGCCCTTCTATCTACCGGTCAAGAATGTGCCATCTATAGACAAGACCGGACGACAATGCTCAAACGCCGCCACACATTGCCCATAACACGAGAAGGCACGGTGAAACACTCCCTCGTGATCATCGACCACATGAAACATACCTGGATTCCTATGTGCAATTGCGCCCAACTACCTCGGCAACTGATTGTATGCTTCTTCATAACCACCATACAACATCCTGATAGCACTTGCCTTTGCCTTCCATGCCTTCCCATACTTCACTTTCATAACCAAACTATTTTTTACCGTCCGCATGAGAAACCTCACTTTCACAGTGGGATCAATAGCTATGTCTTTCATAAATTTGTATCCAAGATACTCTGACGTGAGTTGACGATGTGCCTTTCTAAGTTGTTTCGATGGCGGTTTGCACCTATGAGTGGCAACAAAACTTCTTAACACCCATTCTCCAGCTTCTTCAAGCTTTCTTGCACGAACCTTCCATGGGCATCCTTCTTGCTCACACATCACGATGTAACGCAACTTAATGTCAGAGTGCTCAACATAATAAGGCCTATGGTTTCGAATGGCATAGTCAGACAACCAAATCTTCAGCATAGCCAAGGTCAGAAACTTCACTCCTTTCTTCAGATAAGCATTCTCGTCCTCGTTCTCCTCCCTTGGTTCGCCTGGATCCGGGCATGGTGTTGGCTCAATCGCCGTCATTCTCATGCCACCATCAACTACGGCTTTATGGGCAAGGCTGAGATCTCGAAACAAGTGAGTTCTTTTTTCTAAGCCCGTCAGCTCAAAGTGCATTTGATTTTCATCCTTTGTGAATCCGTCCTCATCCAAATCTTGCCCCGGACATTCGTCATCCGAGTCATATGCATATTGACGCCTAAAAGGCAACTCACGATCCATGTCCTTTTGCGCTATGTACGCATCCAAGCCACCAACATCATTCCCATGAAAGCCTTCCTCTTGCTCTTCATCATCATCATGAGCATCTCCATCCTCTTAAATTACTTTGTCACTAGCAATCACTTCAACTTCATTTGCTTGGCTAGTTGGTGGTTGGCTAGAAGCATTGGGGGAATACCACTCAACCTCATTTGCTTCACTAAATGGTAGACGTGGATGTGGTTGGCGATAAGCATTGGGGACATCAACCAGAACCCTTTGCTCAACAAGTGTCACAATTGTTCTCTCAGTCATGTCATTCATTGTGGAAGAGACATGAAGGTTCAAATCAAATGTAAACCGCGGAGATTCAACCTTGGTGGCAAACAATTCAAATGACTTATCTTCCGATTGGGAAACTTTTTCCTTGTATACATCCCAATGCAAATCCGAGGTGATGGGCATACTTTTCAACTGAGATTTGGCTCCAACTCCAACATCATACCTTCCTATTAACTTAACATCAACATTGATGTCCATCCACTTTAAGATATGTCTCACTTTTGCAACATCATCCTCATATCTAGGGTTTGTATCAAAAACCATTGTTTCTTCACCCGTGTCGGCATTGTTACTCAAGAATGCCTCCTTGTCCATATAATGAACATTAACAAGTCTCCCCGTATAAAAACAACATGAATGCATTTAAGGCATCAATGAGAAATGGTCTTTGTCCACAAACATTTCATTATATCCAAATCATATCAAACACTAGATTATTGGATGCCCACAAAGGTGTCATTAATTAACACACACTAAGCAAAAATTTACCCATAACACTAACTAACCCTAACCCCCAATCTTTCTACTCAACAAGCAAATATTCCTACTACACACCATGCATATCACTATATTTCCAAAGTTAAACAAGAAATCCGCACTATAATAAGGGGGAAAACATAAACTAGGGTTCCATCCACATGTCAAAAATGCAACCAAAATAACAAGATTTAACAAAAAAAATGGGGGATTTGGGGGAGATTACCACAAGCAACAAAGTGATGGAAAGATCCACTTGAGAGAAGCACCTTTTGGAGAGGATTTGAGGGGGAGCTTGAGGGGTGGGAGAGAGGAGGAGAGCAGCCAAAGCTCCTTGCAGCTCGGGATGGATTGGGGAGAGTGAGTGGGGTGGGTCCCACACACTCTCCCGGGGGGGTTATCCACTTACCGTAACCAGCCGCCAAGGTGGGTGGCGTCTGGATCATGAGGAGAAAATGCCAACGTCCCTGGCATCTCGGTGCCGGCCACGTCAGCAGGGTCAACGCCGCGGGTGGTCGTGTGGGCCAGGGTCCAGTCGCGGTCCATGGTGTCTCCTTCGCTAACCAGATGCCAGGGCGGGTGGCGTGACCAGAAGAGGTTAGAAACAAAAAAAAAATTTCAAACTGAGGTCAATTCAGGAATTTGTTAGCCCTAAGGGTCAGAACAGTAATTTTGTCCGGACATTGACCTCCGCGTGGGTGGCAGCGCACGAGCGCTTAGTGGCCGGTGGCTGAGCTGAGGCAGTGGCCGGTGGCATTTTTGTTGTCTGATCTAAGGGTGCCTCTGCCAAAAAATCTAGGGAAGTTATTGTAGCGCGGACTGACGTCGTTACCTACTGTCCATTATGCCATGTCATAAAAAAGGGACCCATATGTCATAAAGGAGATTAAAATGCCCAAACAGACGGATCAGTGCTTTCTGCAAATGATTAAGCTCAGAGTCAGCGTTTTCTGCCACAAATTCGTAGAAAAGTGCTTTCTGCAACTTAACGCTCCAATATGGTGGTTTTCTGCAATTCACTCTTCAACAAATAACTACAAACGAAGCAAAATTAACGAATCTACATACGAAACAAACATTTGGAAACGAAGAGAGTAATTGCCGGCTTATAAGAGCAACTCCAATGGGGCGACCCATTTCGTTCGCCCGCGTCCATTTGGCTCGGCGCGGACAGAAAAGTCGGCCCAACGCACCGACCCAAGCGTACGCGTGTCCGCTTTCATCCGTGATGTCTACTACACAACCTTCTTCTTGTAGACGTTGTTGGGCCTCCAAGTGCAGAGGTTTGTAGGACAGTAGCAAATTTCCCTCAAGTGGATGACCTAAGGTTTATCAATCCGTGGGAGGCGTAGGATGAAGATGGTCTCTCTCAAACAACCCTGCAACCAAATAACAAAGAGTCTCTTGTGTGCCCAACACACCCAATACAATGGTAAATTGTATAGGTGCACTAGTTCGGCGAAGAGATGGTGATACAAGTGCAATATGGATGGTAGATATAGGTTTTTGTAATAAGAAAATATAAAAACAGCAAGGTAGCAAGTGGTAAACGTGAGCATACACGGTGTTGCAATGATAGTAGGCAAGGCCTAGGGTTCATACTTCCACTAGTGCAAGTTCTCTCAACAAGGATAACATAATTGGATCATATTACTAGCCCTCAACATGCAACAAAGAGTCACTTCAAAGTCATTAATAGCGGAGAACAAACCAAGATATTATGGTAGGGTACGAAACCACCTAAAAGTTATTCTTTCTGATCGATCTATTCAAGAGTCTGTAGTAACGTTCAATCTATCATAGAGTTCGTACTAGAATAACACCTTAAGACACAAATCAATCAAAACCCTAATGTCACCTAGATACTTCATTGTCACCTCAAGTATCCGTGGGCATGATTATACGACATGCATCACACAATCTCAGAAACATCTATTCAACCAACACATAGAACTTCAAAGAGTGCCCCAAAGTTTCTACCGGAAAGTCAAGACGAAAACGTGTGCCAACCCCTATGCATAGGTTCCCAAGGTCACGGAACCCGCAAGTTGATCACCAAAACATACATCAAGTAGATCACGTGATATCCCATTGTCACCACAGATAAGCACGTGCAAGACATACATCAAGTGTTCTCAAATCCTTAAAGACTCAATCCGATAAGATAACTTCAAAGGGAAAACTCAATCCATTACAAGAGAGTAGAGGGGGAGAAGCATCATAAGATCCAACTAGAATAACAAAGCTCGTGATACATCAAGATCGTGCCATCTCAAAAACACGAGACAGAGATCAAACACATAGCTACTGATACATACCCTCGGCCCCGAGGGTGGACTACTCCCTCCTCGTCATGAAGAGCGCCGGGATGATGAAGAACCCCACCGGAGAGGGATTCCCCCTCCGGCAGGGTGCCGGAACGGGGTCTAGATTGGTTTTCGGTGGCTACAGAGGCTTTCGACGGCGGAACTCCCGATCTAGGTTAATTTCCGGAGGCTTCAGTATTTATAGGAATTTTTGGAGTCGAGGCCAAGTAAAGGGGAGCTACAGGCCGTCCTCGAGATAGGGGGGCGCGCCCACCTTCCCAGGGCGCGCCCTCCACCCTCGAGGGTAGCCCGTGGCTCTCCTGGCCCAATTCTTTTGCTTCGGGGGCTTCTTTTGGTCCAAAAAAAATCATAAAAAATTGGCTCGTCAATTGGACTCCGTTTGATATTCCTTTTCTGTAAAACCCCAAAACAGAAGAAAAACAGAAACTGGCACTGGGCTCTGGGTTAATAGGTTAGTCCCAAAAATCATATAAAAGTATATAATAAAGCCCATGAGACATCCTAGAAGGATAATATAATAGCATGGAACAATAAAAAATTATAGCTACGTTGGATACGTATCAGTCCGCCTGCCGACCCATTCCCGGCTCATTTTTGAGCCGGATTTGCGTCGGCGCAGACACACGACTGACGCGCGCGCTCGCTCTCTCTCCTCTCCGGGCCCGTTGGTCGGTGGCACATTGGCCTCTCCACATCCAATAGCACGCCCTCGCCCGCCTGCTTCGTCACCGACGCCGACGGCCATTTTTTCCTGTACAAAAAAAATACATAGATTTCTAAACGTACACAGATAAAAAATAGATCAACTACTCGTTGCTATCCGACTCCGACTCAGTAATGTCCTCCTCCGACGTCTGAATGTAGGCGTCAACCTGATTCTCGCCCACCAAGTCGTCCCATCCCGACGTTTCTCGTAGCTTCAGTTTCATTTGAGCGGTCAGCTTCCGTGTACGCTTGTCCTCCCGATAGGCGGCTTGCTCTGTCCTCCTCGCCTCCCTCTCCGTCCTCCTTTACTTGTAGAACAGATGCTCGTCGACGATGTCTTGCGGGAAGCGTTCATGCCACACCACCATGGCCTCAACGTCGTTCTCGGTGATGGCGAGGCGACGCTGCCGCCTCCGATGGACACGGCGATCCTCGTCGGTGAAAACTTGCGGGAGAGGCGCGAGATCCTGCGCCCGCTGCCTCGACACGTCGGGATAATTCATCTCCCGACAAGGCCTCAGGAGGCACCACGCCGCCGCGTCGTGTGCGCGGGTTGCCTCCTCTGCGGTGTCGAAGGTGCCGAGGAAGAGGCGTTTTACGCCAAACATGATCTCAGAGGAGAAGCCGCCGGAGCGGCGCTCGCGGACTCCGTGAAAATCCGAAGCTCCCACGCGTCGCATCGACATGGTGGCGCAGAGGCGGCAAGGCTAGTGAAAGCGGGCGAGATGAGTGCGCAGCGGACAGAGTGAGAGGTGGCGAGATGAGCGCGCCTTCATATAGCGAGCGCCGGCCGCGGTGACGCGCGAACCTTTCCCGCGTGCAGGCGCGCCAAAACCAGCACGTGCTGGCCGATTTTTCCCGCGCGTGAACCTTTCCCGCATGCTGAAGCGCGCACCGTCATGAAATGGGTCGACACGTTGGACGCGTTGCCGACCCAAATCATAAAAAAGGCGAAAGACGGGCGGGCGGCCGACCCAAACGAACAAAAAGCGGACAAAAACGACGTCCGTTTGGGTCCACCCGTTGAAGTTGCTCTAAAACATGTAGGCGGTTCCTTTTTGGTCCTGCGCATCTCAAAATGAGGAGGCCGTATTGGCCATATGAAATACGGTGCGGTGTTGCTTCAGATTACGTATACGTCAGTCGGCCTGGACCTGGACCTGGACCGCGCGTGTGACGTCCAAATAAATCCTTGTGGTTCCCTGGGTTCTGTGCAACCTAAGTGAAGACAGAAAGCGACGGCTGGCCCGATCAAATCAGCTTTCCGTCCCGTCCAAGCCAAAACGGGACTAATTTTCCACGAACCAAAAGTTGCACCATACTACGATGGATAGGAGACCCGAGGCCACGTATATGCCCTGGACTGGAGAGTGGAGACCAAAGTCCTCGCTTGATTGACGCCGGTCCCGTCCACGGCTTAAAATGTCGCCGTCTTGACGTGCGTTCGGGGCTGAAAAATAGAAGAGCGTCTCCAATTTCCTTTTTCTAACATACAGTGAAGATTAATATTGACGTAGCCTTTGACGGTTCCAATCAGCTTGCAGGCTGGGGCTGCATTGCGCGTGACCATACAGGAGATGTCATTTTTGCCGCTGCGAGTGAACTTGACTATATGAGTGAGGCTTTGCATGCTGAGGCGTACGCTCTTATCAGGGGTATCCAACTGGCTGGAAACTATGGGATGGGTAAGGTCGTTTTTGAGACTGACTGCCTGGGTCTGGTCCGAGCTATGGAATCAAAAATGTTCGACCGGTCGCCTCTTGGTGTTGTTTTCCGGGAGACAAGGTATCTTCTTCAGTTGGGTATTAGTGAAGGGAGTACTATCCACTATCCCCGCTGTTAGATAGTCCTGTATCTAGTCGATCAGTTGTTGTACCATATCCAGCCAACAATGCTAAACGTCCGAGTATGTTTAGATTACCAAACATAGACTGAGTTGGTTTGTAATTACCTTGACTTGCAAGACAAGTTCACACCATGTATACGTATATATATTGTGGCAATGAGAATAGAGGAGGCGAGCAATCTTGCAGCCCCGATTCCTATCTGTCTTACATGGTATCAGACACCGGTCGTTCCTCTTCCTTGTGAACCCTAGCAGATCGATCCTCCTCCTCCTCTCCAATACCGTAACCAGCAAACCCCTCCCTCCGTCATGACACCTGAAGAGCTCGCAGCACTCGAGACCCAGCTGCAGCAACACGAGGCTGCCGTCGCCGAACGGGAGGCTGAGCTCGCTCGTCAAGCCCAGGAGAAAGGAAAATCGAGCTCCCCTGCAGCCGCCATGGAGAAGCCCAAACCCACCTCGGAATCATACCATCCCGCAACATCCACCTTCGTCCACTCAATCAAAACGTACGTCCCAGTCACCCTTGATCTCAAAGACTCGAACTATGCTCAATGGCGCGAGCTCTTCCTCATCGCCCTCGGACGCTATGGCCTCACTGCTCACGTGCTCGGCCCAGATGACGCCTCGCCATCCGACACCTCGCCCACGTCAGACTGGGGCCGTGACGACTTCACCGTCCTCAACTGGATTTACGGCTCCATCTCTCTCGAGCTTTTCGGAATCATCATGGCACCTGGGTCCTCTGCACGGCAAGTTTGGAACGCCATCGACAACCTATTCCGCGACAACAAGAAGAGTCGTGCCATCACGCTCGACGCCGAGTTCCACAACACCCCTCAGGGTGACATGACTGTGCACGCCTACTGCGCCAAGCTCAAGTCCCTCGCCGACGCTCTGGCTGACGTCGGTCAAGAAGTTACCGACGAGACGCTCGTCCTCACCGTCCACCGCGGCCTCAACGAGCAGTTCTCCCATCTGCGCTCCTTTCTTCCGTTTCAGGTTCCCTTCCCGTCTTTTTTACAGACGCGGTCAGCACTCGTACTTGACGAGACCCAGAAGAAAACCGACGTGAAAAACGCCGCCGCCACTGCTCTCTGGGCGAGTGGCAACATCATCTTGCCAAGCGCCAGTGGTGAGCGGGCCTCTCCATCCGGGGGCGGACGCGGCTTCGGCGACGAGCGCTCTATGGGATCCTCCCTTGGATCGTCACACGCAAGCAGCGGTCGCGGCAACTACACCAACACTCGAGGCCGTGGCCGCGGCGGCCGAGGACGCGGCCGCAATGAGCCGTGGATGTTCAATCAACTCATGGACTGGTCTTCCAACACGGGCACAACTCCAGCCGCAACCACCTTTAGCTCCCAGGCAGCCTCGTCAATAGCATGCCCCTGGTGTTTTGGGCCCTCGTCCCGGCGCCACTCCTCAGCAGGCATATGCGGCCTACGGCTCCCCCCCGCATCCCCACAGCGTCACCTCGGCTCCATTAACACCAGTTTACAACGGACAGCAGCAGTACGGCCATCAACGGTATGTCGACCCAGCTTTATTGAATGCCTTGAACAACATGTATCTCCCAAGGAATCAGGAGTGGTTCATGGACACCGGGGCTTCCTCTCACATGGCATCTGATCATGGTAATCTTTCTTCCGTCCAACCCACCTGTCAAACTGCCATGGTCGGTAATGGTCAATCTATTTCCGCCACTCACGTTGGTTCCCAGACTATTTCTTCTTCCACTCACCCTCTTTCTCTTCGTAATATTCTAGTCGTTCCCAATATTATCAAAAACCTTATTTGTGTTCGTCAATTCACAAATGACAATTTCTGTAGTGTTGAATTTGATCCCTTTGTCTTTTCCGTGAAGGTGCTCCCTTCCAGGACCGTGATCCTCCGATGCAATAGTCCCGGGCCACTCTACCCTATATGCCAACCCGCACCTGCTACAGCCCTCATCACCACCACCTCGTCGTCGCTATGGCACTGCCGTCTTGGTCATCCCGGTCATCATACCATGTCGCGCCTTCAACAATCGAATCTTATTTCATACAATAAAGATGGGCCTTCGCTTTGTCATGCATGTCAGTTAGGAAAACATGTTAGACTACCTTTTTATGATTCTCAAACATATATTGTTCGCCCGTTTCAGTTATTACATTGTGATCTTTGGACATCACATATTCCTAGCACCTCTGCGCTTCGCTATTATCTTATCATTGTGGATGATTTCTCACACTATTTTTGGAGTTTTCCCCTTCACAAGAAATCTGATGTCTATGCAACTCTCATTGCGTTTCATGCATTTGTCAAAACACAATTCAACCTGCCCATCTTAGCTATTCAATGCGATAATGGTGGAGAATTTCTCAATACTCGTCTAGATATTTTTTGTGCCTCCCATGATCTCCTTCTTCGATTTTCTTGCCCACACACCTCCCAGCAAAACGGCAAGGCTGAACGCGCTATTCGCACTACAAATGACGTTATTCGTACACTCCTAATTCAGGCCTCCTTGCCTCCGCCCTTTTGGGCTGAAGCCCTCTACACCGCCACTTATCTCATAAACATACGTCCTACCTCTGCTCTCAATTTTTCTACACCATACACAATTCTTTTCGGCACAACTTCGCCCTACCATGATCTCCATGTCTTCGGTTGTCTTTGCTATCCCAATATAACTTCGACAACACCTCATAAGCTCGCTCCTCGTTCGACCAAATGTCTCTTCCTCGGTTATCCTCCATGCCACAAAGGTTACCGATCTCTTGACCTAGCCACTCGTCGTATTATCATATCTCGGCATGTTGTGTTTGATGAGACAACATTTCCATACACCACACCATCTGTTGTCGAGCACATACTGTCACCAACCGAAGACCCCCCTTCCTTCACACATCAATCCTTCCCCTCACCCGTCATTCATATACCCGCTCAGTCTACGCCCGCTATGCATGCACCCGGTAGCTTTCATGAGCGTACTAGCCCGCAAACACCCATTATCCCATCCACACCCCCTAGCCCTAGCCCATCCACTCCGACTTCTCCTTTTGCTCCTACACCCAATGTACATGAACATGGGTCGTCTGTTCATGGTCCAACACCTCCTCTCGACCCACCATCTCCGCCGCGAGCAAATGCGCCAATTCACCACACGCGCTCCACGACAGGTCGCCTTCCTCCCCCGATCAATCGCCTCAATCTTTCTGCTGTCGTGTCCTCACCTATACCGCATAATTATCTCATGGCTCTTCATGATCCCTCTTGGCGATATGATGCTCTTAAAGTTAACAAAACATGGACTCTCGTCCCTCCTCCTCCAGGTGCCAACGTTGTTAGTGGTAAATGGATCTTCCGACATAAATATAACCCCGATGGCTCACTTGCTCGACATAAGGCTCGTTGAGTCGTACGTGGTTTTTCACAGCAACGAGGTGTCGACTATGATGAGACTTTTAGTCTGGTTGTAAAACCGGCTACCATTCGTTTGGTTCTTTCTCTTGCACTTTCTTCCTCCTGGCCCATTCACCAACTCGATGTCAAAAATGCTTTTCTTCATGGCTATCTCGATGAGGTTGTCTATAGTCAACAACCATCTGGTTTTCTTGACACTAACCATTCCAATTATGTCTGTCGTTTGCATAAGTCGCTCTATGGACTAAAACAAGCTCCCCGCGCTTGGTTTCAGCGGTTCGCAACCTATGCTCGCTCAGTTGGTTTCGTCGAATCCAAATCTCACGCCTCCTTGTTCATCTTTCATAAGGGCGACACCACCGCATACTTACTTCGTTACGTTGATGATATAATTCTTACCGCCTCTTCTTCCACTGCTCTAAATTCAATTATTCGTCTATTCAGTAAGGAATTTGCTGTGAAAGTTCTTGGACCACTTCATCATTTTCTTGGTATATCTGTTTCTCGTACACCTGCTAGTTTGCATCTCTCTCAACGGCAATATATTCTAGAAATTTTATCCCGTGCTGGCATGAGTGATTGTAACCCTGTATCTACACCGGTCGACACCAAAGCCAAACTCTCCGCAACTTCTGGTTCTCCTGTTTCCGATCCTTCTTTGTATCGCAGTCTTGCCGGTGCCCTTCAATACGCCACTCTCACTCGCCCATATATAGCCTATGTTGTTCAACAAGTGTGCCTTCACATGCATGATCCTCGTGATCCTCATCTTTTTTTTCTCAAACGCATTATGCGCTATCTTAAAGGCACACTTGATCTCGGCCTAACTCTTTATCCTTCCTCCTCTCACATCCTCATTGCCTACTCAGATGCCGATTGGGCTGGTTGCCCGGACACCAGACGTTCCACATCTGGATTTTGTATGTTTCTTGGTGATAATTTGATCTCATGGTCTTCTCGACGGCAAACCACAGTTTCACGTTCCAGTTCGGAGGCTGAATACCGCGCCGTGGCTGCTGCCGTGGCCGAGTCTTGTTGGGTTCGTCAGTTACTACAGGAACTACATCGACCTGTCCGCAGTGCTACAGTTGTTTTTGTGATAATGTGAGTGCAGTCTATCTTGCTCACAACCCGGTACAACATCGACGAACCAAACATATCGAGCTTGACATCCATTTTGTCCGTGAGAAAGTTGCTCTTGGTGCTGTTCGAGTCCTGCATGTTCCTTCTTCGTCACAGTATGCTGATATATTCACCAAGGGTCTTCCTTGTGTATTATTTCATGAGTTTCGATCCAGTCTGCACCTTGCTATGCTCCCAGGTTCAGACTGCGGGGGCGTGTTAGAGAGTCATGTATCTAGTCGATCAGTTGATGTACCATATCCAGCCAACAATGCTAAACGTCCAAGTATGTTTAGATTATCAAACGTAGACTGAATCGGTTCGTAATTACCTTGACTTGCAAGACAAGTTTATACCATGTATATATCTCTATCTCTACCTAATAATAAAGAAAGTTGGGTTTCAGCCCGTACGTCATCAAAACTACCCTCGAAGTTGGCAAGAATTACCCACCAATGCCATCCGTAAGTGGCAAAAACGATTCGTTTTTTTAAGTCACCAATGTTGCGGTTAGCTCATTTACGTTGTTATTCCTTCACAAGTAACAGGCCAACACTCAGCTCACTGGTTGGAGCCCTGCAGTCCCACGCAGTCGGCCTGAGTTCGATCCCCACTTCTCCCACCTTTTCTTTCTTTTCTCTTTATTTCTGTGAGCGGAAGATAGAACAGCCTCGCCCAAGTGCCATCTTATCTGATGGGCTACACAATTTTCTAATTTCGGCCCAGGCATTTTCATCTTAAACTTTTTTGGCAGATTCAAGTATTTAAAAATATATTCATATCTTTCAAATCCTAACTTTATATTTAGAAAGTTATATACGATAATCACTCAAAAAATGTGTACAATCCAGATATGATATTATCTGCATGATATAACCATTTCTAAAATTATTCTTATGTTCCAACTTTAATTAAATACTTTTCTTTATATGAGGAATTTGAAAATGCCTATTCGTTATACATGTCCGTATAGATTGATTATTTTTTATGGAGATATCTAACATGCTCCTATGCACGTGCTATCATTGTGTACTAAAGTGTAATTTGCTATTTTCAGTCAAATGCATTATTTCTTTTTTTTAACTAAGGAGGAACACCACAAAGACGTGAATTGATACCGGCGACACAACTTTAGTTACTTAAAAAAAATCATCCCACCTTTATATTTGTGCACAACATCACTTATCATGTTGTTTCTCGTACGACATTGTGAAAGATTTTGTATGATTTCTTGGTGTCATCCAGTGTGTGTATAGGAGTGATTTATTTTCTTCCGTTGCAACGCACGGGCATGTTTCCTAGTATATATATATATATCTTTATCTTTACCTACTAATAAAGCGCTTAACGCTTCTGGTCGTACGTCGTCGCACGTTTTGCAGAAAAACCCCTATGGTATTGTGTAATTAACCCGCCGTCCAGCAAATAAGTGGAAAAAACTTTTCATATTTTTGCTCCACCCGTGGACACGTTTGAAAAAAAAAAACGAGTCGAGCGACCGCGTCCGCGCCTCCCACCCCTATCTGTATTCGCCGCCTTCCCCGCCGCCGGCTCGCATCCTCCGCCACG
>LR738715.1:787326863-787515995 GCA_902687465.1 Secale cereale | reverse complement strand
ATGGTATTGTGTAATTAACCCGCCGTCCAGCAAATAAGTGGAAAAAACTTTTCATATTTTTGCTCCACCCGTGGACACGTTTGAAAAAAAAAAACGAGTCGAGCGACCGCGTCCGCGCCTCCCACCCCTATCTGTATTCGCCGCCTTCCCCGCCGCCGGCTCGCATCCTCCGCCACGCCATCCTCCCCACGCCCCAGCCTGCCTCCTCTCCGTGGTGCCCTCCTGCCCGCGCCGTCCGAGTCCTCCACGCGCGGTTCGCCGACGCCGAGGCCCAGGCCGCCGCGCACCGAGCCCGCGCCGGCCGGCTCGAGCGCACGCCGCCGACCGTGACGGGCTGCTCAACACGCTCCTCGCCGTCGTGAGCAACAACCAGGAGGAGGAGGACGCGTGGGAGGCGGGGCAGGTTAGAATCAGCACGCGTCAGATCCGGCCGAGGCTTACGGACGCGGAGGCTCTGGCCGCGGCCGCCGTGCTATTTGTCCCTCCCCTGCTCGCCGAGCCCTGCCTCTCCGGATCTCCAGCCATGCACACTGCCGGGGACCCTGCAGGTCCATGCTCGTCGGCGAGGGGGAGCGCGGACAGCAGCCTAGCCCGTCATGGCGTCCACCAAGGTGCAGCGGATATGACCAAGCCCATCAACCTCATCTTCCGCTTCCTCTAGAGCATACGTGGGCCTGACATCTCATCTCCCTCTCCCCATCTTCTCCGCCTCCGGCCGTCGCCACGGCCAGGCCGGCGTTGTGGTGCGCCATCCAACCACCAGTAGCACCTCCCCATGCCATCCACCAGCGCCGGCAGCCACCATCACTTCCATCTTTCAGCGTCATCATCCACCCCATCCACCAGCCATAGAACCACCAGACGAAGGGGCGCTGGTGTCTGGTCCTTGGCAAAGGCCACCGCAGCTCATCTCCAAGACCTCCTCTGTTGTAATGTGTCCCCCAAGCTCTTCACCGAATCTCCTCACCTGCTGGCTGCTACTCTTCTTCTCCCTCAAACTCATCTCTGCTTCTGATCCTCTGTTGCCGCCCCTAACCTGCTGCTTCTGCTCTCTGCTGCTGCCCTCGACTGCTGTACATCTCCTTCTCTAACGAACTAATGTTCCTAATCTTCTCTGAACCTGAACTGTTGCTGCTCTGCTTCCTCTCTCAACCTCAGTCTGTTGCTCCTTCTCTGATTCACAGTAAACCAATAAACATGAATTTTATGGACTTCTAGGTCGTATTTCCTTTGGTAACAGTTATTGTTAGTTCTAAACAATTTTTCAGTGCCACGATTAGGCTTCATAGAGGTTCAGAGAATGACGAAGAAGACTTTTATATCACACACTATATAGCATCATGGAATCACAACCTTATAACAAATAATTTAAGAGGCTATCTTCTGATTTGTTGTATCTCCACCAGTTTGGGTTTGTCTGATCGCTAACCCAAACTGAATAGGTAAACAGGAGTACTTTAGTTGGTATTCAAAGTGGTATGTTTGCTTTCAAGTTAAAAATCTTGCAAGTTTGGTCCTGGGATATTTAATGCTCCCTTTTCTTATTATCTTCCAATCATGCTTTACATATTTAGTTTTTTACTTTCTTTTGACAAGTGAGCTGAATTATTCATGGAGAATCTGGTTATGGTAAATTTCATTATGGAGATTCATCCGATGTAATAGAATAGCTTTATTTGCTAAAATCAGTACATAACTATAGTGTTGCATGGTTACAACTTACAACATGTAAGTTTTGCAAGTGAGAGTTATAGGAAGTCACTATTGCAAGATGGCATTCAGTTAACACACGTACAATCGACTTATCATAGTTTTTTTTTTCTAATTTAATTTGAAAAAGCTACTGCAAGCAATTTTTTCTTCTGAAATTATATACTCTGTCTATTCCTAATGTGATTTTGTTACGGGTCGTATGGTATTTCTATGTCTAATTTTTTTGTTACATAAATCAATCTGCATATATGTGTGCAGGCTGTGAATCCACAAACAGCCTAGAAAATATGGTATGGTACATACCCTGTGACAGACTGACAGTACATTATCAGAAATACTTATATTTCTGATAAACACATCTCTCATCCATCATGACATAGATGTAATGTGTTGCAAGTGTTCTTTTTTGTTCTCTCGCTATGCGTTGAGTACATGATGGATGATCTAATCGTTCAGTGTGTCATGTGTGCTCAGTCACTTGTGTCATCTTCAGATTTTAGAAGTCAAAATTCCAGCTTTAGCTCTATATCTAAGAATTTTTCTATGGCAAATGCAAGAAAAATAAAGCGTCCTGCTACTCTCATTTTGAGGAAGTTCTGAAAATTGAGGCATTTGTATGAATTTCTATTCTTCATTATAAATTATTCTTTCAAGTTTCGAAAATAAAACCTGATATACTCTGTATGTCTCTGTTCTACACAACCACTACCATTTTATTGCTGCAAAACGCCAGTGAAAAAGTCATTACTGTTTTACAAGTTTTTATACAATCAATCTGAAAGAGCAATAAAATGATCTGTTTTCACATCGCTTCAGATTTTACCGAAAGGCAGTGTGCTTATAATGTACATCTAGCTAACAATAATGTGTTTGAGAATGCTTCATTTGTCGACCGTCAGCATGTGGGGTGTGAGGGAGGATACTTATATCACTTAGTGGCCAAGGGAATGACATCACAAAAGTTTATCTAACATCCTAGGAGAAGATGGACACATGTTCCTATATTGCTTCTCTACAATTGCTTTCACCATTTGATCATCCATGTAATTTATAGCATCCATGCATAGCTTATCCTTATGCTATTTTTGTCCACTTATTCCTTTTGTTGGCATGACTAGGAGGTTACTATGAATGCCACATAGATTGTAATTTAACCTCCTTACAAATAATTAACGTTCAAACATTCCAGTGGAGGAATCTCAAGACTTACGAATGGTGCCCCAACAATTGTGAGCGGCACAAAGGAAGGGTCGCCATCACCAAGGAAGTACGTTGACAATTGTGGACTCCAAAGAGGAAGAAGATCTATATTTAGTGCATTGAGTTGCTATTTTAAATTCTGAGAGGTGTTGAATTTTGTCAATTTCTAAGATGTTGACTCGGAAGAATTTTTATTTTGCTTAATGTAAACTCAGATTAATTTGTCATGTCATTTGAAGCGAGCAACCTTTTTGTGACATCACTTCATGATTTTTGTGTGATATTTTTTTAAGGTAGATTTTTGTGTGATATTCTGTCAATTCAATGTACTAAGTGGACATATGTTGCCAGCCTATTTTTTTTTATCTATCAATTTGTTATATGTTGTCAAATTCCACGGAAGTGCATATGCCAGGATACACAACATATGTTTAGATCCTCCACCATGTGACTTAGAGGAGATCCAGGAAAAGATGGAACTCAAAATCATCTGTGGTTTAGTTAGAAAATACTCATCGGCATCTACACATGTTTCAGTGTATAATACGAGTACAATTTAAGGCTGAATCTAGAGGAGATCACTCAACAAAGTAGTGTATACAATGTACCCAGCATGAAGCATGACCAGCTGCTACGGTAATTAGTATCAGTACTGTGGTCTAGCCATGGCTATTACGGGTGTAGCAACGAGCTCACACAAAAAATTATGTAAACCCATCAATCACTGGAGGAAGTTAGTTTTTACGAGCTGGAGCAACGAAGGCGCCATCCGCAGCTCCGAGTTGCAGCGGGAACCCCGGGAGCCACCGGTCCGCCGTGCCGTCAGCAGCAGCGGTAGTTGCCGGGCTGGCAAGCTTCAGCAGGAGCCGCTGGGCCGGGCCGTCAAGCTGCAGCGGGAGCCGCCGAGCTGTGGAGGGTACCGCCACGCCACCATCACCAGCGGGACCAAACCCACACTCTAGCAATAAACACCTTCCACTCTCAACGGACCAAACCCAAAAAATAGTGCAAAATAAAATAAGACATGAAATATAATATTTCAATAAATGACCGTCACGTCACCGTAAAAATAATTCCATTAAAAAAATATTCTTGAAAATCGAAAAAACACCTTCTCAAAGTACAAAAAAGAATCATGTTCATTGAAAGAATATTCCATACACAACTACTGTTTCATAGGATGAAATGAAAATGAAGAGCCGAAATAGGTCATGACAAACAGTGTTAGGGTAGATAAAAATTTTATGGTCCAAAAAGAAATACTCAGTGGAACCTTACGTTTAAGGTTTGATCAAATTAAAAAGATGTCGCATAATGGCTAATGGAGCATGTTATATTTATTTTTTTGCCCGGTGCAACGCACGGGCATTTGTACTAGTATATATATATATATATATATATATATATATATATATATATATATATATATATATATATATATATATATATATATATATACACTTGTAATGTTCCAGCTCATGAGTTGGCAGCTATAGGGAGAAGTGGTGCTTATGGTGACCAGCATGTATGGTTGGCTCACCTCCCATCCGTTGTAAACGTTGCTGTGGCCGCTGATGTAGATGGCCAGCCGTAATTTTGGAATGCAAGGTATTCCAATTCCAAAAAAAAACATAGTGCAACGAGAGCGCTTATACATACGTGAATATACTCAACCTTATAAACGCACACATGCACACTCTATCCCTATGAGTACCTTCAAAAACTACGACCTACGAAGTCATCGTAGACGCCTCGTCCTCAACGGAAATGACTCATCACATTGAAATCGGCCGGAAATCAGCAGCGATGAGCCGACAAAGGAGTTCAGCAAGACGAGTAATTCTTCCGCCTTAGCAAGCAGTTCAATTCCCTCAAAAAAAAAACAAAAAAAAAACAATTCAACCAACCAACCAAATGACTGCTAGTGATACCACTAGTATAAGGCCATCTTTGGAGCAAAAGAACAAGTTAAACATAGAAGATTAGAAGCATAAAAGTACAGGTAGTGTGGTTCATAAACCTGTACCGACCGTGCGCCACCTCTCATCCTAAGCCTAGAAAACCAAACATGGTCGTGCTGCACTTTCGGCCCTACGTATAGCCACATTTTTATATGGTATTACTATTGTTTCTTTTCTAGCATCCCGACTGTTTGGGCAGACGAGCAGTTCTTCCTCTCCATGTGTGCCGCCTTTCGCCTTTGCAGCGAAGCCGGTGAAAACTGCTGCTCCGATCCACTCTATGAGGCCCAAACTGAAAGTCAGTTGCAGCGTCAACCAAGAGCAGTGAGCCGCACAAATAACACGCATCAGGTCAACAAGATTGTCTTTTTTTCTTCTGAGATAAAGAGGTCAACAAGATTCTGACAGCATCATTATAGTCGTCTCTGATAACACTATTCAAGGGCAGATCTGCAAAGGGATCGAGCCTTTGCGGTTCCCACGCTGCTGCATCGCCTCTGAACCCATTGACTATGATGGTTTATCACCAGGCACCACCACCCACCTCGCCTAGTACGTACTACACTAAGTAGTATCTTGTTAGTAGTATGTTAATCTACTGTCACCGGCAGCATCATTTTTGCACGGCGGCAAACATTCTTGGGAAGCCATCATAAGAATACTCCCGTCAATGTTAACACCAAGGCACCCCGTGCTTTGATGGCCCACGTGCGGTCGACGCTTGCTGCTTTGCTGTCGACCCCCGGTGCAAAGATTCTGGCCGGGGTAGTATTTTACGCCGCTCTAGATTAATCGGTGTTGTTGATGCGTCCTCCAGTATTTTACGCTTGCTTTTCTTGATCGGCTATCACTCACAGCGTTCTATATGGCCTAAACTAAACCAACAGTGGGAGATATCTGTCCTTTAGGTGCTTCTTGTCGGGGCTTTGCTTCCAAGGCTAAGGCTAGCGATAACAGCATACGCTTGTTTCATTCTGGGGTCTAGAATGGGCAAATGCGATTTCGTACGCATCTTTTAGAAAAGATTGTGAATTTTTAAAGAAATGTTGGTATATCAGGTAGGGTACTAAATTCTCTTGATTTATGATTGGTCTTCAGTTTTAGTTTTTTCAGTTAAACAGTTTTAGGCTGGTCCCAATGGGGTGGAACTTAGGAGTAACATCACATATTTCAATACAACATTGCTTATGTGGCACATATTTAATGAAGAGTGAGGTGCTTGTGGTAACTAGCTAAGTTACCGGAACATCACACACTTCAAGAAACAATGAGTCTATAAGCTAATAAATGCATCGTTGCATGACACTACCTACATGTTCCTACCCATTGTGGAGGTAGTAACATAGTCTAGATAAGTGTGTATGTTACTGTCTTATGTTCCTGCCCATTGTGACCAGCCTTAGAGATTTTAAATAGAAGCAGAATCGAGGCCAAATGCATCCACTATAATTGCTGCGGCCTTGTAAATCCAAATGACCTAGCGTGGCTCAGAGGACCTCTGATCCCGGACCGAGATAGTACTTTGTTTTATAAACTAATTTTGCTTAAAAACTATAAACTCCTTTTGAGGGGCAAGATTATCTTTTTTTCGAGGGTAGAGATACCGCATTGAACCTCAATGTGACGCCCCTGATTTGACCGTACACTAATCATGTACGCAAATGTGTACGATCAAGATTAAGGACTCACGGAAAGATATCACAACACAACTCTAGACACAAATTAAAATAATACAAACTTTATATTACAAGCGAGGGGCCTCGAGGGCTCGAATACGTAAGCTCGAATACACAAGAGTCAGCGGAAGCAATAATATCTGAGTACAGACATAAGTTAAACAAATTTGCCTTAAGCAGGCTAGCATAAAAGTAGCAACGATTGAAAAGGCAAAGCCTCCTGCATGGGACCTCCTAACTACTCGAAGCCGAACTCCAGGTAGAAACATCCTCGGGATTCTCTGGCTCCTGGACTCCACCGATCTGGTTGCATCATCCGAGAAGAGAGGAAAAAGAAGGGAAAGGAAGAGCAAAGCAACCGTGAGTACTCATCCAAAGTACTCGTAAGTAAGGATCTACACTACATATGCAATGGTATCTAGGTAAAGGGATAATATCTGTGGGTTAAATTGCAGAATGCCAGAATAAGAAGGGGATAGCTAATCCAATCGAAGACTACACTTCTGGCAGCCTCCAACTTACAACAGTAGAAGAGAGTAGCTGGAAAGTAACAAGTATCCTCACTTCTGGCAGCCTTCGTCTTGTAGCAGTAAAATAGAGTCGATGGGAAGTTCACCAAGTAATATCGTATAGCATAAATCCTACCCGGCGATCCTTCCCTTGTCGCCCTGTGGGAAAGCGATCACCGGGTTGTATCTGGCACTTGAAAGGGTGTGTTTTACTAAGTATCCGATTCTAGTTGTCATGAGGTTGGAGTACAACTCCGGGTCCTCCTTTTACCGAGGGACGCAGCTATTCGAATAGATTAACTTTCCTATAGGGGTGCACCACATTTTTCAGCAAGCTCGATACCCTTTGACCGGACACACTTTCCAGGGCCATGCCCGACCTCGTAAGATCAACACGTCGTAGCCCTACCTAAGCACAACAGAGAAGTCAGCACGCCGGTCTAAGTCCTGAGCGCGCAGGGGTCTGGGCACATCGCCCATTGCACACCTGCATGTTGCATATGCGGTCGGTAAGCAGACCTAGCAATCTCCATTACTAAGGAAGTTGCATTACACGGTCCAACCCGGCGCGCGCCGCTAAGTCGCTGATGTCAAGAAGGCTTCGGCTGATACCACGATGTCGAGAGCCCATATCTAATCGCACATAGCTGGTTAGTGCGTATAGGCCAGTGGCCAGACTCAAACCAAATATCCAAACTCGTTAAACGTGTTATTATGAAATCACCGCGGACAACGACCAGGGTCAGGCCACCTCTCAACTGGGTGTCTCAACCCGCCCTGTCGCTCCGCCATAAAGACTCACTCGGGGGCCGTCGGGAACCCAGGCCCACCGCTACCTGGATGGAGCCACCTATCCTTTCAGCCCCCAATATGTGAATCACTTGCGGGTACTCTACGAGCCGACCCGATTTTAGTCACAACATGCATGATGTATAATATGTATTTATTATAAACCCCTGATCACCACCCAAGTAATTGTTGGGTAACGTAGCATAATTCAAAAATTTCTACGTCTTCACCAAGATCCAAGTATGGAGACATCTAGCAACAAGCAACTAAGAGTGCATCTACATACCGTTATGAAGATTGCGTGCGGAAGCTTTCAACGAAGCAAGGATGAAGTAGTCGTACTCTTCACGTTCTTCGTCACCGATGATCTAGCGCCGAACGGACGGCACCTCCGCGTTCAACACACGTACGGTGCAGCAACGTCACCTCCTTCTTGATCCAGCAAGGGGGCAGGAGAAGTCGTCAGAGATCCGGCAGCACGACGGCGTGATGACGGATGCAGTGGAGATCGCAGCAGGGCTTCGCCGGGCTGCCCTGCAAAGGAGTTGGGAGGTGTGACGGGAGGGGGAGAGGCGCCAGGGCTGAGGTGCGGCTGCCCTCTCCCCCCCACATATATATAGGGGGCCAGGGGGGCGCCAGCCCCTTGCAGATCCAATCTGCAAGGGGGGGCGGCGGCCAGGGAGGAGTCCCCCTCCCCCAAGGCAAGTGGTGGCCCCCCTCCCCTTAGGGTTTTATCCCTATGCGCATGGGGAGGTGGGGCCCCCTTGTGGTGCGCCAGCCCAGGGGGCTGCACACATCCCCTTGCGGCCTGGGGGCCCCACCGGGATGGGTGGCCCCACCTGGTGGACCCCCGGGGCCCCTCCGGTGGTCCCGGGACGCTCCCGGTGACCCCCGGAGATCACCCGTTGGCCGAAACTGGACTTCCCATATATCAATCTTTACCTCCGGACTATTCCGGAACTCCTCGTGACGTCCGGGATCACATCCGGGACTCCGAACAACTTTCAGGTTTCCACGTGCATTAATCTCTACGACCCTAGCGTTACCGAACCTTAAGTGTGTAGACCCTACGGGTTCGGGAGACACGTAGACATGACCGAGACCACTCTCCGGTCAATAACCAACAGCGGGATCTGGATACCCATGTTGGTTCCCACGTGTTCCTCGATGATCTTCATCGGATGAACCACCGTGTCAAGGATTCACTCAATCCCGTATGTTATTCCCTTTGTCCATCGGTACGGTACTTACCCGAGATTCGATCGTCGGTATTCCCAATACCTTGTTCAATCTCGTTATGGCAAGTCTCTTTACTCGATCCGTAATCCATCATCCCGCGACTAACTACTTAGTCACATTGAGCTCATTATGATGACGTCTTACCGAGTGGGCCCAGAGGTACCTCTCCGTCATACGGAGTGACAATATCCCAGTCTCGGTTCGTACCAACTCAACAGACACTTTCGAAGATACCCGATGCGTACCTTTATAGCCACCCAGTTACGTTGTGACGGTAGGCACACCCAAAGCACTCCTACGGTATCCGGGAGTTGTACAACCTCATGGTCTAAGGAATAAATACTTGACACCGAAAAGCTTATGCATTACGAACTATACGATCTCGTGTTATGCTCAAGTTTGGGTCTTGTCCATCACATCATTCTCCTAATGATGTGATCCCGTTATCACTGACATCTCATGTCCATGGTCAGGAAACCGTGACCATCTGTTGATCAACGAGCTGGTTACCAGAGGCTTACCAGGGACTCATTGTGGTCTATGTATTCACACATGTATCGCTGTTTCCGTACAATACAATTCAAGCATGAATAACAGACAATTATCATGAACAAGGAGATATAATAATAATGCTTTTATTATTGCCTCTAGGGCATATCTCCAACAGTAATCATGGACCGATAGTATAGCATGGAAGACGGACAAGAATGTAGGGCCACTGATGAAATACTAGCATCCTATACTAAGCTTTAGGATAGCAGGTAAAGGTATCAACAGTTGTAACACCAATGACAGGCTATGCAATAGAATAGGAGTTATCGAATCAACAACAGTAGCAAACCTAATGCAAGAATAAGAGAGAAGAGAATGGGCGATATCTGGTGATCAAGGGGGTTTGGCTTGCCTGGTTGCAGGGGCGGAGCTGGAGCAAATGTTACCCGATGCACCACTTTAACAAGGCATACAATTTTCAAGCAAGGATGTGTTGACTAAGTGTGTGTGTCATAGGTTCTAGCACACATTACTGGATATAATAGAAGGCGATTTGTAAAAATAAAAATGTAGCCATCACATGTTTACTATAATGATAAAATAAGGGACACAATTACCTGGAAAGGATGACTTGCATTTCCAAATTCCAGAATACAACGTCGGACGACATGGTTCAGTAGAATATAATAAAATGCCCAAATGAAAGTTACCTTCAATAAAATGCCCAATGGCTAAAAATTGAAAATTACCTTTAATAGGTTCTATTCCTCCAAGCCATGAAATACTCAACAGATTGAGTATTGATGACCTTTTTCATTTCTTCCTTCACATAAAAAATAACATCATCACTCAAACTTTCATCATTGAGGCGATTGCCGGGATCCTATTGAACCTCTTCTTCCCAATTTATGTCATCTGTGACATCCTGGTGCTTTTATTTTGAGAAGAAACTTAGCCATGGTATTGTATTTGACAAATACAAATTACAAATGAGACATGAAGACTTGTATAGACAAAAAATATAACCTAATTAAAAGTTATAACCCTAGAAAGTGCCCCACGTTTTTGGTATAAAATAGTCATTTATTATATTTGCTACTCCCTCTGTGTACAAATTTATACATGATTGTTGCAGTTTGTAAACCAAATTAGGAAAAGCAAGACTCTACCACAATTATGGCCTTTCATAATTTATCCTCTATTGACGCACACGGAGACAAGATTCAAGATTGAAATTTGAAAAGGATGCGAAAATTACCGAGAGCCGAACCGGCCGACGGCGTGCAGCGTCTCTCGCGTGAGTCGTGTCCTCACCATATGAGGACCCAGGCTGCGTGGCGTCCGGCGGCCGGCGCGCTGCCGCTGTCGTCTCCCGCCTGTGTATGGGACGGCGATGCGCAGGGTGCGTATGGAGTGGTAGGCCGTAGGCGTCCACACAAATCGATCGATGGATCGATTATAGTATTTTTAGTGGAAAAAAGTGAATCTGTTAGGATTCCGTACGTTTTTAGCGGTTTTGGATTGCGTACGTGAGGGGATGGATCCGCATATGCACGCACGCATCCTGCTGTGTTGGGCCAGTGCGGCGGCCTGGCTGAAACGGGCTGACCCTGATGCACAACTCTTGGGCCACCCTGATGCACTGGGCCTTTTTACTCAATAGGTACTGCTAGCAACTTTTTTCACCCGTATTCCTGTGCATACGGGTCGGCCCAATGGGCTCTGCCCCTGCCTGGTTGCTCTGGCAAGAAGGAGGGGTCGTCGACATCGTAGTCGAATAGGGGGTCGCCGGCAGTCTCGGGGTCTACCGAAAAGAAGTAACGGAGGGGGAACACAACAAATAACAGAGAAATCAAAGCATCACAAAATATAACAAGGAAATACGCGGTGCCAGGGGTGAGCTAACGTAGGGATAGGTGATACCGGTAAAGGGGGAAAACATCCGAGAAAGTATTCCGTGTGTTTCGCGTTTCCGCACAGACGGACCGGAGGTGGATTGTGTCTGTTCCCTATGCTAGGGACGTGTAGTGAACGAACGGACAATGTATTCGGATTTGTCTCGAAATTGTGAGCAACTTTCATATATAAATTATTTTCATCCGAGTTACGGATTATTTTATATTAATTTTCAAAGTTTTAAGTATTTTCTAAAATTATTTTAATTCGAAAATAAAAGGAAAATAGTAGGTGTACACACAAAGTGTACACTGCATACTGCTACTGGCGTTGACAGGTGGGGCCAGTCAACTGCTGATGCAGCAGATGACTGGTCAACCTTTGGCTAGTCAAGAGGGCCACTGGACCCACCTGTCAGTGAGTGGATTGGCCCAGTCAGCCAGTTGACTGGTCAACTGGCCCCAGAGGGACCCGGTGGCCAGCCTCTACTAGTTTAACAGAATTAAATAAAGCTAATTAAGTTTAATTAGAGCGCGGGCCCGGGTTGCTAGTGTGTCATTTAATTATTTGGTTAATTTTAATATATACAAAAAGCTACAGTGTCGTCCCCACATGTCAATGGGCCATTAGGCAGCCATTAGGTGCCTAATGGCCGTGGGCCCGCAAGTAAATGACACAGGGGGGCACGCCGGCGGTGACGTGCCGGTGACATCAGACAGGACGGTGGTCTCGGAACTCGCCGCTCCGGCGACCAAATGTCGAGCGGAGACCACCGTTCGAACCAGCACTTCGGGGCGCATCTACTGGTGCGAGTCATTGTTGCTGGGACGGCTGGTAGCGGCACCGGCGACGAGGTCCGCGACAACCAGAGCTCAGGCGAGCTCGGTTTTGTCGGTAGGATGCCCGGGAGGGCGAGTTGGAGGGTTCTACGGCGTCCTCAAGATGCATTGAGCACTATGTAGTCCTCGGAGGGGCATGTCAATGTCCTTAGATACGGCGACGAGCTAGGTAGCGGTGGCAACCTACGGTAACGATGGCGAAGGCAGCGTGGACCTCGGATTCAAGGTGGAAACAAGGGGGTATGGTGCGGTGCTCACCGCTGCGCTCGTGGCGGGCTTGTGGCAAGCTCACGAGCTTGGTATGGCGCGGATCGAAGGGGATCACCGGCGGCCGTAGAGATTGAAGACGCGCGATCCGGTGATGAAGTGGGCCCCGACTTGTTCTCGTCGGTGTAGAGGGTGTAGCAGAGTGCGGCGGGGCTTCTGGCGCAATACCAAAGTGCGGGGAGGTCCATGGCCGCGTGAACCGAGGGGGCCATGGCGACAGCGGCACGGTGATGTGAACAGAGAGGGAGCGGCGCATGGAGGAGAGGCGAGAGCGAGAGGGCGAGGGGAGTGTGCGGGGGTAGCTAGGGTTCGTCCGGGTCAAGGTAGTCGACGATGACCTAGTAGTCGCCGGGGGGGTGCCGGATGGCCGCCCCGTGGCCATCGGCACCGTGGACGGGCGCTCTGTGTCCATGGGGGCGGGGTGAACAGAGGAAGGGGAACGAGAGGGGTTAGGTGGGCCGGCCTGGCAGCTTCGGCCATTTGGGCCAAGTGGGCCAGGCAGGTTACGCTTCCCCTTTTTTAAGTTTTGTTTTCTGTTTTGTTTTATATTTTCTATTACTATTTTATTTTACTTTTCATTTTATTATAGTTTTATAAAATATAATTCCAGCAGCTAAATTAGTATTATTAAATGGGCATCTTCCATATTTAGCTGTAGTATTTAAATAAAATACATTGCAAACTTTATTATTTAAAAGGTATTTAAATAATTGTTTTAGTCCCTCTTTTATTTATATCAGGGCATTTAATTATTTCAAAAATGTTTTTTGTTGTTTGTTAATTAGTATTTGAATAATTGTAAGATTCTGAACATTTTTAAGTCAATTATTTAAGAAACAATAATTTGACTTGTTATTTGAATTTGTATTTGAACTTAGTTTGAAACGACTGAGGTTTAGCAAATTTTTAATTATGATGACTTGGCATCATAAAATAGGGGTTTACTGTTGCTTAACTATCGGGGTGTCACAAATCTCCTCCATTACAAGAAATCTCGTCCCGAGATTTAAGAGGTGGAGTAAGGGGGAAAGAACTGGTTACGAAATTCTAACGAATCTTCTCGGTCTTGGATGCTCTTCTCAAAGAGGTCGATCCATTACATTGAAGTCTTCATTTCTCTATTTGAGGTCATCATGATGAAGTCGGCATCCTTTCTTCGGGAACTCCATCGTATTCTAGGAGAACAGACCTCTGCATGGTTGACTATCTGGTCGATAACATCGGGGAAGGTGGCGGAAAGTTACTCTCGAATTGAAACTTAAGAAAATATCAAGAGCAAAGTAAGTAGGTTTCATGAGAAGTTTTGAGCGGGCATGCAATTATTCGATGCCCGAAACAGGACGTGAAAGGGGTCCAAGCAACGGGAATAAGTATTGTGTCTGATACCAGAATTGATGATCTCTCGGAAGGTGGCTCGTGAACTACATACAAGGCCACACGCGAGGAATAACTTTGGGAACAGGGGGTGTACATGAGAGTCAGGTTTTGATCCTCTGGAATTGTGGGTTATGGGCCCACTGCATGTGTTAAAAGTAGGAAGGGCGGTGACATCTTGCACGATCATATAAGCAAGGCATGTCAGAGGACAGCATGCCAGTTCTATCAGCAACAACATCGATACCAAGGGCGAGGGATGAAGAGAACCATTTTCCTGCTCGTTGAAATGAGGCGGACCTGTAGGCAAAGTTCTCATCCATCGGTGGTTACCGGAATGTTATCAACAATAGTAATAGGTTCTTACTAATAGAGTTGTACACCGAGGTGTTTACATAAGCAGAAAATTATTACTGCTTAGATTATATGTTGATCACAAGGAAGGTTAAACTAACCAACGAAAGGGAAAATAGGATTATCAGATTAAACTGAACAATGGAAAGGAAAATGTGTTTAACACATATTTCAGGGGTATACCCTTCCCAAGTATAAGCATAACATGATATCCATGATAGGATATAATGTAGAAAACCCGTTCGGTAAGGGGAGAGAAATTTCATGACATTACCCGTACAACGGTGTTTGGATAACTTATCAAGAAGCATTTAGCATTGCGCTTTCAATGCCCTTATTGAAGATCGGAGTACCACATACATGCTTCGGGATAGCATTGACATGGTCATCGGGTAAAGGTCGGACTTTGGATACAGAAAGGATCCATCGAGAACAACTTATAAAATAAGTCATACAATTTCAGCAAGGAAAGATGAGGATATGGCCGACGGGCTCAGCAACAATTCGCAAGATGTCCATAACATGGATTTTCACAATTAAGTGGACAAGGTGATAGCATTGGACACACCAAAGTATATAATGAAGTATGTTCGAGGAGAACATCCACGAGTAAACATTGATCAAAATGTGCACCTAGAAAGATGCACTAAGTAGCACGGTCAATGTTAGTATGGTGATTCAATAACCAAAAGACTTTGAATGAAACTATTGACCATTCACTTCAAAGCAATAGGGTTGCTAGGAGTTTTGAAATTACACCTCATGATTCAATGGTCGGTATTCCGGTTAGAAACAACACGGAGACCAAGATATGAACTGGGATGGCGAGAAGTATTACTATATCAAGGAATTAACAGGTGGAGCAATTCTCATGACACCCTTGACATAAAAGATGGTAATACTCGAGTGTAGAACATAACATGAGTTGGACAGCAAGGAACTCAAGGTACAACACAAAACATCAACAAGTTTGTGTTGGAGGGAAGGCAATTAAGTTGTCGATGATAACACAATTCATCGAGGGGCAAGAATGGTATTTCTCATGATGGGTTCGATAGATATCCTAAAGAGCTCAGAATGTTGTTGATGATGATCACGACACATTTGTCGAGGGGTTTCATGAGGATATAGTCGATCATCGACGACATCAAACAAAAGGAAGGATGAAGTGAAAAGTTATTGGAACCACGGACTTGACACAAACTCGAAATCAAGCTTGTTGTTCAAGGTGAAATGATAAGACAAGGAAGATCTACATAAGCTTAGCTCGTCACCGAAAATTGTGCTCCAGGAAGAAGGGCCAGGTAGCACAGTTAAAATCGGCACGATAATGATAAAACTGAGTAGGCTAGGAATGACATGATCGAGTTTAAATTCCCTAGCAACAATTACCATGAGCAGTGAGCCATAAAATGGACTCGAGTCACTTGTCGGAGTTCTCGAGTGACGAACAACTCAAACTCGGGGAAGAACTGAGATTTGTGAGAAGTAATACTTGATGAAGAACTCATAAGAGTACCGCAGTTCCGTAATACCCTCGAGATAACAGGGTGTAGTACTTGACGACAGATCAAAGTAGTGGTTGGACTGGGGTATTGCTCTGCAGAAGACAAGTTCTTAAACTTGTACGAGAAATGGTATTTAAAAGGAGAGCATGGTCGGAACCACGATTGCAAAAGGCCAGATCCCAGATATAAGATGAAATTATATCAAGGGGATAATTATTTCTCTGAGAAGCTTTCATGATAAAACCTGCATCGTGTCCATGGGCATGAACTCAAAGTTAAAGGTTGACTCCCACTTCTCCAAATGCATAACCTTTCATTCACTTCTTGTTTCGAAAATGGCATTAATGTTGAAAGTTTTACCTGGTGAAATACCAGATGAGTATGACTCGCGAAATCTTTCGGGTTCACATGGATTTATGGGGCATGGGTTCAACCCATCAGGGCATCTTAGGAACATATACCACAAATTTTTAGGAATAATTACCACAAGCTCGATAGTAGAGCATGGTTGACAAAGCAGAGGATACAATTTACCAAAGGCATTATGTATCCGAGGAAAAACTCACAAAGTTTATAGAATATTAAGGACAATGTCGGACAACAATTCAGCAAAGGACCGGACAGTCCATAATGGAGCTGATGTGAGCATCGACACACAACCAGAGGAAGAAACAATGCAAAGGTATTGGATCATAGAAACAACTGACTAATTCAAAGCTCAAATGCGAATGAATTATGATTTCCAATTCAAGGGATCAGAAGTAAACGCTCTGATTAAGAATGGATAGGTTGAGTAGGCTTAGGGGTACAACCGGGTGGCAATTCGATTGCTCGAGATCCATCTCATCTTTAAAACGACGTCTGAGTGAGAAGGATGAATTCTAGGACCTGATTGAGGATTGCATGCATTCGCAATCATAACGAACCAGCGGACTCAAAATGATAATGACAAAGGATGTCAATAAGATTACTAGACTATGGGATAAACGATAATGCAGGAAGGCAAGAAATTTAGGAGAAATAGGCTACCGAGGATTTCAGAAGATCTAATAGCATTACGAAGTATTATGCGGAACACATGAACAACTGGGATCAACAAATCCTCGATAAGTGTGAGGTATTACTCGTAGGTGTTTTCATGCGGAAAAGAGCTGCAAGGCAGTAGGCACAAAAGATTCTCGGAATAGCGGAAAGTATTACATGGTATATTGTAATAACAAGAGCAATTGGGAGTAATTGTAAGAGCAATAGGTGTAAGTATTTATCCATAGGAATATTTCGATGGTAGGGAATTGCAAAAGCACTGGGCACAAAGTCTCAAGAAAACATCGGGGAGTATCTTCAGAATCTTTTGGTGTAGCAGGCGATCATCTGGAATGAGGGGGCTCTTCGGGATAATCAATTACGAGAACCTAGTGTTAAAGTTAATAAATTCATTTAAACGGAATAGAAGAGAGATCAGAGTCCTAGAGTAAAGGCAAGGAATAAAAGATCCTAATACCAACCCAAATGACGACGTGGGCCCGTAAGCCACACAACCATCTTAGTAAAAGTTTTCATTGACTAGACTCCACTTCGGCCAAGGAGTTAGGAAGGGGGATTCCTACAGGCAGTCGGTTCTGATACCAACTTGTGATGCCCCCCGATTTGAACGTACACTAATCATGCATGCAAATGTGTACGATCAAGATCAAGGACTCACGGGAAGATATCACAACACAACTCTAGACACAAATTAAAATAATACAAGCTTTATATTACAAGCTAGGGCCTCGTGGGCTCGAATACATAAGCTCAAATACACAAGAGTCAGCAGAAGCAATAATATCTGAGTATAGACATAAGTTAAACAAGTTTGCCTTAAGAAGGCTAGCAGAAAAGTAGAAACAATCGAAAAGGCAAGGCCTCCTGCGTGGGAACTCCTAACTACTCCTCGAAGCCGAACTCCACGTAGAAACATCCTCGGGATCCTCTGGCTCCTGGACTCCATCGATCTGGTTGCATCATCCGAGAAGAGAGGAAAAAGGGGGAAAAGGGAGAGCAAAGCAACCGTGAGTACTCATCCAAAGGACTCGCAAGTAAGGATCTACATTACATATGCAATGATATCTGGGTAAAGGGGTAATATCTGTGGGTTAAACTGCAGAATGCTAGAATAAGAGGGGGATAGCTAATCCAATCGAAGACTACGCTTCTGGCAGCCTCCAACTTGCAGCAGTAGAAGAGAGTAGTTGGAAAGTAACAAGTATCCTCGCTTCTGGGAGCCTTCATCTTGCAGCAGTAGAATAGAGTAGATGGTAAGTTCACCAAGTAACATCGTATAGCATAAATCCTACCCGACGCTCCTCCCCTCGTCGCCATGTGGGAAAGCGATTATCGGGTCGTATATGGCACTTGAAAGGGTGTGTTTTATTAAGTATCCAGTTCTAGTTGTCATGAGGTCAGAGTACAACTCCAGCTTGTCCTTTTACCGAGGGACACGGCTATTCGAATAGATTAACTTCCCTGTAGGGGTGCACCACATTTCCCAGCACGCTCGATCCCCTTTGGCCGGACAAACTTTCCTGGGTCATGCCTGGCCTCGGAAGATCAACACGTCGTAGCCCTACCTAAGCACAACAGAGAGGTCAGCACGCCGGTCTAAGTCCTAAGCGCGCATGGTTCTGGGCCCATCGCCCATTGCACATCTGCACGTTGCGTACGCGACCGGTGAGCAGAACTAGCAACCTCCATTACTACTCTGCTTAACCTTTCCTCTGGTCTGAACCTTCTCTGAAAAAATGCCCCAATTCATTGCAGCGTAAACAAATGTCATCAGACAAATCTAAGAACTTCACGGTGACTATCTTGGTTCACTGAGTACTTGGCTTCCTTGTTGGGCAGTTGCTAGCATAATGACCCAAGTCCTTGCACCGGTAACATGTGATGTGACTCAGGTCCTTTTTTCGCAGAAATTGGGTTGTTCTGGGGTCACATGCTCTTTCACTTCCTCGACTTCTTCGTTCCTATCAATTCTTCTATCTTTTGTGGATTAAACTCCACCTCTTCTGTCGGGAAGTCTCCCAGATACTCTTGGCTTTCCTTCGTGCAATACTGTGAAAGATGTCATTATTATCCACATGAATAGCAAGCAGGGAGAAAAAATTGTTTAGCCCTTCTCCGTCAGGGTCATCAATATCTTCCTCCATCGCGGATTCCTTTGAAAGTTCCACGAGGGCTTCTTCCATTGCTTCTTTCTTCTGTTGGATGGTTCGTTGTACCATGGGATAAAAGTGACACTAGGCAGGGTAGTGGGTAGTCCCTTCACACAAGAAACAAGTAATCTGCCTAGTTGGGCATTCTTCAGCTATGTGACTTTCTTCACAATGAGGGCATTCATCCTTGTGCTCCTCCCGCGTGTGTCCTATTTCGCCACAAATCCTACAGGCACAAGGTTTCTTCTTTCGGTTGTCACCACGCTTCCGGACGAGATGGGATTTCAACAGCGTCTCCTTGAATTCCTCCCAACTTTTTGCTCCATTACATCCTTGTATGACTTGATGCATTTTCCACCATGTTTCAGCAATTTTTGTAAAGCACTGAAAAGCGTGTTGAACCTCATACTTCCTTGCAACCAAATTTTTCCTGAAGTGATCCTCCATGTTTTGTATCCATAGCTCTGCCTCTGGCTGGCTCATCGGTCTAGAGAATACAAGTCTATCTTCATACATCCTCTATTGGGTCCAAGGGTTTTGGGATGAGATTCGGGAGATGGAGAGAGATACACTCAATACAAACAATCATTTTGAAAAGACGAGTTTTATTTTGTGGCTGTCGGAAAAACATCAAACAAATGACGGCTCACAATCGTCGCATCTAATGTAAGCACATAACAGGGGTTTGGTCTTCTAAAAGTCAATATCTCTTCAAAGTCGTCAACTCTTCAAATCTTCGGAGTATCCACTGTTGTAGCTTCAACACTTCCAATGCATGGTGAAATCCTCTTTACTCCGAAGTGGTCAAAATGGGAAAAGGGTATGGTCTAACTGTTTAAAGTAAAAGGGAATATTTGGCAAAGCTCGAAAAAGAAGAGAGATATAGAATCTTTTTGAAAAGAAAGTTTTAGAGAAATCCTTTCCTATGGGCTGGCCAATTTCTAGGGTCACGTCCTACAATCAAATCTGGCTCTGATACCATCTTGTAGCGACCTGACCCGAATGGATCAAGTCTCTATGCTTAAGTGTCATCCGTGGATCGGTATGCTGACACATGCTACCTCTTGAGCTTGCGTTGTATTCCCTTGAAGAGGAAAGGGAGATGCAGCACAGTAGCGTAAGTATTTCTCTCAGTTTTTGAGAACCAAGGTATCAATCCAGTAAGAGACCACGCGTGAGTCCATCGCACCTGCACAAACAAATAAGAACTTCGCAGCCAACGCGATAAGGACTTGTCAATCCTTTCCGATCAATTACGAGAGTGAGATCTGATAGAGATGATAGTTTATATTTTTGGTATTTTTGGTTCAATAAAACAGAAAATAAAAGCGGTAAAAGTAAAGTAGATGTAGATTGATATGTTCAGAATAGACCCGGGGGCCATATTTTTCTCTAGTGGCTTCTCTCATGATAGCGATATTCTACTGCGGGTAAACAAATTACTGTCGAGCAATTGATAGAAAAGCGAATAATTATGAGACTATCTAGGCATGATCATTGTATATAGGCATCACGTCCGAGACAAGTAGACCGACTCCTGCCTGCATCTATTACTATTACTCCACACATCGACCGCTCTCCAGCATGCATCCAGTGTATTGACTTCATAAGCACAGAGTAACGCCTTAAGCAAGATGACATGATGTAGAGGGATAAACTCAAGCAATATGATGTAAACCCCATCTTTTTATCCTCGATGGCAACAATACAATACGTGCCTTGCTGCCCCTACTGTCACTGGGAAAGGACACCGCAAGATTGAACCCAAAGCCAAGCACTTCTCCCATTGCAAGAACTATAGATCTAGTAGCCCAAACCAAACCAATAATTCGAAGAGACTTGCAAGGATATTATGAGCACACATAAAAAGTTCAGAGAAGAACCAAATATCTTTCATAGATAACCTTGATCATAAACTCACAATTCATCGAATCTCGACAAACACACCGCAAAAAGAGATTACATCGAATAGATCTCCTCGAAGACCGAGGAGAACTTTGTATTGAGATCCGGAGAGAGAGAAGAAGCCATCTAGATACTAGCTATGGACCCGAAGGTCTGTGGTAAACTACTCACAACTCATGGCAAGGGCGATAATAATGATGATGAAGGCCTCCATGATGGATCCCCCTCCGGTAGAGCTCCGGAACATGCTCCAAGATGGGATCTCCACGGGAATAGAAGCTACGGCGGTGGAATTAGGGTTTTCTCTCTGTTCACGGAGTTTCTGGGGTACGTGGACTTATATAGGAAGAAGGAGGGCACCGGGGACGCTCGAGTGGGCATCGAGGCAGGGGGCGCGCCCTGGGAAGGGGGGCGCGCCCCTCACCCCCGAGGGCCACTCGAGGCTCCCCTGACGTGGTTCTCAAGTTCATCTGGCGTGATTTTCTCCAAAAATATCTCTCGCGAAGGTTTCATTCCGTTTGGACTCCGTTTGATATTCTTTTTCTGCAAAACCCTGAAATAGGCAAAAAACAACAGTCTAGACTAGGCCTTTGGGTTAGTAGGTTAGTCCCAAAAATGATATAAAAGTGTAAAATAAAGCCCATTAAACATCCAAGACTTCATAATTAATAGCATGGAACAATAAAAAAGTATAGATATGTTGGAGACGTATCAAGCATCCCCAAGCTTAATTCCTGCTCGTCCTCGAGTAGGTAAATGATAAAGAAATAATTTTTGATGTGGAATGCTAACAAATATAGTTTTTCAATGTAATTCTCTTAATTGTGGCATGAATGTTCAGATCTGAAAGATTCAAGATAAAAGTCTATATTGACATAAGAAATAATAATACTTCAAGCAATACTAACAAAGCAATCATGTCTTCTCAAAATACTATGGCTAAAGAAAGTTATCCCTACTAAATCATATAGTCTGGCTATGCTCCCTCTTCATCACACAAAATATTCATATCATGCACAACCCTGATTTTAGCCAAGCAATTGTTTTCATACTCTATCTTTTCAAACTTTTCAACTTTCACGCAATACATGAGCGTGAGCCATGGATATAACACTATGGGTGGAATAGAGGTGGTTATGGAGAAGACAAAAAGAAGGGAGATCTCACATTGACTAGGCGTATCAACGGGCTATGGAGATGCCCATAAATAGATATGAATGTGAGTGAGTAGGGATTGCCATGCAACGGATGCTCTAGAGCTAAATATGAATGAAAGCTCAACAAAAGAAACTAGTGGGTGTGCATCCAACTTGCTTGCTCACGAAGACCTAGGGCATTTGAGGAATCCAATCATTGGAATATACAAGCCAAGTTCTATAATGAAAATTCCCACTAGTATATGAAAGTGACTAAGTATGAGACTCTCTACAATGAAGAACATGGTGCTACTTTGAAGCAAAAGTGTGCAAAAAGATAGTAGCAATTGTCCCTTCTCTCTTTTCTCTCATTTTTTGGAGGGGCTTTCTCCTATTTTTTTATTAGCCCCTCTCTATTTTTTTGGGCCATCTTTTTTTTATTGGCCTTTCCTCACATGGGACAATGCTCTAATAATAATGATCATCACACTTTTTATTACAACATGAAATTACAACTCGATACTACAACAAGTATGACTCTACATGAATGCCTCTGGCGGTGTACCAGTATGTGCAATGAATCAAGAGTGACATATATGAAAATTTATGCATGGTGGCTTTGCCACAACTACGATGTCAACTACATGATCATGCATGGCAATATGACAATATGATGCGTGTCATATGAACGGAACGGTGGAAAGTTGCATGGCAATATATCTCGAAATGGCTATGGAAAAGCCATGATAGGTAGGTATGGTGGCTGTTTTGAGGAACAATATGGTGGCTATTTTGAGGAAGGATATATAGTGGGTTTTGGCACCGGCGAAAGTTGCGCGGTACAAGAGAGGCTAGCAATGGTGGAAGGGTGAGAGTGTGTATAATTCATGGACTCAACATTAGTCATAAGAACTATTATACTTATTGCAAAAATTTACGAGTCATCAATACAAAGCAATCAACGCATGCTCCTAGGGGGAGGTTGGTAGGAGTTAACCATCACGCGCCCCCAACCTCCACACAAAGGTTGGCACTCTACAAATACCTCATGCTCTAACTTCGTCACATAGCGGTTCTCCATACGTGCATGATACGGGAATCACTAACCTTAACACAAGTATCTCAATTTCATAATAACTCCACTAGCATGACTCTAATATCACTATCCTCATATCTCAAAACAATTATCAAGCATCCAACATCTCATTCTATTCAATGCACTAGGTGTGAATTTTTTTACTACATTGACATTGAATGTCTATCATGTGAAGGCTAGTTTCTTTAGCCTAAACACATTACGTTGCTGTTTTAATAGACTCTCAAAAGTATATAAGTGAAGCATGAGATTTCAACAATTTCTACAAAATATTACCACCACCGTGCTCTAAAAGATATAAGTGAAGCACTAGAGCAAAAGCTATTTAACTCAAAAGATATAAGTGAAGCACATAGAGTGTTCTAATAATTTCTAGGCCATATTTAACTCTCTCAAATAGGTGTGTCCAACAAGGATGATTGTGGAAAACTAACAAGCGAAGACTCAAATTATACAAGACACTCCAAGCAAAACACATATCATGTTGCGAATAAAAATATAGCTCCAAGTATAGTTACCGATGGATGAAGACGAAAGAGGGGATGCCTTCCCGGGGCATCCCCAAGATTAGGCTTTTGATTATCTTGGATTTACTTGGGGTTCCATGGGCATCCCCAAGCTTAGGCCTTTGCTACTCCTTGTTCCATAGTCCATCAAAGCAATACTCAAAACTTGAAAACTTCACAACACAAAACTTAGACAAAAATTCTCGTGAGCTCTGTTAGTATAAGAAAGCAAACCACTACTCAAAGGTACAGCAATGAATTCATTCTTTGTTTATATTGGTGTTAAACCTACTGTACTCCAACTTCTCTATGGTTCATATCCTCCAATACTACTCAGAGATGCATCGGAATAAGCAGACAACACACGAAGAACAGAATCTGTCAAAGACAGAACAATCTGTAGTAATATGCAGGGTTCGTCTACTTCGGGAACTCCAAAAAATTCAAACTAAATTGGTAAATTTGATAAATTTGTCTACCAATCATATGCAAAAAGAATCAAGTAAAAATTACGCCCCAGTAAAATCCCACGACTACTTTAGCAAGCGCTAACGATTCTGTTTTTCACAGCAAGATCATATAAACTTCACACAAGTCTTCCCAAAGGTTCTACTTGGCACAAACACTAAACAAAACATGAAACCACCTCTAATAAGAGGCTAGATGCAATATTTATTGCCTAACAGCAATAAAAACAAAAAAACATAAAATTGGGTTGCCTCCCAACAAGCGCTATCGTTTTACGCCCCTAGCTAGGCACGATACAAGATAGATATAGGTATTACCATCTTTGGAAGGCAATCCATAAGTGGCTCTCATAATAGATTCATATGGTAATTTGATTTTCTTTCTAGGAAAATGTTCCATGCCTTTCCTTAATGGAAATTGGAATCTAATATTTCCTTCCTTCATATCAATAATTGCACCAATCGTTCTAAGGAAAGGTCTTCCAAGAATAATAGGACATGAAGGATTGCAATCTATATCAATAACCATGAAATCTACGGGCACATAATTCCTATTGGCAATAATAAGAACATCATTAATTCTTCCCATAGGTTTCTTAATAGTGGAATCCGCAAGATGCAAATTTAAAGAACAATCATCAAGGTCATGGAACCCTAGGAAATCACACAAAGTTTTTGGGATAGTGGAGACACTTGCACCCAAATCACGCAAAGCATAACATTCATGATCTTTTATTTTTATTTTTATAGTAGGGTCCCACTCATCATAAAGCTTTCTAGGTATGGAAACTTCCAACTCAAGTTTTTCTTCATAAGAATG
Organism: Secale cereale; assembly: GCA_902687465.1. Lineage (NCBI taxonomy): Eukaryota > Viridiplantae > Streptophyta > Magnoliopsida > Poales > Poaceae > Secale > Secale cereale. The sequence goes on along the minus strand of LR738715.1, from coordinate 787,491,054 downwards.
TATCCAAGCATCAACTATATGTTTAGTGAAAGCTTTATTTTGACTATAAGCATGCAGAGAATTTAGCAGAGATTGCAACAAGGAAATACAATCAATCAAAGTGCAATTATCATAATTGAATCCCTTGAAATCCAAAATAGTGGGTTCAATACTATGCAAAGTTTTAATCTCTTCACTCCCACTTTTAGCAATTTTAGCATCAAGATCTAAAAACTCCGAATCATTGGGACACCTTAACGCAGAATCATCTCCAATCCTATTCTCATCAAGATTTATACTAGAAAACAAGGATCTAATAGGAGACGTATGAATAACTTTCAGATCTTCATCTTTATTATCATGATAACTAGAAGAACACGATTTAATATAATCTTCTCTTTTAGCATGCATTCTAGTGGTTCTTTCTTTGCATTCATCAATGGGAATTCTCATGGCTTTGAGGGACTCATTGATATCATGCCTAGGTGGGATAGATCTAAGTTTCAAAGAATCAACATCAAGAGTAATTCAATCCACACTTCTAGCCAATTCATCAACCTTAAGCAATTTCTTTTCAAGCATAGCATTGAAATTCTTTTGCGAGATCATAAACTCTTTAACACTAGTTTCAAATTCAGAAGGCATCTTTCCATAAGAGTTGTTGTAGGAATTACCATAATTATTAGAGGAATTACTAGGGAAAGGCCTAGGATTAAAATTACCTCTATAAGCATTGTTACCAAAATTATTCCTACCAACAAAATTCACATCCAAAGATTCATTATTATTCTCAACCAAAGTGGACAAAGGCATATCATTAGGATCAGAAGAAGCACTCTTAGCAGCAAATAATTTCATAAATTCATCCATCTTTCCACTCAAAACACTAATTTCTTCGATATCATGCACTTTTTTACTAGTAGATCTTTCGGTGTGCCATTGAGAATAATTAACCATAATATTATCTAGGAGTTTGGTAGCTTCTCCTAAGGTGGTTTCCATGAAAGTGCCTCCGGCGGACGAATCTAAAAGATTTCTAGAAGCAAAATTCAAGCCAGCATAAAAGTTTTGAATAATCATCTATAGATTCAAACCATGTGTAGGGCAATTACGTATCATCAATTTCATTCTCTCCCAAGCTTGTGCAACATGCTCATGATCTAGTTGATTAAAATTCATAATATCTTTTCTAAGAGAGACGATCTTAGCAGGAGGGAAATACTTAGAGATAAAAGCATCTTTGCACTTATTCCACGAATCAATACTATTTCTAGGTAAAGAGGAAAACCAAGTTTTAGCACGATCTCTAAGTGAAAACGGAAATAACTTCAATTTAACAATATCGTTATCCATATCCCTTTTCTTTTGCATGTTTAGATGGGTAGCGGCATCTTCACTAGGAAGGCCGGAGAATTGATCTTTCATGACAAGATTCAAAAAAGCAGCATTGATCTCACATGATTCAATATTGGTAATAGGAGCAATCAGAGTGCTAATAAAGTCATTGTTGTTGGTATTGTAGAAGTCACACCATTTGGTATCGTTCTGAGCCATAGTGACAAGCAAGCAATCCAACACACACAAGCAAACAAGAAGCAAGCGAACGATAAGCACACGACGGAAGAAGGGAAAATAAAACAGCAAGGGTGAAGTGGGGGAGAGGAAAACGAGAGGCAAAAAATGTAATGAAAAGGATAAGGGTTTGTGATAGGTACTTAGTATATGACTTTTGCGTAAGCCTCCCCGGCAACGTCGCCATAAATTCTTCTTGCTACCTCTTGAGCTTGCGTTGTATTCCCTCGAAGAGGAAAGGGAGATGCAGCCTAGTAGCGTAAGTATTTCCCTCAGTTTTTGAGAACCAAGGTATCAATCCAGTAGGATACCACGCGTGAGTCCCTCGCACCTGCACAAACAAATAAGAACTTCGCAGCCAACGCGATAAGGGGTTGTCAATCCCTTTTCGGTCACTTACGAGAGTGAGATTTGATAGACATGATAGTTTATATTTTTGGTATTTTTGGTTTAATAAAACAGCAAATAAAAGCGGTAAAAGTAAAGTAGATGTAGATTGATATGTTGAGAATAGACCCGGGGGCCATAGTTTTCTCTAGTGGCTTCTCTCATGATAGCGATATTCTACGGCGGGTAAACAAATTATTGTCGAGCAATTGATAGAAAAGCGAATAATTATGAGACTATCTAGGCATGATCATTGTATATAGGCATCACGTCCGAGACAAGTAGACCGACTCCTGCCTGCATCTACTACTATTACTCCACACATCGACCGCTATCCAGCATGCATCTAGTCTATTGACTTCATAAGAACAGAGTAATGCCTTAAGCAAGATGACATGATGTAGAGGGATAAACTCAAGCAATATGATGTAAACCCCATCTTTTTATCCTCGATGGCAACAATACAATACGTGCCTTGCTGCCCCTACTGTCACTGGGAAAGGACACCGCAAGATTGAACCCAAAGCCAAGCACTTCTCCCATTGCAAGAACTATAGATCTAGTAGGCCAAACCAAACCAATAATTCGAAGAGACTTGCAAGGATATTATGAGCACACATAAAAAGTTCAGAGAAGAACCAAATATCTTTCATAGATAACCTTGATCATAAACTCACAATTCATCGGATCTCGACAAACACATCGCAAAAAGAGATTACATCGAATAGATCTCCTGGAAGACCGATGAGAACTTTGTATTGAGATCCAGAGAGAGAGAGAAGAAGCCATCTAGATACTAGCTATGGACCCGAAGGTCTGTGGTAAACTACTCACAACTCATGGTGAGGGCGATGATGATGATGATGAAGGCCTCCATGATGGACCCCCCTTCGGTGGAGCTCCGGAACAGGCTCCAAGATGGGATCTCCACGGGAACAGAAGCTATGGCGGTGGAATTAGGGTTTTCTCTCTGTTCACGGAGTTTCTGGGGTACGTGGACTTATATAGGAAGAAGGAGGGCACCGGGGGACGCTCGTGTGGGCCTCGAGGCAAGGGCGCGCCCTGGGAAGGGGGGCGCGCCCTCCACCCTCGAGGGCCACTCGAGGCTTCCCTGACGTGGTTCTCAAGTTCCTCTGGCGTGATTTTCTCCAAAAATATCTCTCGCGAAGGTTTCATTCCGTTTGGACTCCGTTTGATATTCATTTTCTGCAAAACCCTGAAATAAGCAAAAAACAACAATCTGGACTGGGCCTTTGGGTTAGTAGGTTAGTCCCAAAAATGATATAAAAGTGTATAATAAAGCCCATTAAACATCCAACACTTCATAAATAATAGCATGGAACAATAGAAAATTATAGATACGTTGGAGACGTATCAACACACACTGTACTCGAGGATTTATAACAGAGGTAAATCACATGTATTAAGTAACGTAAATACTATTACCTCAATCCATATAGCGGAAGTAGCAACAAGGTTGTGGATTCCCATCAACACCAACGGCAAAGTTGAGTGTAGACAGCGCAACCCTACCGTAACACTTACTCGTCGAATAATTCCTCCAACATGAGACGTTGCAGCCATGTAGGTCAGTACATTGAATGTACTGGCAAATTCACACTGTAGCAGTAAGGATGAATGATGCCTACAACTACATGCATGTTTGGTTGGTGGAGGTTGTAAGTTTTGTTTTGCATAAAGCTGATTTTTCCGTACCACAAAGGAAAGCATTTATTTAACTACTTTGTTAAATTTACTTCATGAACAATTGAGTATGGTTCCTCCATCTCAATTCCAAACCAGAGTCATTATTAACCCAACAAATTAATTAAATAGAGTGTTGAGATCAACAAATAATCCACTTCTAGATACTCAAAGATGTCCATAACTAGGGCACAGCTACTCATGAATAGTTTGTACACTCTGTAGAGGTTTGTGCACTTTTCCCCACAAGACTCGATCGCCACCGTTTAATTTCTTGCACTGCATGGTGTTTGAGAATTGGATTACCGAGACACAGTCTTTCAGAAGCATTTACTCTTTACCCTGGGTAGACCCGTACACCTACATCCGCTACATCTGCTATTCTACCAGTGAAAGAGGTCACACAACATTCTCAACTATGCGAGAGCCCATAATGGCTTGTGGCTGCACATGGAAGTTTCTAGGCATGAAAATATCATAGGATCCCTTTGAGCCTGGGTGGCATTCCAATAGGGTGATCACACGGTTCCTCTGGGATCCCCTAGGACAACACTGGTTTCTCCAAGTGCCCGACAAACCACTGGGTGCTCTAGGGTGCCACAACCAATCCACCCATATGTGTATTCAAATTACACCTTAAAGTTTCCCTTAAATAAGTATCACTCTCACATCTTTCATGAAAATCTCATACAAATCCACGTCTATGAGCATGGCAAAGCAATAAGTAACACAGCGTATACCCCCTTGGTTGATCTCAAGTCATTGGGTTCCTACCTCATGAACTACAAACATATAATGTAACCAATCCTACTCATGCAAGTGTTTGAGGGTATAACTAATGCAATGAAAACTGGGTATTGGAAAGTATGATCAAAGTGTGAACTTGCCTTGTACTGTTGATGTAGATTCTTCGCACTCAGAACTCATGATAGATCTACTCGTCACACTCCGATCAATCTATCGTAAGCAAACAATAGTAACCACACATAAGCAATCACTTAGAAGATCAGAAAGAACGAAGAAAACACTTCGGAAATCTTTAAAACCAAAAAAATAACTCTTGCAACAGAAAACAATTTCTAACAGTACCAAAATTGAATGAATTTGGCCTTATCAGAAAATTTAGGTCAAGAGCTTCGATTTGCAAAAAAAAAATATAACTAAATCGGAGTCATAAAACTCAAGTTATGACAAAAAGAAGTTTGAAACAAATCTAGTTGAATTCAAATTTTCAAATTTTCAAAAACATGTTTAAGTTGTTTTACTGGATAGAGGGGATCGTAACGAAGACGTGTGCGTTGGTTTCATTCACCACTAGGAAAAGGCCTATTAATGGCGCACCTAATTTGGCCATTAATGGCGCATTGGTGGTGCGCCATTAGTGCCACACCATTAGTATATTTTACTAATGGCGCACCTCTGGTGCGCCATTAGTATCTGGTATACTAATGGCGCACCACAGATACGCCATTAGTATACACCGCAGTGCGCCATTAGTATGCCTCCCCGGGGGCCATGTATACCCAGGTGCTTTGGCATACTAATGGCGCACAACAACAAGATGCGCCATTAGTAACTTCAGCACAGTAATGACGCACTGTCTAATGATGCGCCATTAGTATCCTTGGGCATACTAATGGCGCACCGTGATGTGATGCGCCATTAGTATGAATATTAGTTTTTTTTTAATTTTCTGTTTTTGCACAGGTTACAAAATGTATAATTGGACAGAATATAGACAGCACACATCAACAACAGATTCATCGAATACAATAGAAGATTAGTCTCTGAATACAATTCATCATATTAGTCTCCGAATACAATTCATCATATTAGTCTCCGAATTGAAAAGACCGAACAAAGATAGAACATTATATTACAAGTCTCAAGACCGCGAGTAGCGAGTTTGTCTTCACATTACAAGTCGATATCGATCATCTAAACTACCATCACATAGAAGAGAGTTGCGGTCATCACGATGAGCATCATCACGATGAAACTCGTCTTCATCCGGTTCCTCCAACGCTCCCTCCCCTCTCCCGCTAGATAGTGGGCGTATCTAGATTCGGCCTCGGCCCTAGTGGTGTACCCTTTGTAACTGTTACCGCTGAATCGGTGAACCTGTCTCCGACACTCCTCGGGGTTCGGTTTCACCATCGAACAGATCCTTGCGTTTTCTCCACAGGTCATCGTCGCGAAGCCACCTTCGATGTCCCATGAACACGGTTTTCGAAGACCCTGGATCTCTATCTAGCTGGCGATACGTTGTGTCATCCATGCACCTGACGCATCCAGAAAATCCATGGACCACCTGCCCCGCGACATATCCGTAACCGAGATAGTCGTGCACCGTCGTGAGCAGCGCGGCTCTCATAGGGAAATATTCTTTCTTTGAGGCGTCCCACGTATTGGCTGGCGTTTTCCACAGCGTGTCTAGCTCCTCTTTCAGCAGCCCCAGATACAGATTGATGTCGTTCCCTGGTTGTTTCGGTCCTTCAATTAGCATACTCATGTGAATGTACTTCCTCTTCATGCACAACCAGGGGGGAAGGTTGTACATCCACACAAACACAGGCCAGGTGCTATGTGTGCTTCTCTGGCTGCCAAACAGATTGACTCCATCGGTGCTCGCGCCCAGCACGATGTTCCTTGGATCGTTCCCAAATTCTAGGTCTTCGAAGTTCAACGCTTGCCACTGGCTCGCATCCTTAGGGTGACTCAGCATCTTGTCTTTTTTATCTATCTCCGGATCATTTGCGTCATCTTCTCGCTTCTTCTCCTCCCTATCCGCGTGCCAACGCAGGAGCTTTGCTACCTTAGGGTCCGCGAAATACCGCTGCAGACGAGGAGTGACCGTAAAGTACCACACCACTTTTCGAGGAGCTTTCGTCCTCTTCTTGTATCGAGTGACGCCGCACACCGGACATATGGTAGACTCCACGTGCTCGTCCCGATAAATGATGCAATTGTTCATGCACACATGGTATTTCACGTGCGGTAAATCCAGAGGACACACGATTTTCTTCGCCTCCTCCAAACTGGTGGGGCACTTGTTCCCCTTGGGAAGACGTTCGTGCCAGAATGACATGTTCTCGTCGAAGCATGCGTCAGTCATTTTGTGTTTTACCTTCATCTCCAGAGCCATGAGCGTTACTTTCAGGCGGGTATCCTTGGGCCTGCATCCTTCATACAATGGAGTAACCGCGTCTAACTCAAGTTGATCCATCTTGGCTTTCTCTCGGGCGGCAGCTCTTGCGTTATCGGTCTGCTTGAGAAGCAGCTCTTGAATATGAGGGTCCTGCACCCAGCCCATCGATGGTCCAGCGTCGTCTGCTCCGCCGGCATCATCATCTTCATGATCATGCCCGTCGTCTGCTCCGGCATCTTCCTCATCATCATGTCCTGCATCTTCTACATGATGACTGTGTACAGCATCACTATCGTGATCATCTCCTGGGGATTCTTCGTCTTCTCGCCCGCCCGAGCCGCGGTGGTTGTCTTGCTGCCCTTCCTCATTTCTTGCCCGTCCCCCATGGACGACTTCGTAGTCATCTTCATCACCTTGCCACCGATAGCCATCCATGAAACCACGCAAGAGCAGGTGGTCCCGCACCTGCCCGGAATCCGGGTCCGCAATAAGGCTCTTCAGCTTGCATCTTCGACACGGACATCTTATCTCCGTCTCGTTCTTTTGAAGCATCTCGTCCTTCGCGGACCTCAAAAACTTATTCACGATGCCTTCGGTCATCGTGCGCACCATGGTCGCCTGCGGGGTAGAGCAAAATGATATTTTAGAACCAAGAAAAAATTTGCCATGACTTTCCCTAAAAATAAGACAAAAAAGAATGCTTAATGCCCAAATTCTCACTGAAACGGAAATGAATCAACATTCCGGGAAAATATTGGCAACTATCGCATTTCAAATACCGGTACACCTCCAAACACAAACACATATGCAACACAACAAACATATGCAACACCACGAACATACATAGATCTAGCTAGGCCATAAAAAGTGCATGTGCACATTGTTGTAGGGTACTTACCTAACAAAACAAGGTAATTTAACCACTTAATTTGAATGAATCTATGGTGGAAATGAGGTGAAAAAGAGGAGGGACCCGAGACAAGGAGGAGGTGGAGAGAATGAAGTGGGGAGAAAGTGAGTGTAGGTAGGAGAGGCTGTCCAAAATATCTTGTTGCTGCCCACTTACTAATGGCGCACCCACTATAAATGCGCCATTAGTAATCAAGGTTACTAATGGCACATCTTAAGTTAGTGCGCCATTACTAGTTTAAAAAAAAACTAATGGCGCACTGTCCCACAGTGCGCCATTAGTAGTTTTGCAAAAAAAAGAATAAAAAATATAATAAAAAAAGAACATTAGTGGCGCACTTTACTGCTCGTGCGCCATTACTAGTTACAACTAGTAATGGCGCACTCTGTCTGGATGCGCCATTAGTATGTTTGGACAGGCGTACTAGTTCAAAAAAAACTTTTTGATACTAATGGCGCACCCTGGGCCAGGTGCGCCATTAGTAGTTTGAACTCTAATGGCGTATCAGAGGTTGGTGCGCCATTAGTATATACTAATGGCGCACTGCTTGTCTGGTGCGCCATTAGTATCAATTCCATCTATAGCCCTTTTCCTAGTAGTGATTTAATTTGGACCAACGAGTAAAAAGTTGTGAAGGTTTGAAGTTCAGGGGCTAAACTATAAATAAAATATTTACATCTAAGTCCCCTGCCGAAAACTAGAATAAAAATAAAAAGACTACCGAGCGAACGCTTGCTAACAGAACTAAACGAACGAATTCGTTCGTTAAAAGAGACTAACGAGTGTACGTTCATTATCCAACCAAACCTAATAAAAACGATCTAAGAAGTAAAACCGAACAAAACAAAAGAACCGGGCGGTTTTCCTTACCGGTTCGCGTTTTGGCGCGAATCGGGTCGAGCGGACCGGAGCGGTTCGGGCGGATCGGGTCCGGCTGACTCCGGTGAGTCCGGCGAACGGCGGCGAAGCGGGCAAGTGCGGCGGCGTCGTGGAGCGAGGGCGGGCGGCGCGAGCGGCGCGCGGGTCAGCAGCGGCGAGCAAGCGCGGGCGGCGGCGCTCAGGCGGCGGCGGCGGAGCAGCGAGCAACGGCAGTGGCATGCGGTGGCAACGGCGACGGCAGCAAAGCGGCGGCGGCAATGCGGCAGCGGCGGGCGGCGATGCGAGGGGAGAGGGAGAGGTCCGGGGGCCGGGCGGAGCTACTTATAGAGGCGGGGGCAGGTGGTGCCGTGGGGAAGGGGCTAGGTGGCGGGGAGTCGGGGGCGGCGCCGGACTCCAAGAGGAGTCCCGGTTAGGGACGATGGGCGAGGCGGCGCGGAGCTGGGCCGCGGCCTGGCGGCTAGCTGGGCCGGCCCACTCGGGAGAGAATGTTTTTTAAACAAACAAAAATAAAAAGACAAAATAATTAAGAATATAATATAGGCATATAATATATCAAAATTTGCAGAAAAAGAATCTCTACAAGGTGAACATTTTTCTACAGTCAAATAAAATGCTCACAATTTTAAGTAAACCAAATAGTGCTACTTTTGCAATAAAATCCAGTAAAAATCATTTTAAAAATACCAAAATGATTTCAAATTTATTTCTCTCCAATTTTCTACTGTAGGGAATTATGTTCCCTGTTTGCGATATATTTTATTTTTGGAGAAAAATAATTTGGAGAAAACCGAATAACTCAAATTTGAAAATAAATCGCGGATTATTTCAAAAGAACTTCCAACTCATATTTCTTATAATTTGAAGAAGACATTTTATCTTCTCTCGGGAAAATCATTGAGTTGCATAAAGTCTTCTGAATTTGAAATATTTCGAGAATGAAATTCAAAATCCTTTCAAAACCCTTTTTCATTTAATAAATGGAAGAAGTCATATTATCTTCACTCCAGGGTTTTGTGATAAAAATAATATTAATCCTGGAGATCATAAATGCAAAGTGAAAGTTTGGGAAAGTCATTTCATTCCCTCTCATTTAACTTTCAGAAAGTTTCAAATTTCACGCAGTTTCACACAGCAAAACACACAAGCAATTCAAAACTATCTATTTATTATAACATTCCAAAATTTAGAATTTTGGGATGTTACAAACCTATCACACTTAAAATGAATCTCGTCCTCGAGATTCGAAGAGGCTAGCAAGAAATAGGTTGGGGTTCGGGGTCTCCTAACCATCCATTGATTGCTATGGTCTAGTGTGCTACCACACTTAGAAACATGGTTATGGTTCCATCAAAACTCAGGTACTACATCCTTTGGGTTGACCGTGTCGGTCTTTCTCTAATCTTCATGGTAATTCCTTTTCTGGGCTCTTCTGGTAGTCGCATAACCTTTGTCCTCAATTCTTGCTTGTTGTCCTTTCATTCGTGGTAAGGTTCCTTCGAGACTGGTTCTTCTTAGCTGACAGGTCTGGCGCCACTAAACCAATATCGATATCTCATGGTGGTCAACAATTTATGGTTTCTCCTGCAGGAAACGGGTCTAGGCTTTATTCTCACCGTATGACCTACGATTGGCAACAAATGCCTTGTACAGGGGAAAACTGTCATACCATTCTAAGGCTTAAACAAGGTTTTTTCATTGTCATCTCTCTACTATAGGTAAGTCACTCAGATTTACCATCCCGTATACCAGAGGCGAATAATAAGAGTAGGTCGGTATGGTGATCAATCCATTCCGCACCCAAATCATTACCTTGTATATGGTTTAGCGAATCTCGCATTCTAACACTCGGTCATCCTCACAAGCATTGCAGAATTTCTCTTGTCAACGAACTAAGTTCAAATCAAATCCATTACTTCTGCAAGCTGAACAAAACATCTATCGTTTCTTCACAACCCTTAGGTTTTGCGTAAACTCCTATAAGATCGTCTACTGACAAGGTCGTAAATTCTTCCAGGGATTTTCCTTTCGCAAGAGTGTGCTTGCTTCCTTGACAGGTCCTGGGGCCTATGGGTTATGGCTCATCTCACCACTAGTAACACGTGGTCTCATCATCGGGTTGCATCAGATCATTCTTCCAACATCCTAACTTCCTAGCATTTGTAAATCCATCCAATTTGTACGATTTCTGTTCCTTATCTTGGTACAAATTAAGATGTAATTACTCAGACACATCATTGAGTGGTCCATTCCAAGGTCTGACGTAACTAAACACTAGCTAGTGTATTCGGGTAATGGTGTTGGATTCTACCACCCTTAAAATGAATAACACTAGTTTCTTCAAAATCTTATTCCATGTATCATGGTTTCACTCATTGCATGTATAGTAACAACTCATAAAATCCATAAATCAATACCCTGATGCCAACTGTATTGATTCTCTACATACTACGATCTACGACATTTCCATGTCATGCTTCAACTCAACTACTTAGCATAAGTCTCCATCTCCTTGGGACAATCTCTAGCATAGTGCTCTGCTTCATCACAACAGAAACATATTACTTCTGACAAGTCTCGTGGTTCCCATGTGATTCCGTAGCCTCCTTAGGTCCCCGACTTATGGGCCCACTTCCGAACTTGTATATCCTTAACTCATCCTTGGAGTCACTATTGCTCCATACTCCAGCATTACACCATCTTTAAATCCAATTGTACTTATTTCCTTCATAACCTTTGGTAAGCATCAAATCAGGAATAAACTCCAACTTATTTGTGCAAAATCCACTATTTGGGGCACAGTTTCCTTTCTATTGCTCCATTGCTAAAAAAAAACTATCGCCCCCAAAACTAAATGCACTGGCTCATCCGAAATCCATATTCTCCTCATATCAAATCCTTTATTTCATCCCGAACCACTAATCAAAACTCAATTTCAAGGGTGCTTTACTACAGATGCTGCCATCCACATAGTGTGGTATGGTTAAGCATTCCTTCCATCTTTATTCCTTTGTCCTAGCTGAGGATGCTTCAGTCCCACGGGAATTGGGCAATGTAATTCTTGAAATCCTCGATCTTTTGCTTCATCCTATTGGTCGTGTGCTTCATCTCCATCATCTCTGCATGCACCCCACTCAGGCATTCCTGAGTGTGACGAAGTCTTGCTTCAAGTATTTCTCCGATCTGACGTATGGCCTCCATAGCAGCTTCACGAACAGAGTCGAAGAATGTTGTTCGTGGTACTCGTGAGATGAAAAAGTATTGCCCCATAGTTTTTGGGCAAACTCCTTCCACACGGTGGAGGTGTACCTCCACGTACGAAAGTTCAACTCCATTCTGCATGAAGGGATAACCCTTGTAAACTGCATCTCCTTCCAGGTGAATATGCTTCATCATGTCCTTCAGGATCTATGGGTAATCCTGATCGCTAGTCAGGGTCATGATGGTTTCCGGGCCTTTGAGAAAAGACTCAAAAAGGGTTGTCATATGTGGGTATAAGATAGAAGGGGTTCTCAGGATAATGTATGCATTTCCTTGAGTGTGGTTGTTTGTCCGAGAAAGGTTTGGGGTCAGCCGGTCCATGGGCTCTAGGTTTTAGTCTGGGTGGGATAGCAAGAGAGGCACTCACAACATCCAACAACTCATAACTTTTCATATAAGATTCCAAACATCTCGACTTCTATTGCTTCACGAACTATTACGATGTTCTTTCCATAACTCAACTCAACATCGTAATAAAGTGTTTTCCACAATTAGCTATATGCTTCATTCCAACATCAAGATCTCAACTACTCTTCTCAACCTTTCCTCTGGTCTGAACCTTCTCTGGCAAAATGCCCCACTTCATTGCAGCGTAAACAAATGTCATCAGACAAATCTAAGAACTTCATGGTGACTATCTTGGTTCACTGAGTACTTGGCTTCCTTGTTGGGCAGTTGCTAGCATAATGACCTAAGTCCTTGCACCGGTAACATGTGATGTGACTCGGGTCCTTTTTCCACAGAAATTGGGTTGTTCTGGGGTCGCATGATCTTTCTCTTCCTCGACTTCTTTGTTCCTAGCAATTCTTCTATCTTTTGTGGATCAATCTACACCTCTTCTGTCGGGAAGTCTCCCAGATACTCTTGGCTTTCCTTCGTGCAATACTGTGAAAGATGTCATTTTTCTCCACATGAATAGCAAGCAGGGGAGAAAAATCTGTTTAGGCCTTCTCCGTCAGGGTCGTCAATATCTTCCTTCATCGCGGCTTCTTACATTGCTTCTTTCTTCTGTTGGACGGTTCGTTGTACCATGGGATAATTAAAAGTGACACTAGGCAGGGTAGTGGGTAGTCCCTTCACACAAGAAACAAGTAATCTAACTATTTGGGCATTCTTCAGCTAGGTGACTTTCTTCACAATGAGGGCATTCATCCTTGTGCTCCTCCTGCGTGTGTCCTATTTCTCCACAAATCCTCCAGCCACAAGGTTTCTTCTTCCAGCTGTCACCACGCTTCCGGACGAGACGGGATTTCAACAGCGTCTCCTTGAATTCCTCCCAACTTTTTGCTCCATTACATCCTTGTATGGCTTGATGCATTTTCCACCATGTTGCAGCACTTTTTGTAAAGCACTGAAGAGCGTATTGAACCTCATACTTCCTTGCAACCAAATTTTTCCTGAAGTGATCCTCCATGTTTTGTATCCATAGCTCTGCCTCTGGCTGGGTCATCGGTCTAGAGAATACAAGTCTATCTTCATACATCCTCTATTGGGTCCAAGGGTTTTGGGATGAGATTCGGGAGATCGAGAGAGATACACTCAATACAAACAATCATTTTGAAAAGACAAGTTTTATTTTGTGGCTGTCGGAAAAACATCAAACAAATGACGGCTCATAATCATCGCATCTAATGTAAGCACATAACAGGGGTTTGGTCTTCTGAAAGTCAATATCTCTTCAAAGTCGTCAAATCTTCAAATCTTCGGAGTATCCACTGTTGTAGCTTCAACACTTCCAATGCATGGTGAAATCCTCTTTACTCTGAAGTCATCAAAATGGGAAAAGGGTATGGTCTAACTGTTTAAAGTAAAAGGGAATATTTGGCAAAGCTCGAAAAATAAGAGAGATATAAAATCTTTTTGAAAAGAAAGTTTTAGAGAAATCCTTTCCTATGGACTGGCCAGTTTCTAGGGTCACGTCCTACAATCAAACCTGGCTCTGATACCATCTTGGAGCGACCCGACCCGAATGGATCAAGTCTCAATGCTTATGTGTCATCTCTGGATCGGTATGCTGACACACACAGTACTCGAGGATTTATAACAAAGGTAAACCACATATATTAAGTAACATAAATACTATTACCTCAATCCATATAGCGGAAGTAGCAACAAGGTTGTAAATTCCCATCAACACCAACGGCAAAGTTGAGTGTAGACAGCGCAACCCTAACGTAACACTTACTCGTGGAATAATTCCTGCAACATGAGACGTTGCAACCATGTAGGTCAGTACATTGAATGTACTGGCAAATTCACACTGTAGCAGTAATGATGAATGATGCCTACAACTACATGCATATTTGGTTGGTGGAGGCTGTAAGTTTTGTTTTGCATAAAGCAGATTTTCCCTACCACAAAGGAAAGCATTTATTTAACTACTTTTTTATATTTACTTCATGAACAATTGAGTATGGTTCCTCCATCTCAATCTCAAACCAGAGTCATTATTAACCCAACAAATTAATTAAATAGAGTGTTGAGATCAACAAATAATCCACTTCTAGATACTCAAAGATGTCCATAACCGGGGGTACGACTACTCAGGAATAGTTTGTACACTCTGTAGAGGTTTGTGCACTTTTTCCCACAAGACTCGATCGCCTCCGTCTAATTTCTTGCACTGCATGGTGTTTGAGAACCGAATGACCGAGACACAGTCTTTCAGAAGCATTTACTCTTTACCCCGGGTAGACCCATACACTTACATCCGCTACATCTGCTAGTCTACCACTGAAAGAGGTCACACAATATACTCAACTATGCCAGAGCCCATAATGGCTTGTGGCTGCACATGGAAGTTTCTAGGCATGAAAATGTCATACGATCCCTTTGAGCCTGGGTGGCATTCCAATAGGGTGATCACACGGTTCCTCCGGGATCCCCTAGTACAACACTAGTTTCTCCAGGTGCCCGGCAAACCACTGGGTGCTCCAGGGTGCCACAACCAATCCACCCAGATGTGTATTAAAATTCCACCTTAAAGTTTCCCTTAAATAAGTATCACTCTCACATCTTTCATGAAAATCTCATACCAATCCACGTCTACGAGCATGGCTAAGCAATAAGTAACACAACGTATACCCCCTTGGTTGATCTCAAGTCATTGGGTTCCTACTCATGAACTACAAACATCTATACCTATACTAATTACAGACTCCCTAGAAATTACCACGTTAATCAGAAAATTAGAGCCGTCAATCTAGTGGGTCCGAATTATAATGGTGTAGATTAGTCCTTATGAGCTAATAAGAAAAGGATGTCCCATGTCTCTCAAAAGGAAAAAAATCTCCCACGTGCCTCTCTCTCTCTCTCTCTCTCTCTCTCTCTCTCTCATGTTTGTCTAAAACTCTGAATCTTACCCGAGGCAAAGTATCTTTCTCTATCCAATCTCTCACATATCTCTCAAAAGGAAAAAAATCTCCAACTTATCTCTCTCTCTCACATCTCCCACCTATGAGTTATTCTCCATGCCTATTCTATCTCACAAGATCAATCAAGATTAAAAACAAAGATGGACGTGGATCTCCATACGTACACTGCCTCTATGACGAAGCTTCCATCCTTGGGCATGTCGATAATGCTTGATCGCCATGGGATGATTCAGGTGCAACTAATCTCTGTCTGACGCCATCATATTCTTTTTTTGGATGGCCTACTCCATGTTCCATAAGTTCATGTCGATTACATGAATCCACACTACTGCGTTTTAGGTATCTCCCCTTTGAAATACATCGCTGGAGCAGGCAGAGAGGACATATTCTATTTTTATTATTACGTGAACTCCAACTAATCATCGAATGTCAACCAGATCTAATACCTCCCGTAACAAGTACAGAAATAGGGCACCTGTTTCAATTCCGACCGATCTGCCTCTCCCGATGCACCGACATCTGTAGAACTGACCTTCCCATCCTCAAGTCATTCCCTCTTCCGGCCCTTGCTGAAATTCTAGATCGATCATGCTCATAATCTTTCCACTAATGATCTCTCCCAACACTGGCAACCATGAGGCGCATCTCCAAAGTGGTTTTTTTTGCAGGCCACATCTCCAATGTTTGACGTACGCAGGTACATGTCGGGAAACTAACCTGCTTTTCTGATGCATTGTTGATTGTAAAATGATGTTTGCCTAGCCTCTGCCTGCGATTCCAGCTACTATACAGGGACCCTCCATCGGGATGCCAGGCTAGAGTAAAGCGTAGTCACACTAGCCTACATGTCGTACAGACTGCAGTTATTGTCTTTCTCGAAATATCTATCGGCAAGGTCCTGAGTAATGATTACTTTTAGTTCTATGTTGAAAATGTTGAAGCAAAATATGCATCAAAGATATCCATGTATGCTTGATTTATCTTTTATGAAGCAGGGAGAGAGGGAGAGGAGAGGTGGAGACTAAATGGACCCTTACATGGCTCGTACAACATAGTTTATGGTGTTTTGTTGTACCCTGAATTTTGGCTTACTCTGTAACTTTAGGAAATTAATGTAGTTATTCCCGACAGCTGACAATGATGTATATTTGCCTCTGAATCCAGAAGGTACGTATATGTATCTTATAACCTACTATTATAACTCTCTCTCTCTTTCATGTACAAAAAATGAAAAAAAATACCCAATCATTTTGACATATTTGTTTATTTGCATAAAATTTACCATGCTAGAAGTCTCGACAGATTATTATGTTATATTTATCCGTACTTATTCTATTGTATGGATTCTACATGAGTCCCCATGAGAGACTGAATTCTCCAGAATAGTCAATCCAGTCACTTGATAAATACAGCGCATCATAATACGATGTAAGTCAGGTACTGCCATGACGATGTTAATGCTATACATATTGGTAATCAATCTATTTTTTACCTGCTTTATATCCTTGGTGTTTTAGCATCTCTTTTATGTTAGAGTTTTATTGTTAATTCATTTATCCAATCAATAAGGACTCTGTCTACAAATGGTTAACAAAATTTGGCAGCATTCTACTCAATATTAAAGTTGCACCGTTTGCAACCTCGGTGCAGATTCTTAAAATAGTTATGCACTATGACGGGTTGAGTTTGATTATTGGTAGGAGCTTGGCCTTAACATTTGTGCAGATTGTATATTGAAGTCTATCATATTTTCTTATTGGAACATTACATTGGCGTTACAATTATTGTGCATGGTGATGTTGATCAATATAATTCTGACTATGCGCATTGTACTAAAACAATACATGCACACTGAAGCAATACTTCCATATTTGACATGGTAAATAATACCAACTGTGGAATATTCGGTAGTCTATTATGTTCCTTCAAAAGGTGGTAATAACATTTTTATTATCTTACTGTTTTGCATTGTGAGAAACCTATCAAAAGTTTCTAAAGAGAAACGATGGTATGTGGAGTACATACCTGGGTTCTATAATAAGATATAAAGTGGTTAAAGAGACCTATATACATATTTTGGGTATGTTGTATGTTCCCATTTGTTTGTTATTTCCACTATCTGCATTTTTCAATATTATTAAACAAAAGACGTAGAGATAAAATATATGAAATATGAGCTAATGATCACATGTCTGTCACGAACTATCAGGTCTATCTCTGCCCCATGTTTATCTTCTCTTTAGGGTTTGGTCACTTTTACAGCCTCTATTTGGCTAATTCGGCTGTCATCTCTCACGAGCATATACATGGATGTTGTTGTCCAAAGAATGCATCGAGGCAATGATCCACTTCAACGAACACTAATGCTGCTGAATTAATACGTCGAGCTGGTGCTTTTGGCAAGTATGTGAAGAAGCAAGCATTCAGGAATGTTATGACATATATCAACCCACGTTTGGTAAATAATTTACCATGACAAGCGAGGGGGGAAAGCAAGTTAATCACTTGTATTCTCCTACTTAATTATACATTATTTTATTCTTATGTTCTACAAATTCTCTCCAGTATCTCCACAATTCATGTATAACGATGCCACACAAGTTGATCAGTGAGGTACCATCGGCCGATCACAGGAGTTGTTGACGTCGTGTCATCGATTAATTGCAGTTTGTGTGGAAATTTCAGCCGCTGCATCACATCCTGGTCCAGATTCTATAACCATTATCTAAACATTGTTACATACATATATGAGTTTATGCAACCGTTTACGTTAGACAATGGATGCATGAGATTAAATAGTTTAGGCGGTAGTTGTTCAAGCCGTAGATTGCTATTGATCAATTAATTTACATGACTCATTTCCTCCTTGCTCTTCTCGACCCGCCTCATTAAGAGGTCACCATCCGATGCAGGATGACAGGATGATGTACACGTTTGTAATTATTTTCATAGGCCCCTAATAAGCCTTAGTTGTCTACGTACATAAACATTACATGTGTCTTCCCTATCTTCGACAACATAGGCTCTATGGAAGATACAATGTTCTCTTCTTGGCAAATTGTTATGTTCTTATGTCGTTTAATTAAAAAAATCGTGTAACGTCAATCACTCGCATTCATACGCTCACTTGACTAAGCATTCCCTTATTATAAACAGATCTGATACATCCCCTTATGAATAACCATCAGCTGCAATAGGGATCCTAAGATAATAACACATAACTAGCCCGTGCAAACGCACGGGTTCACGACTAGTATTATCTAACCAGTCCTACGAATGCAAGTGTTTGAGGGTATAACTAATGCAATGAAAACTGGGTATTGGAAAGTATGATCAAAGTGTGAACTTGCCTTATACTGTTGATGTAGATTCTTCGCACTCAGAACTCGTGATGGATCTACTCGTCATACTCCGATCAATCTATCGTAAGCAAACAATAGTAACCACACATAAGCAATCACTTAGAAGATCAGATAGAACGAAGAAAACACTTCGGGAAACTTTAAAACCAAACAAATAACTGTTGCACCAGAAAACAATTTCTAACAGTACCAAAATTGAATGAATTTGGCCTTATCAGAAAATTTAGGTCAAGAGCTTCGATTTGCAAAAAAATATCAACTAAATCGGAGTTATTAAACTCAAGTTATGACAAAAAGAAGTCTGAAACAAATCTAGTTGAATTCAAATTTTAAAATTTTCAAAAACATGCTTAAGTTGTTTTACTGGATAGAGGGGATCATAACGAAAACGTGTGTGTTGGTTTCACTGAATTTGGACAAACGAGTAAAAAGTTGTGAAGGTTTGAAGTTCAGGGGCTAAAATGTAAATTAAATATTTACATCTAAGTCCCTGGCCAAAAACTTAAATAAAAAGAAAAGGACTACCGATCGAACGCTTGCTAACAGAACTAAACGAACGAGTTCGTTCGTTAAAAGAGACTAACGAGTGAACGTTCATTATCTAACCTAACCTAATAAAAAACGATCTAAGAAGTAAAACCGAACAAAACAAAAGAACCGGGCGGTTTTCCTTACCGGTTCGCGTTTTGGCGCGGATCGGGTCGAGCGGACCAGAGCGGTTCGGGCGGATCGGGTCCGGCGGACCCTGGCGAGTCCGGCGAATGGCGGCGAAGCGGGCAAGTGCGGCGGCGTCGCGGAGCAAGAGCGGGCGGCGCGAGCGGCGCGCGGGTCAGCAGCGGCGAGCAAGCGCGGGCGGCGGCGGCGGAGCAGTGAGCAACGGCGATGGCATGCAGCGGCGGCGGCAAAGCGGCAGCGGCGGGCAGCGGGCAGCGATGTGAGGGGGAGGTCCGGGGGCCGGGCGGAGCTACTTATAGAGGGGGCAGGTGGTGCCGTGGGGAAGGGGCTCGGCGGCGGGGAGTCCGGGGCGGCGCCGGACTGTCGGGGGAAACTGTCCGCCACGAACACCTATGGGACCGGAGCCCCTTGTCTGTGCGGTACGAGGGCGGAGGGAGCACAAAGAGCAGATCGTAGCGAGCACGCGGGCAGTTTTACCCAGGTTCGGGCCGCGGTAGACGCGTAAAACCCTACTCCTGCTTGGTTGTGTATTGAGTTTGAGCGATCGGGAGCTTGAAGAAGCAGCTACACCGAGCGTGAGAGTGATCTAGGTTCCGAACCCCCTCCACGTTGTGCATGGGCCTCCTTTTATAGTGCAAGGGGGTCACCGACAGGTGTCAACGTAGGAGAAAGGGGTAAAAATGTAAAAGAGGTGGTAGTTGTAACAGTGCGGGAACAGTGGAGCTACAGTACAGAACAGTGGTCTATACCTACTTTAACAGTGGGGGACAAGGGCATTTAATACCCGTCGCCGTCGACCCCGAAAGCTCCCGCCTTAGCATCTCCGTCTGCCACGGCGATGGATTTATCATCGTGGAGTGCCACCGTGTACCCCAGGCTGCACAGCCATCCGCCACGCGTCCCTGAATAGGCCCCAGGGCGACGCGTGGGCCGATGAGCTGGAGCGTGGGCACACAGCGCAGTCTTCCCGGCAAGCACCTTGCCGGGGCCTTGATCTTGCCGGGCCCGGGAGCTTGCCGCTCCCCGGGCCCTTGCCGGGGCGCACATAGCGCCGAGGCGTTGTCTTCTAATCTTCCTGGCAAGCTCCTCTTGCCAGGGTCTTGTGTTAGCGGGGCAGTCTTGAGCCTGGTACGGCCTTCCCGGCAAGCTCCTCTTGCCGGGGTCTCGATCTCATGTCTTGTATACTTTGTTTTTGAATGGTTTAATAGGGAGCAGGAAGGTCCCCGGCGAGCACGCAGTAAACCCTGCCGCGGGAAGCTGCAACTGCCCGTGCACAAGTTGGGGTACTGAGGTACCCCTACCTTAGTACACCGACAGGAGCCCCCGGGCCTGGGCCACACACGGTGCCGAGCGCTGTTGGGCCAGGCCCAAAACAGTGCACGGGCACCCGCGGCCCGCGGCGCGCCGAATCCACTTCCATATCCGCCGCACCCCACGGTAACGGCACGCGTCGATCGCGGCGCCGTGGGATGGGGACGTGCCCACGATCTCTTAATGGAAAGGGCGAAACGCCCCCCACTCCCCCATAAAAGCAGAGGAAGCGGGCGCGGTTCCCCTCCTTGCGCTTTCATTGCATCGTCTCCCTTCTCCAAAGATTCTCTCTTGTGCTCTGCCTCCACATCTCCGCCGCCGCCGAGCTCTTCGTTCCCCTCCTTCCGCCGCGTCCGCCATGGCCCCAAAGACCGACAAGGCGAAGGCGGAGAAGTCCAAGCGGGAGAAATCGGAGCAAGCGGCCAAGCTCATCGCGTACCGGAAGCGGCATGTCGTCTTCCCGCCGAAGCTCGGCGTGCGGGAGCTCTGGAACAAGTATTACTTGTTCTGGGCCAAGGAGACCGACGCGCATCCCCGCACGCGAGCATATCCGGCCGCCGCCAAGGACAGCTATCCCGGCGGGTACTACTTTTTTGCTGCCTTCTTTCATTGTGGTCTCTGTCCTCCTTTCTCAAACTTCTTCTGCGACGTCATGAACACATACGGCCTCCATCTGCTTGACTTCACCCCCAACGCCATCCTCACCATGGCTGTTTTCGCACACATGTGCGAAAACTTCATAGGAGTCCACCCCAATGTAGCACTCTTTAGACACTTCTTCACTCCTAGAGCCGAGGCCGATGCCCCCCTCTCCGGAGGAATTTCTTGGGTCTTTCGTCTGAATAAAAAGGGTGCGTACTTGCCGGGGGAGCTCCGCGGCAAGTGGGAGGAATGGCGAGCGGAGTGGTGCTGGATCGTAGAAGACCAGCCGCAAGCCTTCACCGCGCCGCGCACAACGCCCATCATGCGCGGCAGGGACTGGAGCAAACTGGACTCGGACGATATCAAGCTCGATATCGCCCTTGTCCGGATTCTTCGTCTTCGGATGGCCAAGCTGTCAGTTGCTGAGGTGGGCGCAGATTTCCTCCGCCGGCGCATCGCCCCTCTCCAAGACCGGAAGAGGCCAGCCTGGGAGTACGGCGGCCCGGCAGACATCATGAGGCTGCGCCCCGGGCTCAACTTCAACTTCACCACGCTGGAGCTGAGGGGAATGGTCCGGGAACTCTTCAAGTACGACCCGGCACACCCCGAGTGGTTCAGGACTCCCCGGGAAGTGGTGCCGCTCTGCAACAACATCGTCAGGGATCGGATCCTCGCCATGATGCCCATGTGTGACTCGCACGGCTTGGACCGCACGTGGATCGCCCCGAAGCCTATCGACGTCCTCAACTTCTACGACAACCTCGCAGAGGTGGCGAAGAACAAGGACGACCTCAAGCTGCACACGCGGGACACCACCGAGCAGGAGATCGCCTACATAGCTTCCCGGGCTGAAGAGGCCGCCGCAGCCGCGGCGGCAGGAATTTTCGGATACTCGCCGGAAGAGGCGGAGGCTGCGGACGCATCCACCCGGGCGGAGGAGGCGGAGATCCGCAGGTTGCTGAAGCTTCCTCCCGACGCGCTCGCCGGGGTCCCCTCGCTGAGGCACTCCGGGATCCACGGGATCGCGGCCGAGGCCGCGGCAATGGAGGGTACCGCCGGAGGGAGCAAAGGCGCCGCGAGGGGCGGAGGCGCCAAGGGAAAGGGGGCCGCAGCGCAGGACGCCGGGCCCAGTGAGCCGGCCGGGGAAGAGGAGGAGGAGGAGGAGGAGGCCGAGGACTCCGGCGGATCCACGGAGTTGTACGCCGACGACCTCTCCTCGTCGGAGAGCTCCCCGCCCCCGGCAAGCCCGAGGCAGTCCCCGGCGAAGCGCCTCCGCAAGGCGGCGACGGGGGAAAGGGCGCAGGCGCCCCGGCAACAGCCAACTCGCCGGGCAGCTCCCCGGGGGAGCCAAGCCGCGCCAAGGCCGTCCGGCGCACCAGCCGCAGCGGAGGCGGCCCGTGCGCGGACCACGACGGAGGCGCCTCGCAGGCCGGCAGCGAGCCGGCAGGGGTCTTCTCGGAGCGGAGCAGCGGCTCCGCCCGCCTCTCGGGCGCCGGCTACCACAGGGGCTGGGTCTTCGCAGCCCCCAGCCCCGGTGAACACCAAGCGCGCGAGGGAGTCTTCGTCTTCCGCTCCTCGCGCCGACGCATCCACGATGGAGTATGATTTCTCCGCCCTGAGCGAGGACGACGAGGAGGACCAGGAGTAAGGATCCGGGACCTTACACCTTCTCGATTTCTGTCTTGATTTTTTGTTGATGTTGACTCTGTTTGTTGTTCTGATTTCAGGACCCTGGCCCATCGCGCGGCGAAGAAGGCCAAGGCGCCCGAGGTCGAGGTCGCGGAAGACTCGGCAGCTGCGGCAACAGGGGGTGTGCCGGAGCCGAGCCTGCCGGACCCGAGCGCTGCTCCGAGGAGCAGCCCCCAGCGTAGCCCGCAGCGCAGCCCCCAGCGTAAGTTTGGGGTTTTCTCTTTTCGCTTGCCGGGGTACGCCTGAGGATTTGGTTTTGTCTTCATGTCTTGACGTTTCTTGTCTTGTTCTGTGCAGAGGTGGAGCCACAGCGGGAAGAGCGCCCGGAGACTGTCGTTGAGGAGCCGCAGGCCCCGCCGTCCCCGCCAAGGCAGAACTCTCCGGCAAGGGAGAGTGCTCCGCCAAGGGCGGGTACTCCGCCGAGGCAGAGTACCCCGCCAAGGGCGAGCAGCCCGGCGAGGGCGGCCACTCCGCCAAGGCCGAGCTCCCCGGCGAGGGAGCCCGCCGCTGAGGACGTCCGCCAAGGTATGTTTTGTGACTTGTTTTCTTGGCTTGCCTCTTTTTGGATATTTGCTTGAATCTTGAACTTCTTTTTCTTCTTCTTCTTTTTAGATCTTCCTCCTCCTGAGCCCATGGAGACGGAGGTTATCAACCTCGAGGAGGAGGGCGCGCAGGGCGGCGGCGGCGACGCTCCTGTCGTCGAGGAGATGGCCGAGGCCGCCGAGCCGGCCGCGCAGGAGACAGCTCCGGCTGCAGACGCAGCGGCCGGGGAGGGGGACGGTGACCGCACCGCCAACCCGGAGGTGGCGGGAGCATCGGATGCTGCACCGGCCACCGGCCCCTCCGCCAGCAAGGAGCAAGGGTACTATCTTGAGGCCCCCAACGGCGTCTTCATCCAGATGCCTTGGGGGTCTTCATCACGAGCTCCTGCGGAGGGCGAGGCGTTCGACGGAGAAGTCCTTGCCTCCGTAGGCCTGAAGATCGTCGAGGCGCCCGGCGGGAGTGAGGGGCCCGAGGAGGAGAGGTTGCTCCACCAGCTCCTGGCCCTTTACCGGGCCAGGCAGGTGAAACTCGCCTCCCGGGAGGCCCTTGCCGCCAAGGCCGCCGCGGAAATGGAGAAACGTGCGGCGGAGCTCAGCGCCGCCAACCAGGCGGCCCTCCGCGAGGTGACGGAGGAGCGTGAGCGTCTCGCCGGCGAGTACCAGGAGTGGGTGCTCGAGAAGGCTGAAGCTGAAGAACAGCAGCGGCTCGCCGGGGTGGAGATGTCCCGGCGAGAGGGAGAGCTCGCGCAGCGGAAGGTCGAGCTGGACTCCCATGAAGAGGACCTTGCCGCTCGCGAGGCTGCCCTTGGCGGGGAGCTGAAGGAGGCGAAAGCCGCCGCGGTTGCCGCGGAAGACGCCAAGAAGGAGCTCGCCGCCAAGGTTGAGCAGTTGGAGAAGGCGCTGAAGGTGAGCGCAGAGAAGGTTGCCGCGCTCATCTTGGAGCGCGAGAAGGACGCTCACACAAACTCCGAGCTTCAGGTGAGTCTCTCCAAGAGGGGCGACGAGTTGAAGGCCGCCAAGGACTCCATCGAGGACTTGGAACTGAAGGTCACCACTCTGAAGGAATCGCTCGACGCTGCCCGGGCTCAGGAGAACAAGCTGAAGGAGGAGCTCCGCAAGGAGCGGACCTTGGTGGACAGCGTCAACAAGGCATCCGAGCTCTTCCGCCAGACCATCGAGGTATGGACCGAAGACTTGGTTTCTTCTGCGTCCAACATTGACCAGGAGCTGCTGGCGCTGAAGGTCGAACACCTCATCTACTCGCCGGATCCGGACCTCCCGCACAGCGCCAAGCTCAGCCTCTTCTTCAGAGGAATCGCGCCGGCCCTTGCAGGTCTCCGGAACCGCATCCCCGCGCAGCTGGCCGAGGAGTCGCGCCTGTTCTGCGCGGGAACTCTGGAGCGGGTGCTGACGAAGATCGTGTACCGCAACCCGGGGATCAATCTCACCAACGTTCTTCGCAGCTTGCCGGCTGATGCAGACACGGAGGCCCTGAAGGAGCAGGTCGGCCACATCATCGCCAAGGTGGCAAAGCTTGGCAGGAAGGAGGGCGACCGCGTAGACTAGGGCTCCATTATCTTTATCTTTTTGTTGCTGCACATTATGTCATGAACTTATTAGTCCATTGCGACAAGTTATCCTTTGTAAGATATTTACTTTATTTTGATCAATCAGTGCAATGTTATCTTCCTTGTCTTAATCCTTGACTTTGTATGTTTTTCACCCTACGCTCCCGGGGAGCTTGCCGGCAAGGGGCCTTTGCCGCGAGCGCTGAGTGCTGGACTCTGAGCAGCCTGCTGGCCAAGGTCCTCGCCGGCAAGCAACCTTGCCGCAGCTAGTCGCAACGCACTTAGCTTGCTGAGCGTACTCGGAAACGAAGCAAGGGCGCGACACTTGTCGCAGCTCACTTAAATCGTTGAGTGAACTCGAAAACAAGATAAGGGTGCGGCAAACTACGGGTAGGTTCCTCCGCGCACAGGTTTTCCATACAAAATGTGATCGTTCAAGGAAGACAACTAAAATTTAAAATTTGAACTGGTCAAATTCTAACAACTTATCTTTCATATGTTGCTTGCTTATATTGTTCGCTTTCCGGTAAGGCTTCTCTTTCTTGAACAGCACTTGGTTCCTCCTCCACCTCCTTCCCCCCCGGCAAACTTGTGCGCGAGGAACGTTCCTTCTATTTAAGAGGAAAGAAAAGGGAGAGGGAAACAAGCATATGGCCTTTCAGCGTAATAGTGCTTACCGTATACTTGAGTGTGTTGCACCAAATGCCGAACAAAACATGCAAATAGCAAAGAAAAGCATGCAAAAGGCGATCGGTGCGAAAAACACAAAAGCTTTACTGATGCACGGGGTCTGCGCCCGGCTTTGTACAAAGGGTTACATGCAACAGCGGCAAAGCTTGTACAAAAGGTGGTTGCCGGAGCGGATCACGGCAACCGCGCCTTAGGGGTGAAACTTGCGAAGATGCTCTATGTTCCAGGAGTTGCTCACCGGTAAGCCTTCTTCGGTCTCGAGGCGGACAGCGCCGGGCCTCGTGAATTGTCTCACCCGGTAAGGGCCTTCCCACTTCGGCGTCAACTTGTTGGAATTCTTGGCGGACTGAACACGCCGAAGAACAAGGTCGCCTTCCTCGAGACTCCTGGCCTTGACTTTGCGGCTATGGTAGCGGCGCAAAGCTTGCTGGTATCGAGCAGCTCGTACAGCAGCCTGGAGACGTCCCTCCTCAAGGAGCAATGCGTCATCTTGCCGCAGTTGCTCTTGCTCGAGCTCATCATAAGCGAGCACTCGAGGAGATCCGTATACGAGTTCCGTGGGGAGAACTGCCTCTGCTCCATAGACTAGAGCAAAAGGTGTCTGCCCGGTGGCTCGACTTGGTGTCGTTCTGATTGACCAAAGAGCCGCCGGGAGCTCCTCTATCCAATTTCTTCCACACTTGCGCAGCCTGTCAAAGGTCCTTGTCTTGAGCCCGCGCAGCACTTCAGCATTTGCCCTCTCCGCTTGACCGTTGCTCCTCGGGTGAGCAACAGAAGCGAAACAGACCTTGGCGCCAAGGTCTTGGACGTACTGCATGAAGGTGCGACTAGTGAATTGCGTACCGTTGTCGGTGATGATCCTGTTAGGGATCCCGAAACGACAAACAATCGACCTGAAGAACCTGACTGCTGACTGTGCTGTCACCCTCCTCACTGGCTCCACTTCTGGCCACTTTGTGAACTTGTCGATTGCAACGTACAAGTACTCAAAGCCCCCGACAGCACGAGGGAAAGGGCCGAGGATATCGAGCCCCCAGACCGAGAAGGGCCATGACAAAGGGATTGTTTGGAGAGCTTGAGCTGGCTGATGAATTTGCTTCGCATGGAACTGGCACGCTTCACACTTGGTTACTAGTGCAGTTGCATCTTGGAGGGCTTCTTGCCAAAAGAACCCTTGCCGGAAAGCTTTCCCGGCAAGCGCCCTTGCGCCAATGTGGTGGCCGCATATGCCTCCGTGTATTTCCGCCAACAGCTTCTGCCCATCTTCCCTGGAGATGCACTTCAGTCTGACACCATTGAGTCTTCTTCTGTATAGCTCGTTATCCACGAACTGATACATACTTGACTGCCTGGTTATCTTCTCTATCTCTTGAGGATCGTCAGGAAGTTCTCCAGTTTGAAGGAAGCGGACGATCTGCTGCGCCCATGCCGGAGCCCGAGGCTCGGCGGCAAGGACTAAAGGCTCGAGGGCCGTTGCGGGAACCTCAGCTTCTACGGCAAAGACCTCTGGTTCTGCCGGAGCTGACGGTCCCCCGGCAAGCTCGCCGGGGCGAGGCTTGTCGGGAATGCTTGCTTCAACTGTACAAGCCCGAGGACTTGCAGGAGCAAACTGTTCCTCAGCGTTTTGGTTGTTGATCTTGGGGACCTTGGCGGCGGTTTCAGGGAGATCCGCCGGCAAGTAGTCGCCGGAGACCAACTTTCTCTTCTTGGACTGCCCAATTGATGGTGTAACGGATGGTTGAGTCAGCTTGAGCAAGAAGGTCCCTGGTTCCACAGGTAACTTCATCGAAGCGCACTTTGAAAGGCCGTCTGCAATTTCATTTTGAGCTCTCGGGACGTGCTCCATCTGCAAACCTTCAAAGTGTTCCTCAAGCTTTCTCACTTCATCGACATAGGCTTCCATCAAAGGGCTCTGATAGCTCTTGTTCACTTGTCGGACCACCAACTGAGAATCTCCCCGCACAATCAGCTTTCTGATCCCAAGTTCGGCCGCAATCCTGAGGCCGACAAGCAAGCCTTCATACTCTGCAGTGTTGTTTGTCGCCTGCTCCTTGGGAAAGTGCATCTGGATAACATATTTGAGGTGCTCTCCGGTGGGCGCGATGAGTACCACGCCAGCACCGGCGCCTTGCAGCGAGAAGGCACCGTCAAAATACATTACCCATTCACTTGTCGCTTCTTGCACGGGTGCACTTGTTTCTTGAACTTCCTCATCTGGTGTTGGGGTCCACTCAGCTATGAATTCTGCCAAAGCTCGGCTCTGTATGGTTGAAGTACTTTCAAACTTGAGTCCAAAGCTCGACAGCTCCAGTGCCCACTCGACGATCCTGCCTGTTGCTTCTGGATTGTGCAATATCCTCTTCAGCGGAAAGCGAGTGACCACTGTTATCTCATGGGCTTGGAAGTAATGGCGCAGCTTTCTCGAGGCCATGAGGAGGCCGAAAAGCAATTTTTGCACACCAGAGTATCTTGATCTAGCCCCTTGGAGAAGGGAACTTACAAAATACACTGGGCGCTGCACCATCTTCTTCCGCACCTCTCCTTGCTCCTGCGCAGAGTCGTCCTTGTCGGGACCAGAGCTTGTCGGGACAGCCCCCTGCTTGTCGCTGGATTCGCTTGCCGGTGGTGCTGACCCCTCGTCGGACTCCCTCTCCGCTACTAACGCAGCACTAACCACCTGGTTGGTTGCTGCTAAGTATAGCAACAACTTTTCCTGTGGTCTAGGTGCACAAGTATTGGAGTGGAGGACAGATACCGTTTCAAATCCTGCAGCGCCGCCTCCGCTTCCGGAGTCCACTTCATGGGACCTGCCTTCTTCAAGATTTTGAAGAAAGGTAGGGCGCGTTCTGCAAACTTTGAAATGAACCTACTGAGGGCAGCCACACAACCTGCAAGCCTCCTGACATCCTTGACGCGCTTTGGGGCCTCTATCTGCTCAATGGCCTTAATCTTGTCGGGATTGGCTTCAATCCCCCTCTGCGATACAAAGAACCCGAGAAGCTTGCCGGAGGGAACTCCAAAGACGCACTTCTCGGGGTTCAACTTGAGCTGTATTCTACGCAGATTCTGAAACGTTTCTTCCAAGTCTTGAATCAGGGTTTCCTTGCTCTTGCTCTTCACCACGATGTCATCCATGTAAGCTTCTACATTCCTGTGGATCTGTGGCTCAAAAGCAGTGTACACTACCCTTGCAAAGGTTGAGCCTGCATTCTTCAATCCAAATGGCATGCGGATAAAGCAATAAGTGCCACATGGAGTGATAAATGCAGTCTTCTCTTCATCCTCCTTGGCCATGAAGATCTGATGATAGCCTGAGTATGCATCAAGAAAACAGAGTAGCTCACATCCGGCAGTGGAGTCAACGATCTGGTCAATGCGCGGCAAAGGGAATGGATCCTTGGGACATGCTTTATTGACATCGGTGAAGTCTATACACAGTCTCCACTTCCCGTTGGCCTTGCGCACGACGACTGGGTTTGCCAACCACGTCGGATGGATCACACCTCTAACTAGGCCTGCTGCTTCTAGTTTCTTGATTTCCTCGTTGATGAACTCTTGGCGCTCCACGGCTTGCTTCCTCACTTTCTGCTTGATGGGTCGCGCATGAGGACAGACAGCAAGCTTGTGCTCAATCACCTTCCTGGGAACACCGGGGATGTCAGATGGTTGCCAGGCAAACACATCGACATTCGCCCGCAGGAAGGCAACGAGCGCGCTTTCCTATTTGCTGTCAAGGGTGGCACTGATGGTGAAAGTACCACCAGTGCCGTCCTCCCTTGCGGACACTTTCTTGGTTGCCGGAGGAGCAGCCATTCCTTTCTTACTCTTGCCGGTGGAGCTCGATGGAACGTCCTCGACGGCGGCGCAGCACTCCGAGGAGGTGCGGTTGCCGGAGTGGGTCCCAGAGCACTTGCCGGACTTGGTCTTCGTCTTCTTCCCCCCGGGAGCTTCAGCGGCAAGAGTATCCTTCTCGGCCGCAGCTGCCGCATCCCGGTAAATCTTGTCGGCGCAAATAAGCGCATCCTTCTTGTCGCTATAGACAGTGATGACGCTTATCGGCCCCGGCATCTTCAGCACGTTGTAGGCATAGTGGGAAGCTGCCATGAACTTGGCGAGGGCAGGACGGCCAAGTATCCCATTGTAGGGCAATGGAATATCGGCGACGTCGAAAGTGATGCGCTCAGTCTTGAAGTTGAGCTCCCCGCCAAAGGTCACCGGCAAAGTGATTTTTCCCTTGGGCTTGCTCCTTCCCGGGTTAATTCCTTGGAATGAACCGGTCTCTTCGAGCTCGCCATCTTGAATCTGGAGTTTCTTGATCACAGCAGAGGAGATCAAGTTCAGCCCGGCCCCGCCGTCAACCAACATTTTGGTGACCTTGAGGTTGCGGATGGTGGGAGAAACCAGCATCGGCAGGCACCCGACCGCCGTGGTGCGGTCAGGGTGATCCTCAAGGTCAAAAACGATGGGCGTGCTGGACCATTTGAGGAGCCTGCGCGACTCCACGGGCGGCTCCGCTGCGTTTACCTCACGCACCCAATGCTTTAGTTGGCGGTGAGAGGTGTGCAGGGAGGCGCCACCGTCGACGCACAGGACCTCCGTGGCCTTCTGGAACTCCTGCTCGCTGTTCTCCTCGTCCTCCATGTCTTCATCGTCGTCTTCTTCGTCGTTGTCACGGCCCCGGGGAGGTCGATCTCCTTGCCGCTGCTTAGCCTTGCCGCGGCGTCCTCCCCGGCCGTTGAACGGCCGCTTCTTGCTGGGCTCTTCCCCGCCACCTTGGGCCTTCTCCTTGTCGCGCCTCTCGTACTCAGCTTTCTGCTGCTCGACGAGATACTCGACGCGCTTGCAGTTGGAGAGATCGTGACCCTTGGTGCGGTGGATCTTACAGTATTGCTTGTCGGAGCTACCCGGCTTGTCGGCCGCCGCTGCAGGGGCAGGCTCCTTGCCGGAGCCGCCAGCCTGCGCTTGCTTGGCGGGGGCCTCCTTGCCGGACTTCTCGACGGCAAGCACCTCCTTCTTGCCCTTCTTTCTGTTGTTCCGCCGCCGGCTCTTCTTTGCCGGGGCGTCGTCGTCGCTGTCGCTTCCTCCTACGCCAGTATCCTCCCCGGGGAGTCTCCTCCCCTCTTCCGCGCGTGCGCACTTGTCAGCAAGAGCGTAGAGCTCGCTGACATCCCGAATCTTCGTCATCGCCATCTCCTCACGCATGCGGCGGTTACGCACGTTCTGATGGAACGCACTGATAACCGCGGCAGGGTGAACGTCAGGGATGTTGTGCTGCACCCGGCTGAAGCGTTGGATATACTTGCGCAGGGTTTCGCCTTCCTTCTGGGCCAAGATGTGGAGATCGCTCTCCTGGCCATGGGGTTTGTGGCCGCCGGTGAAGGCGCCAACAAACTGGTGGCAGAGGTCGGCCCAAGAGGAGATGGAACCTTCCGGCAAGTGCATGAGCCACGAACGGACGTTCGGCTTTAGCACGAGCGGGAAGTAATTCGCCAAGATCTTCTCGTCGCGCCCCCCGGCAGCTTGCACTGCGATGGTATAGACGCTGAGAAACTCCGAGGGGTGCGTCTTGCCGTCGTACTTCTCCGGCACGTCGGGCTTAAAATTCTTCATGCTGGGCCACTGGACGCGCCGCAGCTCGCGGGTGAACGCTGGGCAGCCTGCCGCGTACGGCAAGTCGCCTGGCTCACCGGGCGCGTGCGCGTCGACAGTGTTCCCAGCTCTCTTGTCTGATTGTCGCCGAGCTTCTCGGCGGCGCTCGATTGTGGTCCGAGCGTCTTCTTCTCGCCGGTCGTCGAGGACCTGGCGCTGGTCCCGACGGGCCCGCGGGTCCGACGAGGCTGTGGAGCCGTCGTCGGGGTTGTTCCGGCGGGGCGGCGTCTTCTGCTTCTGCGGCGGGGAATGCACGCTTGTCGCGCCCCCGGCAGTCTTGTCGCCGACAGCCTTCGTCTTCTCAGCTTGCCGCGGCCGTGAGGTCGACGGCTGCTGTGGAGAATCGTTGTTGGCGAAGTCTATCAGGCTCCGTATAGTGGCCCTCCATTCTTCGGCCTTGTCGGCCGCTGGAGGAAAGTCGAGGAGCAGTTGCGCTCTTGCGAGCGCTTCCGCTGGAGTGGAGGGAAACGCGGGCGAACGGTGCGAGGAGCGGGATACGCTCGGACTTCTAACAACGTTAGAAGGAGCGGGGTCCCGCGCCGGCGCCTTCGCTTTGCTTGTGCCCGGACGGGGGTCCGGGGCGTCCCGCGAGCCTCCGGTTTGGCCTTGCCCCAGCAAGCGGATACCACCTCCCGTGGTATGGCGCTGCTGGGTCGTCGTGTGCTGAGATGGACGCGGCGCATCCACGGAGACCGAGGTTCGGTCGTCCGTTCTGTTCTTGGATCTGGTGGCGCCGTGAGTGTCCTCACCGGCGGCCACCCTTCCGACGGCATCTCCCCCGCCCACCGTTGGCTCTGGTGGCGGCGGGTGAGACGCGGACGGGCCTCCGACCTCCGAAGCCTTCTTCTTCGGGGCCATGGAGTTGTCGCTGATGAAGTTGCTGATGAAGCTGGAGAGGTTGATGAAGAATGCGCCCGCGCGAACGCCGGATCAGGTTCGCACAACCTCGACGCCCCCTACCTGGCGCGCCAAAGATGTCGGGGGAAACTGTCCGCCACGAACACCTATGGGACCGGAGCCCCTTGTCTGTGCGGTACGAGGGCGGAGGGAGCACAAAGAGCAGATCGTAGCGAGCACGCGGGCAGTTTTACCCAGGTTCGGGCCGCGGTAGACGCGTAAAACCCTACTCCTGCTTGGTTGTGTATTGAGTTTGAGCGATCGGGAGCTTGAAGAAGCAGCTACACCGAGCGTGAGAGTGATCTAGGTTCCGAACCCCCTCCACGTTGTGCATGGGCCTCCTTTTATAGTGCAAGGGGGTCACCGACAGGTGTCAACGTAGGAGAAAGGGGTAAAAATGTAAAAGAGGTGGTAGTTGTAACAGTGCGGGAACAGTGGAGCTACAGTACAGAACAGTGGTCTATACCTACTTTAACAGTGGGGGACAAGGGCATTTAATACCCGTCGCCGTCGACCCCGAAAGCTCCCGCCTTAGCGTCTCCGTCTGCCACGGCGATGGATTTATCATCGTGGAGTGCCACCGTGTACCCCAGGCTGCACAGCCATCCGCCACGCGTCCCTGGATAGGCCCCAGGGCGACGCGTGGGCCGATGAGCTGGAGCATGGGCACACAGCGCAGTCTTCCCGGCAAGCACCTTGCCGGGGCCTTGATCTTGCCGGGCCCGGGAGCTTGCCGCTCCCCGGGCCCTTGCCGGGGCGCACATAGCGCCGAGGCGTTGTCTTCTAATCTTCCTGGCAAGCTCCTCTTGCCAGGGTCTTGTGTTAGCGGGGCAGTCTTGAGCCTGGTACGGCCTTCCCGGCAAGCTCCTCTTGCCGGGGTCTCGATCTCATGTCTTGTATACTTTGTTTTTGAATGGTTTAATAGGGAGCAGGAAGGTCCCCGGCGAGCACGCAGTAAACCCTGCCGCGGGAAGCTGCAACTGCCCGTGCACAAGTTGGGGTACTGAGGTACCCCTACCTTAGTACACCGACACGGACTCTGGGCGGAGTCCCGATCGGGGACGACGGGCGAGGCGGCGCGGAGCTGGGCCGCGGCCTGGCGGCTAGCTGGGCCGGCCCAGTCGGGAGAGAATGTTTTTTTAAACAAACAAAATAAAAAGACAAAATAAATAGGAATATTATATAGCCATATAATATATCAACATTTACAGAAAATAAATCTCTACAAGGTGAACATTTTTCTACAGTCAAATAAAATGCTTACAATTTTAAGTAAACCAAATAGTGCTACTGTTGCAATAAAATCCAGGAAAAATCATTTTAAAAATACCAAAATGATCTCAAATTTATTTCTCTCCAATTTTCTACTGTAGGGAATCATGTTACCCTATTTTCCATATGTTTTATTTTTGGAGAAAATTAATTTGGAAAAAACCGAATAACTCAAATTTGAAAATAAATTGCAGATTATTTCAAAGGAACTTCCAACTCATATTTCTTATAATTTGCAGAAGTCATTTTATCTTCTCTCGGGAAAATCATTGAGGTGCATAAAGTCTTCTGAATTTGAAATATTTCGAGAATGAAATTCAAAATCCTTTCAAAACCCCTTTTCATTTAATAAATGGAAGAAGTCATATTATCTTCACTCCAGGGTTTTGTGATGAAAATAATATTAATTCCCGGAGATCATAAATGCAAAGTGAAAGTTTGGGAAAGTCATTTCATTCCCTCTCATTTAACTTTCAAAAAGTTTCAAATTTCACACAGTTTCACACAGCAGAACACACAAGCAATTCAAAACTATCTATTTATTATAACATTCCAAAATTTAGAATTTTGGGATGTTGAAAACCTACCACACTTAAAATGAATCTCGTCCTCGAGATTCGAAGAGGCTAGCAAGAAATAGGTTGGGGTTCGGGGTCTCCTAACCATCCATTGATTGGTATGGTCTAGTGTGCTTCCACACTTAGAAACATGG
The DNA here is from genome assembly GCA_902687465.1 of Secale cereale. Lineage (NCBI taxonomy): Eukaryota > Viridiplantae > Streptophyta > Magnoliopsida > Poales > Poaceae > Secale > Secale cereale. The sequence goes on along the minus strand of LR738715.1, from coordinate 787,456,834 downwards.
TTACGGTTCCATCATGACTCGGGTACTACAGCCTTTGGGTTGACGGTGTCGGTCTTTCTCAGATCTTCAGGGTAATTCCTTTTCTAGGCTCTTTGGGTAGTTGCATAATATTTGTTCTCAATTCTTGCTTGTTGTCCTTTCATTCGTGGTAAGGTTCCTTCGAGACTGGTTCTTCTTAGCTGGCAGGTATGGCGCCAATACTAAACCAATATCGATATCTCATGGTGGTCAACAATTTATTGTTTCTCCTACAGTTCAAAAGATTCGATTTGCAAAAAAATCAACTAAATCGGAGTTATAACACTCAAGTTATGACAAAGAGAAGTTTGAAACAAATCTTGTTGAATTTAAATTTTAAAATTTTCAAAAACATATTTAAGTTGTTTTACTGGATAGAGGGGATCGTAACGAAGATGTGTGCTTTGGTTTTGTTGAATTTGGACCAATGAGTAAAAAGTTGTGAAGGTTTTAAGTTCAGGGGGTAAACTGTAAATGAAATATTTACATCTAAGTCCCTGGCCGAAAATTAAAATAAAAAGAAAAAGACTACCGAGTGAACGCTTGCTAACAGAACTAAACGAACGAATTCGTTCGTTAAAAGAGACTAACGAGTGAACGTTCATTATCTGACCTAACCTAATAAAAAATGTTCTAAGAAGTAAAACCGAACAAAACAAAAGAACCGGGCGGTTTTCCTTACCGGTTCGCGTTTTGGCATGGATCGGGTCGAGCGGACCGGAGCGGTTCGGGCTGATCGGGTCCGGCGGACTCTGGCGAGTCCGATGAATGGCGGCGAAGCGGGCAAGTGCGGCGGCGGCGCGGAGACAGAGCGGGCGGCGCAAGCGGCGTGCGGGTTAACAGCGGCGAGCAAGCTCGGGCGGCGGAGCAGCGAGCAACGACGGCGGCATGCGGCGGCAGCAAAGCGGCAGCGGCGGGCGGCGATGCGAGGGAAGAGGGAGAGGTCTGGGGGCCGGGCGGCGCTACTTATAGAGGGGGGCGGGTGGTGCCGTGGGGAAGGGGCTAGGCGGCGGGGAGTCCGGGGCGGCGCCGGACTCGTCGGGGATGACGGGCGAGGCGGCGCGGAGCTGGGCCGCGGCCTGGCGGCTAGCAGAGTCGGCCCAGTCGGGAGAGAAAGTTTTTTTAACAAACAAAAATAAAAAGACAAAATAAATAAGAATATTATATAGGCATAGAATATATCAAAATTTGCAGAAAAAGAATCTCTACAAGGTGAACATTTTCTACAGTCAAATAAAATGCTCACAAATTTAAGTAAACCAAATAGTGCTACTCTTGCAATAAAATCCAGTAAAAATCAGCTTAAAAATACTAAAATGATTTCAAATTTATTTCTCTCCAATTTTCTACTGTAGGTAATCATGTTACCCTATTTTCTATATATTTTATTTTTGGAGAAAAATAATTTCGAAAAAATCGAATAACTCAAATTTGAAAATAAATTGCAGATTATTTCAAAAGAACTTCCAACTCATATTTCTTATAATTTGAAGAGGTCATTTTATCTTCTCTCGAGAAAATCAATGAGTTGCATAAAGTCATCTGAATTTGAAATATTTCGAGAATGAAATTCAAAACCCTTTTTCATCTATTATATATAAAAAGTAAATGACGGGTTAACCAGAAGCAAGAGAATTAGTCTAAAAATTCCACGTTAATTAGAAAATACTAGCCCTCGATCTGGTGGGTCTTTTAAAATTATAATCTTGTACCCGTTAGATATGGGTAACATATATATTTATATAGCGTTGTCGTAACTAAACAAATATTAACGTCGTGTCATATCTGATTTCTCATGAAAAGTCAAACTTTAAACCTAATGCAAAAAAACTCACGTATCCATCACGTAAGCACACATCTCCTACGTCCTTTTTTTGAGCACACGTGTGTTAACCAAAAAAAAGTAAAGATACTAGAAAATCACACAATAATCAGAAATATCTAGCCATAGATTTTCTGGACCTCTACTTTTACATAAATAATTAGCGGATTAGATCTAGCTTTAAGAAGGAAAAAAGACTAAGCTGGTGATGGCCTCCGCACGCTCAGATCCCATCGTAATATGGGTTCAAAAATATCCAACCGCACCACTATATCTCTTGACACAAGTCCCCTAATTACAGATCGTATAGGTTGCTAAGAATACGTACCCTTAGGAAGCGAACGTGGTCATCCCGATGGTTGTTGGCGCAGCCTTGCAGACGTCAAAGGATATCGATAAGATATGGACGCCGGAAGAAAACAGATGGACAAACGTCTCCCTCTTGATACTAACCTCGGCACCGTTCAGCTGGCATCCGGGTGCAACTCCATGTCTCTTCCTTCATATGAAGGCCCTGCCAGCATATAGGCAGTGTACATCTAGGTTTATAATTTATTAAATAGACTCTTTCTGTGTGTAGTTTGTGCGTGGGTAATTTACGTTTCCGGCCGGCCGCATGTTGGTTAGCAAGCGTAGCTAACTTTCCTTGCTGTGTACATGTGTGTATTGCTATTGAGATGCTTTGTGTACAAGGGCATCTTTCTAATGGGTTGAAATGGATCTTTGTGCAGTTAGCAATCTGCAGATCTTGTCCCAAGGAGATGCATCTTGAGAGCAAAACATGCTCCCTGCTATCAACAACACACCCCGGTAAGTGTTCTACAACTGTGATGTAGTCGGAGCCAGTGAAAAATATTCCCATGAGTGCTACCTTCGTCATTAAGGTAAGATATAGTACTACCTAAAATTTGTTTACAGGAAAGCAGATTAGGGGAAACGTCCTCATACTTAAGCACTGTGCATTGCGATAGTGCAGTATATTATTAATTAGTTTATCTTAATGTAACCTAAAGATAAATGATTTTTCGGACACATGAAATTTGATTTTGTATGTGTTCCTGAGATGTTATTAAAATATTATGCTATTCAAATAAATCAACTTTTAAAGTTTTTTCTTTAATGTATGATTTGTTTCACAGCAATGCAGTTTAGTTTTCACAAGTATTCGTACTTTCTGTTTGCTTTTCTGTGCCGTGATCAAATGTTAATTAGGATTTAGCTTACCATGAGTTTGTCATTATCAGGTAAGCGATTCAAAATTTGGAACTGTCGACACTGCCCACAAAATTTTGCTTTCTAAGTTAATCTTCAGATTAAATGCTTACTTTTTTCTGTTTTGAACTTTTTTCAGACATCATATGGAGGATGAGGTTATTGCCTATGAGAACTGACAACCATTTCGGCATGAGAATTATTGTGCGGTTATTTTCTCGAATATTTATCCAAGATTAATTCCTACCCTTAACATTTAGCTGCACCTTCCACACATGGTTTTAGTGCATCATGAATGTTTGCATCCTCGACTTGATAAGTGTGTACATGTTCGTAATGCAATGCACCGGCTGGTGAAGATAGATTGACTCAGCTGCTTTGCCCGCAGCATCAACATGGTACAACAAAGCAGTCAGAAGGTACACTTTCTTCACATGGTTGTGGCAGAAGTATAAACAGATTTAATGTGCATTGTTGGACCATATAGTTGTGATCCTTCAACTTTAGTTATATGTGTGTTCAGTAGAGGTAGCATTACAGTGTTGTATAAACGGAATCAGAATAGTTTTCATAAAAAAATTACATCATTTGTTCACTTAATCGGTGGCCATCGAAGAGCATTGCTATGTGTATGACGGATTCCATCTAATTTCAGTACGATCTATTTGTCTGAGCCGTCGGATCCTCACCTTCTTTTAATCTGTATGGCTCGGAAGTTTGTTCACTAGCCTTTGTCTCCCCTGCCTGGAGTCATATGTGCTGTTTTATTTATATGCATACCACACTCCTCATTATTGTTAGAATTACTGCCATGAAAAAATCTCACAAGTATGAAGGAAGGTTTGTGAACTTCTTTAATTTTTGTTTCTTTAACTCTTGAGGAAACTATTTTCCGGCGTCAACCCCATCGGCTAACAAAAATATAAGCTAGAGATAACGTGATTCTGAACAACAATCATGCTTCAGTAACTTGGTGGTCATACTCTGTACCAACTTCTTGACAGAATGTTTAATGTATGGTTCAAAATTGTGGAATATTACGCTACTTGATCTTTAGTGAATGATTTAGTTTTTCTCTTACCGACTTTTGTAGTGTGGAGCATGATTTTCAAACAGATTATTTCATGAATAAAATATCCTTGGCAATAATTAAGATCCATATGGTCGATGTGTTCGGACTCCCTCACCAGTATGGTTAGGATGACAAAGAATTTACTTCCTTCATATTTAGACTGAACAAAAGGTAACTGGTAGAATGAGTATTATAGTGGTATATTATTGGTTAGATGTTTTTTTTCTGGCAAAACTGATAAGTAAAGTTGATGTATGGTATATTAGCAGCACAATGACATACGTTCAAAGTATGTACTGTCGGGTCTTAGGGGTTACAGCTTAGGGTAGTTGATAGTTACCATAAGTCTCCCACAAACCGATTAACTAGAAAATGCACAATCGATCTAGAAATATCTAACATACCACAACTAGACGATCTTTACAAATAATACTTATTATTTAAATTTTATGCCTAAGGAGTCAATTCGATGTATCTTCATAATTGTGCATGTGGTAATTCATCTGCCTGACCCCTTTTATATTGGACATAACTGATTGACTTCTATAATTTTATATAAACATCATTTTCCCATTGCTCTGCTGGATAGATCACATGAAGATGACACATATGGTCATGATATTGTGTGTTTCTATAATGAGTAGATCATTTATCCATAGATAAAAGTTGATTAAATATAACTTTCTATGGTTATATCTCATTTACCATAACAATTTGTATGGCTATAGAACCATACTATTCTAAAAAGGGCAATGTGAGAATCACTGAGGCATGTTTCTGATGATGCCCTCGCAACACTAATACCCATGTAGAACTGATAAATTGCACAATAGGACTGATTATGAAAAGTTACTATAGTGCAGATAACAAGCATATACATGACTACAACGTAACATATAGATTTATATGTCAATGACAAAACCAAATTACCTAAGACAAAGCTATGTTTGAAAAAGACTTATATTTGTGAACGTGGTCACATTTGGTTACAAATTTCTATAGACAAATCAAATAATACATTAGCATGATAAACAATACAAAATTCTAGCCCGCACATCGGGCGGGCCACTCTGCTAGTTTAATAAATGGAAGAAGTCATATTATCTTCACTCCAGGGTTTTCTGATGAAAAGAAATTGAATTCCCGGAGATCATAAATGCAAAGTGAAAGTTTGGGAAAGTCATTTCATTCCCTCTCATTTAACTTTCAAAAAGTTTCAAATTTCACATAGTTTCACACAGCACAACACAGAAGAAATTCAAAACTACCTATTTATTATAACATTCCAAAATTTAGAATTTTGGGATGTTACAGTAGCATATTGGGCACAAACTTGGTATTGTGATTTTCATAATAAAAATATGACAATTTTTGGCATGCATAAAGAAAGAGTTTTTTTCTCTACCCCCGCCCCAGCCCTTGTGTCTCTTCCTTATGATTTGCTCTTCAACTCTCATTGTTGTTTTGGTATCACATTTGCCATGTGACTAACAACAAGGGGAGATAATAAAAAGTCTATCTAGTTCAAAGCTGTATGCCCTATTTTATGACGAAAGATACGTATGTTTGTCAGGGAAAATTTGTATAAGAGGAACCAAACTACAACATAAGCGTGAGATTCGATCATAAATGCCAACTATTCCATATGCGGGCAAGGAGAGGGGATGGATTCCATAGCGTTGTTGAATGTACAAAGGCAAGAGACTTCTGAGCACCTGTTCCGTTGGATTAAAAAGTATCTACGGAAAATTGCTTCGTGCGAACATTGCCAGAGTTAAATTTTTTTCAACCATGCACGAGATCTGCATGTATTATATTAAAGGGAGAGTGATAAAGAACATGACCAATCCGAAACAACTTAGAAAGAAATAAAAAAACGAACCACACACCCAACCGTAGAACAACTAACACGGCAAAAAAGTCCTACAAGACGAACACAATAACATGCAACTAATGAAGGACGAAACGACCAAAGTTCGCCACGTCCCACTTCCTAGCGACAGCTTTGTTGATCAATGACATTTTGTAAAGGCGTGAAGCGATTATCGAAGACTCTTCTGTTTCTCTCATGCCATATGCTCTAGATGATCAAGTGAACTAAGGAGCTCAGCTATTTCCTCTTAGTTCCTTGAGTAATGAGTCTGGCATTGTGCCACCAATCCCGGAGAGACGGTAAAGCTTGAGGCACTATGTCATTCAAACAAGTCCACTGAAGCACCACATTCCAAATAATCTGCATACCAAGCAAGCTATGAATAAATGATGGAAGGTTTCTGAAAGAAATATGCCCTAGAGGGAATAACAAAGTTGTTATTTATATTTCCTTATATCATGATAAATGTTTATTATACATGCTAGAATTGTATTAACCGTAAACTTAGTACATGTGTGAATACATAGACAAAACAAAGTGGCCCTAGTATGCCTCTACTAGACTAGCTCATTGATCAAAGATGGTTATGTTTCCTAGCCATAGTCATGAGTTGTTATTTGATCAACGGGATCACATGTGACGCTCCCGATTTGACCGTACACTAATCATGCACGCAAATGTGTACGACCAAGATCAGGGACTCACTCTAAGATATCACAACACAACTCTAGACACAAATTAAAATAATACAAGCTTTATATTACAAGCCAGGGGCCTCGAGGGCTCGAATACAAAAGCTCAAAAACACAAGAGTCAGCGGAAGCAATAATATCAGAGTACAGACATAAGTTAAACAAGTTTGCCTTAAGAAGCTAGCACAAAAGTAACAACAATCGAAAAGGCAAGGCATCCTGCCTGGGACCTCCTAACTACTCCTCGAAGCCGAACTCCACGTAGAAACATCCCCGGGATCCTCTGGGTCCTGGACTCCACCATCTGGTTGCGTCATCCGCGAAGAAGGGATGAATGGGGAAAAGGGGGAGAAAAGCAATCGTGAGTACTCATCCAAAGTACTCGCAAGCAGGGATCTACACTACATATGCAATGATATTTGTGTAAGGGGGGTAATATTTGTGGACTGAACTGCAGAATGCCAGAATAAGAGGGCGATAGCTAATCCAATCGAAGACTACGCTTCTGGCAACCTCCATCTTGCGGCAGTAGAAGAGAGTAGCTGGAAAGTAATAAGCATCCTTGCTTTTCGTAGCCTCCGTCTTGCAGCAGTAGAATAGAATAGATGGTAAGTTCACCAAGTAACAACGTATAGCAGAAACCTACCCGACGATCCTCCTACACATCACCCTGTGAGTGAGCAACCACTGAGTTATATCTGGAACTCATCTGGGTGTGTTTTATTAAGTATCCGGTTCTAGTTGTCATGAGGTCGGCGTACAACTCCGGGTCATCCTTTTATCAAAGGACACGACCATTCGAATAGATTAACTTCCCTGCAAGGGTGCACCACATTACCCAGCATGCTCGATCCCATTTGGCTGGACACACTTTCCTGGGCCATGCCCAGCCTCGGAAGATCAACACGTCGCAGCCCTACCTAAGCACAACAGAGAGGTCAGCACGCCAGTCTAAACCCTAAGCACGCAGGGGTCTGGGCCCATTGCCCAACGCACACCTGCACGTTGCGTACATGGCTGGTGAGCAGACCTAGCAACCTCCATTACTAAGGAAGTTGGGTTACGCGGTCCAACCTGGCGCGCGCCGCTCAGTCGCTGACGTCAAGAAGGCTTCGGCTGATACCACGACGTCGAGAGCCCATAACTATTCGCACATAACTGGTTAGTGCGTATAGGCCAGTGGCCAGACTCAGATCAAATATCCAAACTCGTTAAGTGTGTTATTATGAAATAACCGCGGACAACGACCAGGGCCAGGCCACCTCTTGACTGGGTGTCTCAAACCGCCCTGTCGCTCCACCACAAAGATCCACTCGGGAGCCGTCGGGAACTCAGGCCCACCACTACCTGGATGGAGCCACCTGTCCTTTCAGCCCCCACATCGGAATTACTTTCGGGTACTCAATGAGCCGACCCGACTTTGGTCACATCATGTATCATGTAAAGTATGTATATAGTATATACCCATGATCACCACCCAAAGTGATCACAACCCGATAGTATAGCATGGCAGACGGACAAGGATGTGGGGCTCTGATGGAATACTAGCATCCTATACAAAGGATTTAGTATAGCAAGTAAGGGTATCAATAGTCGTAGCAACAAGGACAGGCTATGCAAGAGAATAGGATCTATCAAATCATCAACAGTAGCAGTTCTAATGCAAGAATAAGAGAGAGAGAGAATGGGCGATATCTGGTGATCAAGGGGGGGCTTGCCTGGTTGCTCTGGCAAGAAGGAGGGGTCGTCGTCGACGCAGTCGATCATAGTGGCACCGTCAGCATTCTCAGTCCCGGTGTCTATCGGAGAGAAGAGGGGGGAGAAACAATAAATATAAAGCAAACATCGCACCACAATGCATAACATGGCAAAACACGGTGCTACACGTTACAGACGGAGCGGGTAAATATCTGTTGATATTTCCCCACTTGTGGGCAATTACCGGATAGACGATCTGGAGGGAAAGGTTCCATGTTTGCCGTGTTGGAGGCATCTGACAGGTAAGTGGGTAGCGTATTCGGGTTTGTCTCATTTTTCTGATCATTTTTCATATATAAATTATTGTCATCCGAGTTATGGATTAATTTATATGATTTTTCAAAGTTTTAATAATATTCTGAATTTATTATTAATTCGAAAATAAAGATTAAATGTTAGGGGTACCCAGCTCTGTGTACGCAGAAGTGTACACAGAGGATAACATGTGGGTCTAGGGGGCCCCATTTGACCAGTCAAAGTTTGACTGGTCAACAGGGGGTGGGGCCCCCGTCATAGACTAGGGTTAGTTAATTTATTCCACTTTCAACTAATCCAGTGATTAGGCTAATTAATCCTAGTTAATTAATCAATTAATCAATTAATTAATATTATTTTATTTCATTTTGTTTCTTTCCCTTTTTTTAGGGCAATAGCCCGCAGCCCGCACAGGTGCGAGGCGCGGCAGAAGCGGCCGGGCGGCGCGGCTGGGGCAGTCGGCCATCGGTGGCGGCGGCAGGAGGGGCAGATCCGGGTGGCACCGCAGGGTGGAGGGGAGGTGGCTGGCGGCGAGCGGGCACGGGGTGGGCGCATAGGTGCGGACGCCGGTGGGAGGAGTAAGGCGCGCAGGCGTGGGGCTCTGACGGCCAGCGGGGCGGCGGGAAGAGTAGCAGCGGCCGCAACGACAGAAGATGGGGGAGGAGCGGCGTGGCCAGCGCGGTCGGGGAGCGGAGCGAGCGTGCCGGCTGCCTGTGAGGCACGGCTCGGGCGCTCGTGGGCGCACGCGGCGAGCGCGACCAGGGATGGCGCGGTGGCGAGGCGGGCGCCACCGCACACAGACTGGGCGCGGGTGAGCGTGCATCGGTGCGGCACGATGCGCGATGGGGCGAGCGCGTGCATGAGTGGGCGAGGGGAGTACGAGTGCGTGTGCGCGTGCAGGACGGCGCCGGCACGCGGTGACCGGGCGAGGAGAGGGGGTGCTCACGGGGTGGTGTAGTGTTCGCGGGCAGCGGTGCTCGAGGAGGAAGACGGGGACGAGTCGGCGACGGTGGCAGAGTCGACGACGGGAACGAGGTTGAGGCGGAGTGGCTCCGGCAAGCGGCGATGGTGAGCGCCGGTGGCGTCGATGTGGTGCCCTCCCGTCCTCGATCCATCGGCATAGGGGACGATGAAGAACACGGCGGAGTGGCTGGATAACCTCCGGTGGCTCGGAGTGACGTCGGTGCGCGTGGAAGACGACGGCGCGGCGATCTCCCTGCTCGAGGAGCAAACAGAGAGGGAGAGGGAGCGAGATGGGGAAAAGTGGGGAGGAGTGGGTTCTAGGTCACGGGGGGTGAGGTTAAGCGGGGATTGGGGAGGGCTGGCCTAGCGGCCCACAGGCTAGTTGGGCCAAAGCCCAGTGGCCATGGGGGGCTCTTTTCATTTAGTTTTATTTTATATTTCTTTTGTCTTTTTCCTTTGCTTTTGTTTTCTATTTCTTTTATGTTTATTTTTAGTTCCTTTTACTTTAGTTTTATGAAATACCAAGTTAGCACCTAAATTAGTATCATCAATATAGGCCCCCGCCAAACCTAGTTTGTAGCCAATATATATATATTAGTTTAATATTTCATAATTTCAAAAGCAATTAAATTATTATTTTAGCCACTGCTTTTAATTATAACAGTGCACTTAAACTCTTTATAAAAGTGTGGTCTCTCCACGAGTTATTTACATATGATTTATTTGTCACTTTTAGAACATTTTAGTTTTGACTTTAGAAAACTTTAAATGTTTGACTCGATCCTAAATTTGAAACTTGAACAGGATTTGAATAGTCTCAAGATTAATAACAGTAACCGTGGTGATTTGTCATCATTAACGTGGGATTACTGTAGCTTAATTACCCGGGCGTCACAATTCTCCCCCACTACAAGAAATCTCGTCCCGGGATTTAAGCGGTGGAGTAAGGGGAAAAAATTGATGGTAGCGAAAACCTAACGAGTCTTCTCGGTCTTGGCTGTCCTTTCGAAGAGGTTGATCCCTTTCGTTGAAGTCTTCATTTCTCTGCTTCAAGTCATCGTGATCAAGACGTCATCCTTTCTTCGGGATCTCCATCTTCCTACGAACGCGACTAGGGGAAAAACTCCGGAAGAATGCATCTCCACAAAGCTGGGCATCTGACGGTGAACTCAATGGGAAATACACGAGGTAACCCACGAGTTGTATTTGAGTGAATTTGTTGAGTGCAATATACAATGGTACCAAAGTTTCAAATGGGTAGGCAATCACTCGATGCCTAGATAGAAGCTAGAATGGGGGCTTGAACAACGAGAATAACATGGTGTTTGATTCTCGGATGAATAATGGTATAAAATTTAGCTCGTGATTCACATATGAAGGCTGGTGCAAAGGATACATTAGAATCCGGGTTGTAAAGAAGAGTCAGGTTTCGATCCAGTGGACCTGTGGGTTATGGGCCCACCATGTGGGTTGAAAATAGGAAGGGTGGTGACATCTTGCACAGTCGCGACAGGGAGGCATGTCAGTGGATAGCTTGTCAGCTATGTCGGCAACAATGTCGATACTGATACGTCTCCATCATATCTATAATTTTTGATTGTTCCATGCTATTATTTATGAAGTCTTGGATGTTTAATGGGCTTTATCATTCACTTTTATATCATTTTTGGGACTAACCTACTAACCCAAAGGCCCTGTCCAGATTGCTGTTTTTTGCCTATTTCAGGGTTTTGCAGAAAAGGAATATCAAACGGAGTCCAAACGGAATGAAACCTTCGCGAGATATATTTTTCAAGGAAATCATGCTCAGGGGTCTTCGAGGCCAAGTCAGGGGACGTGGGACCAGCCCTCGAGGGTGGGGGCGCGCCCCCTTCCCAGGGCACGCCCCCTGCCTCGAGGCTGGCCCACACGGCCCCCGGTGCCCCCCTTCTTCCTATATATACCTTCGTATCCCAGAAAACCCTAATTCCACCGCCGTAGCTGCTGTTCCCATGGAGATCCCCATCTTGGAGCATGTTCCGGGAGGGGGGTCCATCACGGAGGCCTTCATCATTATCATCGCCCTCACCATGAGTTGTGAGTAGTTTACCATAGACCTTCGGGTCCATAGCTAGTATCTAGATGGCTTCTTCTCTCTCTCCGGATCTCAATACAAAGTTCTCCTCGGTCTTCGAGGAGATCTATTCGATGTAATCTCTTTTTGCGGTGTGTTTGTCGAGATATGATGAATTGTGAGTTTATGATCAAGGTTATCTATGAAGGATATTTGGTTCTTCTCTGAACTTTTTATGTGTCCTCATAATATCCTTGCAAGTCTCTTCGAATTATTGGTTTGGTTTGGCCTACTAGATCTATAGTTATTGCAATGGGAGAAGTGCTTGGCTTTGGGTTCAATCTTGCGGTGTCCTTTCCCAGTGACAGTAGGGGCAGCAAGGCACGTATTTATTGTTGCCATCGAGGATAAAAAGATGGGGTTTTCATCATATTGCTTTAGTTTATCCCTCTACATCATGTTATCTTGCTTAAGGCGTTACTCTGTTCGTATGAACTCAATACACTAGATGCATGCTGGATAGCGGTCGATGTGTGGAGTAATAGTAGTAGATGCAGAATCGTTTCGGTCTACTTGTCTCGGACGTGATGCCTATATACAATGATCATGCCTAGATAGTCTCATAATTATTCGCTTTTCTATCAATTGCTCGACAGTAATTTGTTTACCCGCCGTAGAATATCGCTATCATGAGAGAAGCCACTAGAGAAAACTATGGCCCCCGGGTCTATCTTTATCATATTAATTTATCTTCAACTAGCCTATTTCTGCCGCCGTTGTTTATTTGCTTTCTTTATTTTCTTTTTCTATACCAAAACAATACCAAAAATATAATTATCATCTCTATCAGATCTCACTATCGTAAGTGACCGTAAAGGGATTGACAACCCCTTATCGCGTTGGCTGCGAAGTTGTTATTTGTTTGTGCAGGTTCGAGGGACTGGCGCGTGGTCTCCTATTGGATTGATACCTTGGTTCTCAAAAACTGAGGGAAATACTTAAGCTACTGTGCTGCATCTCCCTTTCCTCTTCGAGGGAATACAACGCAAGCTCAAGAGGTAGCAAGAATAATTTCTGGCGTTGTTGCCAGGGAGGCCTACGCAAAAGTCATATACCAAGTACCTATCACAAACCCTTATCCTTCGCATTACATTTATTTGCCTCTTGTTTTCCTCTCCCCCACTTCACCTTTGCCGTTTTGTTCACCCTTCTTCCGCCGTGTGTTTTTCGTTCGCTTGCTTCTTGTTCGCTTGTGTGTGTTGGATTGCTTGCTTGTCACTATGGCTCAGAGCAATACCAAACTGTGTGACTTTTCCAATACCAACAACAATGATTTTATTAGCACTCCGACTACTCCTATTACCGATGCTGAATCTTGTGAGATCAATGCTGCTTTGTTGAATCTTGTCATGAAAGATCAATTCACCGGCCTTCCTAGTGAAGATGCCGCTACCCATGTAAACAACTTTGTTCACTTGTGTCATTTGCAAAAGAAAAGGGATACGGATAATGATATTGTTAAATTGAAGTTATTTCCGTTTTCACTTAGAGATCATGCTAAAACTTGGTTCTCCTCTTTGCCTAGAAATAGTATTGATTCGTGGAATAAGTGCAAAGATGCTTTTATCTCTAAGTATTTCTCTCCTGCTAAGATCATCTCTCTTAGAAACGATATTATGGATTTTAAGCAACTAGATCACGAGCATGTTGCACAAGCTTGGGAGAGAATGAAATTAATGATACATAATTGCCCTACACATGGTTTGAATCTATGGATGATTATTCAAAACTTTTATGCTGGCTTGAATTTTGCTTCTAGAAATCTTTTAGATTCGGCCGCCGGAGGCACTTTCATGGAAACTACCTTAGGAGAAGCTACCAAACTCCTAGATAATATTATGGTTAATTATTCTCAATGGCACACCGAAAGATCTACTAGTAAAAAGTGCATGCTATCGAAGAAATTAGTGTTTTGAGTGGAAAGATGGATGAACTTATGAAATTGTTTGCTGCTAAGAGTGCTTCTTCTGATCCTAATGATATGCCTTTGTCCACTTTGATTGAGAATAACAATGAATCTTTGGATGTGAATTTTGTTGGTAGGAATAATTTTGGTAACAATGCTTATAGAGGTAATTTCAATCCTAGGCCTTTTCCTAGTAATTCCTCTAATAATTTTGGCAATTCATACAACAACACTTATGGAAAGATGCCTTCTAAATTTGAAACTAGTGTTAAGGAGTTTATGATCTCGCAAAAGAATTTCAATGTTATGCTTGAAGAGAAATTGCTTAAAGTTGATGAATTGGCTAGAAGTGTGGATAGAATTACTCTTGATGTTGATTCTGAGAAACTTAGATCTATCCCACCTAAGCATGATATCAATGAGTCTCTCAAAGCCATGAGAATTTCCATTGATGAATGCAAAGAAAGAACCGCTAGAGTGCGTGCTAAAAGAGAAGATTATATTAAATCGTGTTCTTCTAGTTATCGTCAAAATAAAAATGAAGATCTGAAAGTTATTGATGTGTCTCCTATTAGATCCTTGTTTTCTAGTATTAATCTTGATGAGAATAGGATTGGAGATAATTCTGCTTTAAGGTGTCCCAATGATTCAGAGTTTTTAGATCTTGATGCTAAAATTGCTAAAAGTGGGATTGAAGAGATTAATACTTTGCATAGTGCTGAACCCACTACTTTGGATTTCAAGGGATTCAATTATGATAATTGCTCTTTGATTGATTGCATTTCTCTGTTGCAATCCGTGCTAAATTCTCCGCATGCTTATAGTCAAAATAAAGCTTTCACCAAACATATAGTTGATGCTTTGATGCAATCTTATGAAGAAAAACTTGAGTTGGAAGTTTCTATACCTAGAAAGCTTTATGATGAATGGGAACCTACTATCAAAATAAAAATAAAAGATCATGAATGCTATGCTTTCTGTGATTTGGGTGCTAGTGTCTTCACTATCCCAAAAACTTTGTGTGATTTGCTAGTGTTCCATGAGCTTGATGATTGTTCTTTAAATTTGCACCTTGCGGATTCCACTATTAAGAAACCTATGGGAAGAATTAATGATGTTCTTATTGTTACCAATAGGAATTATGTGCCCGTAGATTTCATTGTTCTTGATATAGATTGCAATCCTTCATGTCCTATTATTCTTGGTAGACCTTTCCATAGAACGATTGGTGCAATTATTTATATGAAGGAAGGAAATATTAGATTCCAATTTCCGTTAAGGAAAGGCATGGAACACGTTCCTAGAAATAAAATCAAAGTACCATATGAATCTATCATAAGAGGTACTTATGGATTTCCTTCCAAGGATGGCAATACCTAGATCTATCTTGTATCGTGCCTAGCTAGGGGCGTAAAACGATAGCGCTTGTTGGGAGGCAACCCTATTTCATGTTTTTTGCTTTTGTTGCTGTTAGGGAATAAATATTGCATCTAGCCTCTGATTAGATGTGTTTTCACGTTTTGTTTAGTGTTTGTGCCAAGTAGAACCTTTGGTAAGACTTGTGTGAAGTTTATATGATCTTGCTGTGAAAAACAAAATCGTTTCCGCTCGCTAAAGTAGACTTCAGATTTTACTGGAGCGTGATTTTTAGTTGATTATTTTTGCTTCTGATTGCTAGACAAATTGCTCAAATTTAACAAATTACTTTGCATTTTTTGGAGTTCCACAAGTAGGCGAACCCAGCAGATTACTGCAGACTGTTTTGTTTTTGACAGATTCTGTTTTTCGTGTGTTGTTTGCTTATTCCGATGCATCTATGAGTAATATTAGAGGATATAAACCATAGAGAACTTGTAGTACAGTAGGTTTAACACCAATATAAACAAAGAATGAATTCCTTGATGTACCTTTGAGTGGTGGTTTGCTTTCTCTTACTAACGAAACTCACGAGAACTTTTGTCTAAGTTTTGTGTTGTGAAGTTTTCAAGTTTTGAGTATTGCTTTGATGGACTATGGAACAAGGAGTGGCAAAGGACTAAGCTTGGGGATGCCCATGGCACCCCAAGTAAATTCAAGATAATCAAAAGCCTAAGCTTGGGGATGCCCCGGGAGGGCATCCCCTCTTTCGTCTTCATCCATCGGTAACTATACTTGGAGCTATATTTTTATTCGCAACATGCTATGGGTTTTGCTTGGAGCGTCTTGTATAATTTGAGTATTTGCTTGTTAGGTTGCCACAATCATACTTGCTGGAAACACATATTTGAGAGAGTTAAAAATGGCCTAGAAACTGTTAGAACACTCTATGTGCTTCACTTATATCTTTTGAGTTGAATAGTTTTTGCTCTAGTATTTCACTTATATCTTTTAGAGCTTGGTGGTGGTAATATTTTGTAGAAATTGTTGAACTCTCATGCTTCACTTAGATCTATTTGAGAGTATATTAAAACAGCATGGTAAAGTGTTTAGGCTAATGAAACTAGTCTTCACATGATAAACATCCAATGTCAATGTAGTAACAAAAATCACATCAAGTGCATTGAATAGAAAGAGATGTTGGATGCTTGATAATTGTTTTAAGACATGAGGATAGTGATATTTGAGTCATGCTAGTGGAGTTATTATGAAATTGAGAAATGTTTGTGTTAAGGTTAGTGATTCCTGTAGCATGCACGTATGGTGAACCGTTATGTGACTAAGTTAAAGCATGAGGTATTTGTAGAGTGTCAACCTTTGTGTGGAGGTCGGGGGCGCGCGATGGTTAACTCCTACCAACATCCCCCCTAGGAGCATGCGTTGATTTCTTTGTTTTGATGACTCGTAGATTTTTGCATTAAGTATATGAGTTCTTATGACTAATGTTGAGTCCATGGATTATACGCACTCTCACCCTTCCACCATTGCTAGCCTCTGTTGTACCGCGCAACTTTCGCCTGTGCCATAAACCCACGATATATCCTTCCTCAAAAAAACCACCATATTGTTCCTCAAAACAGACACCATACCTACCTATCATGGCATTTCCATAGCCATTCCGAGATATATTGCCATGCAACTTTCCACCGTTCCGTTTATATGACACGCATCATATTTTCATATTGCCATGCATGATCATGTAGTTGACATCGTATTTGTGGCAAGGCCACCATGCATAATATTTTCATACATGTCACTCTTGTTTCATTGCACATACCGGTACACCGCCGGAGGCATTCATATAGAGTCATACTTTGTTGTTGTAGTATCGAGTTGTAATATTGTGTTGTAATGAAAGTGTGATGATCATCATTTATAGAGCATTGTCCCATGGGAGGAAAGGCTGAATCTATAAAGCTCGTCCGCAAAAAAATAGAGAGAAAGGCCAAAGAAAAAGGGACAATTGCTACTATGTTTTTCCACACTTGTGTTCAAAGTAGCACCATGTTCTTCATTGTAGAGAGTCTCATGCTTAGTCACTTTCATATACTAGTGGGGATTTTCATTATAAAACTTGGCTTGTATATTCCAACGATGGGCTTCCTCAAATGCCCTAGGTCTTCTTGAGCAAGCAAGTTGGATGCACACCCACTAGTTTCTTTTGTTGAGCTTTCATTCATATTTAGCTCTAGTGCATCCGTTGCATGGCAATCCCTACTCACTCACATTGATATCTATTGACGAGCATCTCCATAGCCCGTTGATACGCCTAGTCTATGTGAGACTATCTCCCTCTTTTTGTCTTCTCCACAACCACCTCTATTCCACCCATAGTGCTATATCCATGGCTCACACACATGTATTGCGTGAAAGTTGAAAGGTTTGAAAAGATAGAGCATGAAAACAAATGCTTGGCTGAAATCGGGGTTGTGCATGATTTGAATATTTAGTGTGATAATAAGGGAGCATAGCCAACACCATATGATTTTGTAGGGATAACTTTCTTTAGCCATAGTATTTTTAGAAGACATGATTGCTTTGTGAGTATTGCTTGAAGTATTGTTATTTCTTATGTCAATATAGACTTTTGTCTAGAATCTTTCAGATCTGAACATTCATGCCACAATTAAGAGAATTACATTGAAAAACTATATTGGTTAGCATTACACATCGAAAATTCTTTCTTTATCATTTACCTACTCGAGGACGAGCATGAATTAAGCATGGGGATGCTTGATACGTCTCCAACGTATCTATAATTTTTGATTGTTCCATGCTATTATTTATGAATTCTTGGATGTTTAATGGGCTTTATCATTCACTTCTATATCATTTTTGGGACTAACCTACTAACCCAAAGGCCCAGTCCAGATTGTTGTTTTTTTGCCTATTTCAGGGTTTTGCAGAAAAGGAATATCAAATGGAGTCCAAACGGAATGAAACCTTCGCGAGAGATATTTTTGGAGGAAATCACGCTCGGGAGTCTTCGAGGCCAAGTCAGGGGACGTGGGACCATCCCTCGAGGGTGGGAGGCGCGCCCCCCTTCCCAGGGCGCGCCCCCTGCCTCGAGGCTGGCCCACAAGGCCCCCGGTGCCCTCCTTCTTCCTATATATACCTACGTACCCCAGAAACTCCATACGCAAAGAGAAAACCCTAATTCCACCGCCGTAGTTGTTGTTCCCGTGGAGATCCCATCTTGGAGCCTGTTCTGGGAGGGGGATCCATCACGGAGGCCTTCATCATCATCATCATCGCCCTCACCATGAGTTGTGAGTAGTTTACCACAGACCTTCGGGTCCATAGCTAGTATCTAGATGGTTTCTTCTCTCTCTCTGAATCTCAATACAAAGTTCTCCTCGGTCTTCGAGGAGATCTATTCGATGTAATCTCTTTTTGCGGTGTGTTTGTCGAGATCCGATGAATTGTGAGTTTATGATCAAGGTTATCTATGAAATATATTTGGTTCTTCTCTGAACTTTTTATTTGTGCTCATTATATCCTTGCAAGTCTCTTCGAATTATTGGTTTGGTTTGGCCTACTAGATCTATAGTTCTTGCAATGGGAGAAGTGCTTGGCTTTGGGTTCAATCTTGCGGTGTCCTTTCCTAGTGACAGTAGGGACAGCAAGGCACGTATTGTATTGTTGCCATCGAGGATAAAAAGATGGGGTTTTCATTATATTGCTTGAGTTTATCCCTCTACATCATGTCATCTTGCTTAAGGCGTTACTCTGTTCGTATGAACTCAATACACTAGATGCATGCTAGATAGCGGTCGAGGTGTGGAGTAATAGTAGTAGATGCAGAATCGTTTCGGTCTACTTGTCTCGGACGTGATGCCTATATACAATGATCATGCCTAGATAGTCTCATAATTATTCGCTTTTCTATCAATTGCTCGACAGTAATTTGTTTACCCGTCGTAGAATATCGCTATCATGAGAGAAGCCACTAGAGAAAACTATGGCCCCCGGGTCTATCTTTATCATATTACTTTCCCTTCAACTAGCCTATTTCTGCCGCCGCTGTTTATTTGCTTTCTTTATTTTCTGTTTCTATACCCAAAAAATACCAAAAATATAATTATCATCTCTATCAGATCTCACTATCATAAGTGACCGTAAAGGGATTGACAACCCCTTATCGTGTTGGCTGTGAAGTTCTTATTTGTTTGTGCAGGTGCGAGGGACTGGCACGTGGTCTCCTACTGGATTGATACCTTGGTTCTAAAAAACGGAGGGAAATACTTACGCTACTGTGCTGCATCTCCCTTTCCTCTTCGAGGGAATACAACGCAAGCTCAAGAGGTAGCAGGTACCAAGGACGGGGAATGAAGAGAACCATTTTCCTGCTCGTTGAAACGAGGCGGACCAATAGGCAAGGTTCTCGTCCATCGGTGGTTACTGGAATGCCCTCACAATAGTAATAGGGCCTTACTGACAGAGTTGTACACCGAGGTGCTTACATAAGCAGGGAATTATCAATGCTCAGATAATTCAGATTACAAGGGAGGTTAACCATACCAATGGAAATGAAAAATGTGTTTAAACACAGGTAGTAGGAGTATATCCTTCCCAACGATAAGCAGGGCATGGCATACAGGGTACGAGAGCAAGTGCCCAACCATTCAGATAAAGAGGCAAGGATTAATCAAGATGTTACCCATACAACGGTGTTTGGATAACTGACCAAGAAACACATAGCATCGCGCCTCCAATGTTCTTGTTGATGATCGAGGTATCATTGTTATGCTTCGAGGTAGCAATGATATTGTGTTTCAATCAAGGGCCAGACCTTGGATACATAAATGATCCATCAGGAGCAACTCATAAAATTAGTCTTACCATTTCCTCCTGGAAGAATGGTTATTCTTGCAAAAGAAATCATAATGATAGGTCCTCGAGCCAGGGGTGCTAGGCATGACATCATAGTACCGGGTCATCAAAGGACCGACATTATAACTCTTGGAAAGTTGTCCCAACCATCATATCTGACCGAGATTCAGATCCGATTGGTGTCATGATACCTCAGACTCAGGATGTTCGAGAAGAAAAGGTGCAACACAAATCGACGAAATGACATTGCAAGATTCTCCGGAAATGAACTATGGGAGCAGGTTACCGAAACAATAGTCCATCATTAAACCAAGGAGAGGATGAGGAGGTGGCTGATGGGCTCAGCGACAATTCATCGAGAATTCCAAATGGATGGATTTCCACAATAATGTGAACCAGAAGATGACTCTAGTTAATTCAAATGATATAATGTTGTATGCTCGAGGAAAACATACACCATTAATCATTAGTTGAAAGGTGTGCTCGAAATATGACCTTAGGCAGCAAGATAAATGTTAGAGTGTCGATTCAATAATCAACAGTCTAAGAACGAACCGTCGATCGTTAATTTCAATTAATAGGGTTGCTAGAAGTAGATAACTCAAGCAACATCGTTAGCATATTGGTATCCCGGTTAAAAACAACACGGGGGCCAAGGAAGAATGGTGATGGTGAGGAGTATCATCATACCGATAATTTCTAATAGGTGGGGCAATCCCCACAATATTCTTGACATAAAAGATAGTAATACTTCAATGGAGAACACAACACTAGATGGAGAGCAAGTTGTATTCATAATGTGGACAAGTTTGCGATGAAAGGAAGTCAAGGGTGTTGTCGATGATAATAAAAATCATCGAGGGCAAGGAGGGTATTTCTCATCATGAACACAGTTGACATCTCGGAAGAATTCAAAGTGTTGAAGGTGATTTGACACATTTGCTGGGAGGTTTCAATAGGATGCAATCAAACAACAACGACAACAAGCAAGGGAATGACAAAGTGGCAAGTTATATGATCAATATATAAGATGCAAGCTCAGAACCAAAGTTGCCTTTCAAGACAAGCAACATGATGTTGAAAGCTCGACGTAAGTCGTGCTCACACACTGAAGAATTCGTGCACCAGAGAAGGACGAGGTAGCACAGTCAAAGATAGTAAGACCAGGATGCAGCCGATAGTCTAGGAATGACCAGATTGAGTTCAGAATTTCCTAGTAAAATACTAGGGGTATTTGATTTGTAGTGCAAAATAATTTCACTAGTCGGTGTCCTCGGTTGACCACAACCCAGAACTCATAGAGTGATTATGACAAGGAAGACATTACTTAAAAAGATTAGTAAGATGTGGTGCAATGGCAAGACATCTTCGAGATATCGGGGGTAATACTCGAAGGTAGAACATGATAGAAGTAGAACCTGGTCATTAACCTATGACAGTAGATACTTCAACCTTGCCAAAATAGACGAGGCACTGAAATGAATTCCCATCAGATATATCAGATCAGGACAGCATGGTCGGAACCATAACTGTAAGGAATCAATTCAAGAATACTGAAAGAATCATATAGTTGGATAATCATTTAGCAAGAAGCTTCCGAGACGGTCTACATCATTTTCATGGGCATAAACACAAAGTTCATGGTCGACTCCCCCTTCTTTAACACATATCATTTCATTCACCTCTCGCTTTGATAAAACTGTAGTGTTGGAATTTTATTTGGTAGAACACCGGAAGGGTATGACTTGTGAAAACTTTTGGGTTCTCACGGATTAGGGGAAGGCATAGGTTCAACCCATCGGGCATCTTAGTAACATATAGCACAAGTTTCAAAAGTAACTACACAAGCTCGAAAGTAGAGCATGGTTGGCCAAGTAGAGGATACAATTTACCAAGGGCATTATGTAACAGGGGAAGAACTCACAAGGTGATTGAATATGAAGGATACTATTGGATAACAATCCAACAATGGATCAAGCAATCCACAACGGAGCTGATGTTAGTATCGGTACTCACTCAGAGAAAGAAAGAATACAGAGGCATCAGATTCAAGAATCACCTTATTAGTCTGATGCTTGAATAGAATGAAATTATGGTTTCCAAAACGAAGGATCAGAAGCAGACACTCTGATCAAGGATGGATAAGTTGAAAACACTTGGTTGGACAATCAATAAAAGTTTGAATTGCCGAGAACCAACTAATGTCTGGAATGCCATTTGTGCCAGAAGATAATTGTAAAACGGATAACCTGATGACTGCGTGATACGCACACATTGAATCAATAGGCTCAAAATGGCTAAGACAAGGGATATTAACGAAGACTACTAGTCATATGGAATTAATCATAATGCAAGCAGGCAAGTGTTGGGGAACATAGTATTTTAAAATTTTCCTACGATTAGGCAAGACCTATCTACCAGATGCATAGCAACGAGAGGGGAGAGTGTGTCTACGTACCCTTGTAGACTGGAAGTGGAAGCGTCAGGTGACATAGTTGATGTAGTCGAACTTCTTCGCGATTCAACCGATCAAGCACCGAACGTATGGCACCTCCGCATTCAGCACACGTTCAGCTTAATGACGTCCCACGAGCTCTTGATCTAGTTGAGCTTCACGGGAGAGTTTCATCAGCACGACGGCGTGGTGACGGATATGATGAAGTTACTAGCGCAGGGCTTCGCCTAAGCATTGCAATGGTATGACCGAGGTGTGTTTCTGTGGAGGGAGGCACCGCACACGGCTGGAGAGATCAACTTGTGTGTCTAGAGGTGCCCCCTGCCCCCGTATATAAAGGAGAAAGGGGGGAGGCCGGCCGGCCCCCTATGGTGCGCCTTGGAGGAGCAATCTTACTAGGGATAGGATTGCAATCCTATTCCTAGTAGGAATCACCAAGAGGGAGAAGGGGGGAAGGAAGGAGAGGGAGAGGGAGAAGGAAAGGGGCGCCCCCTCCTTTCGATGTCCAATTCGGACCAAGGGGTGGGGGGCGCTCGGCCCAGCCCTGGCCTTCCCTCTCTCTTTCACCTAAGGCCCATTAAGGCCCATAGCTTCCCCGGGGGGGGGTTCCGGTAACCCCCCGGCACTCCGGTTAATTCCGAAACTTTACGAAACAGTTCCGGTGTCCGAATATAGTCGTCCAATATATCAATCTTTACGTCTCGGACATTCCAAGACTCCTCGTCATGTTCGTGATCTTATCCGGGACTCCGAACTACCTTCAGTACATCAAAACTCATAAACTCATAATACCGATCGTCATCAAACGTTAAGCGTGCGGACCCTACGGGTTCGAGAACTATGTAGACATGACCGAGACTCATCTCCGGTCAATAACCAATAGCGGAACCTGGATGCTCATATTGGCTCCTACATATTCTACGAAGATCTTTATCGGTCAAACCGCATAACAACATACGTTGTTCCCTTTGTCATCGGTATGTTACTTGCCCGAGATTCGATCGTCGGTATCTCAATACCTAGTTCAATCTCGTTACCGGCAAGTCTCTTTACTCGTTCCATAATACATCATCTCGTGACTAACTCATTATTCATTTGCTTGCAAGGCTTATTATGATGTGTATTACCGAAAGGGCCCAGAGATACCTCTCCGACACTCGTAGTGACAAATCCTATTCTTGATCTATGCCAACACCACGAATACCTTCGGAGACACCTGTAGAGTATCTTTATAATCATCCAGTTACGTTGTGACATTTGATAGCACACAAGGTGTTCCTCCGGTATACGGGAGTTGCATAATCTCATAGTCATAGGAACATGTATAAGTCATGAAGAAAGCAATAGCAGTAAAACTAAACGATCATAGTGCTAAGCTAACAGATGGGTCTTGTCCATCACATCATTCTCCTAATGATGTGATCCTGTTGATCAAACGACAACTCATGTCTATGGCAAGGAAACATAACCATCTTTGTTCAATGAGCTAGTCTTGTAGAGGCATACTAGGGACATACTGTTTTGTCTATGTATTCACACATGTACTAAGTTTCCGGTTAATACAATTCTAGCATGAATAAAAGACATTTATCATGATATAAGGAAATACAAATAACATCTTTATTATTGCCTCTAGGGCATATTTCCTTCAGTCTCCCACTTGAACTAGAGTCAATAATCTAGATTACAAAGTAATGACCCTAACACCCATGGAGTCTTGGTGCTGATCATGTTTTTCCCATGGAAGAGGCTTAGTCAACGGGTCTGCAACATTCAGATCCGTATGTATCTTGCAAATCTCTACGTCTCCCTCCTTGACTAGATCGCGGATGGAATTGAAGCGTCTTTTGATGTGCTTTGTTCTCTTGTGAACCCTGGATTCCTTCGCCAAGGCTATTGCTCCAGTGTTGTCACAAAAGATTTTCATTGGACCCGATGCACTAGGTACAACACCTAGATCGGATATGAACTCCTTCATCTAGACTCCTTCATTTGCTCCTTCCGAAGCAGCTATGTATTCCGCTTCACACGTAGATCCCGCCACAACGCTCTGCTTGGAACTGCACCAACTGACAACTCCATCGTTTAATAAAAATACATATCTGGGTTGTGACTTAGAGTCATCCGGATCAGTGTCAAAGCTAGAATTGACGTAACCGTTTACGACGAGCTCTTTGTCACCTCCATACACGAGAAACATATCCTTTGTCCTTTTCAGGTATTTCATGATGTTCTTGACCGGTGTCTAGTCATCCACTCCTGGATTACTTTGGTGCCTCCCTTCTATACTTATAGAAAGGCACACATCAGGTATGGTACATAGCATTGCATACATGATAGATCCTATGGCTGAGGCATAGGTGTAAGTGCATCTAGTGCCACCCCTAGTGGTTTTGGTGTATTGACGACAAACCTGGTTGAGGGACTATTGTGTTTGTGAGAATTGCAGGATAACACAGGTAATAGTCCCTCATTGATTCGGTTAACCTACGGGAGATGACCCCTAAAAATGTATGAAGACATTGATATCAATGGTGGTATATCAAGATAATCATATTGAAGACTATGACATGAGAATACATTGTGTGAAGACTATGGAAAGCGAAGACGTAGATGTTTCGTTGTTTCCTTTTCTTCTTTGTTGAGTCATAGGAACCACCGAACTATTAAGTGGGGTCCAAGTGAACTAATTCAGAGTGACTGAAGTGATGCTCAACCAGATCCTATGTCTTCGAGCGAAGACTATGAGAGCAAATCTTATCCAGAGCCGGATGATTCAGCTTTACTTGTAGCTCAAGTAAAGTTGATGTGTGTGTTTGAAATCTGACCGTTGGAACACGTGTCAGTTCCTTAGTGACCCAGGGTCACTTCGGACAAATCAGGTCGGGTTGCGCAGTGGCTATTAATAGCCCACCCCCTACACCATAAATTGGTGGCTGCTCAGAGTTATTGCACGGCTTTTGTCGTTTTGAGAGCAACCCACCTCCGAAGCATTTGAGAGAGAAATCCTTGCGAGGACAAAGCCCAAACACCCAGAGCCAAGGAGTGTTAGGCATCACTGAAGTCTTTCTGTCTGTGTGACCTGAAGACTTATTACACTTGAGGACTGTGTTTCCTCCAGCCGGTTAGGCGTCGCGTTCTGAGCATCCAAGAGTCATTGCGGATCGTCGGTGAATGAAGTCTGTGATGGTTTGGAAGTCTACCTTGAAGACTTACCAGAGTGATTGGGCGAGGACTAGGTGTCCTTAGCTCAAGGGGGACAAGGTGAAGACGTGGTCTTCTGAGTTAAATCTCAACCTCCCTAACCAGACGTATAGTTGTCACAGCAACAGGAACTGGTCTAACAAATCACTGTCTTCCCCGAGCTACTGGTTCTATCTTTCCTTCCCTTTACTTACTGCTTTTTGTTGTGAAGTCATTGTATGCTTGCCTTATCTGATTGACTTCACTGAGTATCTACTTGTTGTGATTGGCTTCATTCCTTCTTCCATTATGATCCCTACTGCCTAGCTGCTGTTAGTCTTCGTGCTTTCACTTCATTGAATACATGACTATGGTTTATCTAGTGTAGTCCACTTTCCGCTGCATACTAATAGGATTAAGTTTATCGTTTGTCTTCGAAACTACCATGTTTTGAAGCATTTCATAAAAATCGCCTATAGACCCCCCTCTAGTCGATATACTGCACTATCAATTAGTATCAGAGCAAGGTACTCCCTTGTTCTGTGTGATTCGGTTTAACCACCTGGAGTTTTAGCTATGTCGACTGCAGGGATAATCAAAGTCTTCGTTGTGTGCCCCGTCTTCGATGGCACCGAATATCCCTACTGGAAGAACAAGATGCGCATGCACCTTGAAGCCATTGACGTAGACCTCTTGTTTGCCGTCAAGAACGGCGTTCCCAAGATTGGTGAAGGTATCACCCCTGCTAATGTCAAGAGGCTCGTTCAATTGGATTCAACGACCAAGAACATCATCTATGGTCATCTGACCAAAGGACAGTATGACCGTGTAAGTGCTCTGGACACATCAAAGGAAGTTTGGGACTGGCTCTCAAAGGTCAATGAAGGAGTATCCACCTAGAGAGATCAAAGGATCAACGTCCTTCGCAATCTCTTCAATCACTTCAAGAGACATGACAATGAGAATATCCAGCACACTTTTGATCGTCTCACTGACATCACAAATGAGCTTCAAGCACTTGGCGCCACTGAGATCACCAAGCATGAAATCGCCAAGACTCTCTTGAGATCTCTCTTCAGCTCATTTGATATCCTTGCCCTGATGATTCAAGAACGCCCTGACTTCAAGACTCTCGATCCGTCTGATATACTTGAGAGGCTCAATACACATGAGTTCCAGCTATCTGAGAAACGTGACATCTATGGTCCCAACTATGGCTGATCTCGCGCCTCAATGTTGAGGATATCGCTTATTGTTATCGTCTCAGTCAGTTGGGGATTAGAGATTAATCGGAAATCGGCCGATTAATCAATTTTATCGGTCAACTATTAATCAAACATTTTTTTTCAAATCCCAGGTTCCCAACACTAAAATATGCTATATTTAACACCCAAACAATATTGGACAGAAGAGTTACCTTGAATCCTAGCCTTTGAATCCTAATATAATGACAAACAAAATAGAAAAACTTTACATATTGCATAACAAGGTCCACAAAAGACAAATAAACATAGTTCTTGCAAATATAGTGCTACGAATAGGCCCGATTTATCGGTAGATTCCTGATAAATCACTTGTCATAGCGATAAATCGGGCCAAACGATAAATGATGAAGATAAGGCATAATCTTATCGGTCACCCCAAGAGTAGAGATAAATCGGACGATAAATCATTGAATTGGAAGATTTCTTGAACAATGTCGCGCCTTAAAGGCAAAAGCTGTTTCTTCATCTGAAGAAGAATCTGACTGCAGTTCTGATGATCCTGAAGACATTGGAAAGAAGCTTGCCATGCTTGTGAAGAAGTTCCAGAAATTCACTAGGAAGAAAGGCTTCAGAAAGTCTTCACGATCCAGCTCAAGAAATGATGAAGCTTCTACTCATGACTACAAGAAGAGAACATGTCATAAGTGCAAGAAACCTGGTCACTACATCTCTGAGTGTCCTCGGTGGGACAATGAGAAGAAGAAGAAGAAGAGCAAGGAATATGATTCTGATGACAAGAAAAAGAAGAAATACTCAAAGTCTTCTTCAAAGTCTTCATCAAAGTATTCATCACACAAGAAGAATTCATCTGGCAAGGCTTGCGCATTTGTTGGCAAGGAGATGGATTCTGAGGAAGAGTCTGCTTCTGAAGAGGCGGAGGTGAAATCGGAGGAGGAGTCTGATTCTCGTGATGCAAGTTTGGCTTTAGCCACTGCCTACGTGGGCAAGTCCATCTTCAACACTGAAGAAAATGGCCCCGTCCCCAACAATGATGATGAGGACGACGACTTTGCTCCCACCTTCTGCTTCATGGCACGCGGTGCCAAGGTAAAATCACGCGATGCTTACTTTCAAACATCTAGTGAAGATGACTCTGATTGTGAATCAAAACCTAGCTACAAAACACTTGCTAAAATTGCCACTGAATAGCAGAAAGCCATGGAACATATTCAAAAACTGTTAGACAAAAGCGATGACCCGTTGGACGCGGAAATGACCCGTTCTCAGTCCTTAATTGAAGACATAAAAAATCTTCATGTTAAGTACAAGGAACTTGAAGGTCTTTATGAACCTGAAAGTGCAGTATATCGACTAGAGGGGGGCGAATAGGCAATTTTTATGAAATGCTTCAAAACATGATAGTTTCGAAGACTAACGGTAAGCTCAAGCCTATTGGTATGCAGCGGAAAGTGGACTACACTAGATAAGCCATAGTCATGTATTGAATGATATGAAAGCATGAAGACTAATAGCAACTAGGCAGTAGTGATCATAAAGGAAGAAGGAATGAAGCCAATCACAACAAGTAGATTCTCAGTGAAGACAATCAGATAAGGCAAGCATGCAATGTCTTCACAACATATAGCAGTAAGTAAAGGGAAGGAAAGGATAGAACCAGTAGCTCAGGGAAGACAGTGATTTGTTAGACCAGTTCCAATTGATGTGACAACTGTACGTCTGGTTAGGGAGGCTGAGATTTAACTCAGAAGACCGTGTCTTCACCTTGTTCCCCTTGAGCTAAGGACACCTAGTCCTCACCTAATCACTCTGGTAAGTCTTCAAGGTAGACTTCCAAACCTTCACAGACTTCATTCACCGGCAATCCACAATGACTCTTGGATGCTCAAAACGCGACGCCTAACCGGCTGGAGGAAACACAGTCCTCAAGTGTAATAAGTCTTCAGGTCACACAGACAGAAAGACTTCAGTGATGCCTAAAACTCTTTGGCTCTGGGTGTTTGGGCTTTGTCCTCGCAAGGATTTCTCTCTCAAATGCTTCGGAGGTGGGTTGCTCTCAAATGACAAAAGCCGTGCAATAACTCTGAGCAGCCGCCAATTTATGGTGAAGGGGTGGGCTATTTATAGCCACTGGGCAACCCGACGTGAGTTGTCCGAAGTGACCCTGGGTCACTAAGGAACTGAAACGTGTTCCAACGGTCATATTTCAAACACACACGGGAACTTTACTTGAGCTCCAAGTAAAGCTGACTCATCCGCCTCTGGATAAGATTTGCTCTCATAGTCTTCGCTCGAAGACATAGGATTTGGTTGAGCATCACTTCAGTCACTCTGACTTAGTTCACTTAGACCCCACTTAACAGTACGGTGGTTCCTATGACTCAACAAAGAAGAAAAGGAAACAACGAAACATCTATGTCTTCGCTCTCCACACTCTTCACACAATGTCTTCTCATGTCATAGTCTTCAATATGATTATCTTCATATACCACCACTGATATCAATGTCTTCATACATTTTTAGGGGTCATCTCCGGTAGGTTAACCGAATCAATGAGGGACTACTACCTGTGTTATCCTACAATTCTCACAAACACATTAGTCCCTCAACCAGGTTTGTCGTCAATACTCCAAAACCACTAGGGGTGGCACTAGATGCACTTACAATCTCCCCCTTTTTGATGATTGATGACAAACTGGTTGAAGTTTTCAACGGGGATAAAGATATGTGAAATTGTAAAGGATAAAGGTATTGTCTTTGTAAGTAGCAAAAGGCTCCCCCTGAAGATGTGCATATAGTTGATTTCCCTTTGAATGCAAATGCACATGGCAGGTTGTACTTGTGGAGATCCTCTTCAACTTATGAAGACAATTCATCATGCATAGTTCAAATGTCGAAGATAATGACATGCATAATGAAAAATGGACGTCTGCAATAATAACTAAGTGCGGAATATAAGGTAGCAGATGCGGAGTTTATCATCGCATTACAGAGTAGCATAAAATGTAGCAGACGACCATTAGTTTAAGTGTTATAACTCAAAGAACCAAATGTAGCAAAACGAGAGTTGTAAACACTAGGCAAATTATAAAGCACCCGCCCATATGGACCCACTTGAAGACTATCAACTCATATGCTTCTCCCCCTTTTGTCAGTAAGGAGCAAAAAGGTTTGAAGACATAGAGCCTCTACTCGTTCCCAGTTGGAGCAGAAAAGGATGCAGGGTCGGTGTTGTTGTTTGGCGGTGCAGAGGTGGTTGGTGCAGTGTCGATGCACGCTGAAGTAGGAGGCGGTGAAGTAGCATCATCCTGATCATCGATCACCCTGGCGTCAATTGTTGCAGCGGAGTAGGAGTATTCAGAATCTTCAAGAGATGGAGAGCGACACATAACAGCAGTCCTTGGAGGAGTGTTGTCAAACTTGAATTTCTCAGTGAAGCCATCGTCTTGAAGATCTGCTTCAGCACTCAGCAAGGTCAAACTCTTCCAAGACCTCCGACAAGTTTCATGAGCAACAAAAGCATTCTTGGTGGCAAGATTGCGAATGCGATTGACATCCACCAAGAGGCTTTGCATCTGACGTTTTAACCAGAGGTGATGCTTGTCCTGTTTCTGATGCAGGGCTACCAGAAGTTCTCAGTTATTCAGGACGCGAGATCTCTTTTGAGGCCTTTGAGCGATGGTGCTTTCAGTGGCTTCGGTTTCAGCGTGTCGAGGTAGACGAGTACGGCCAGCCAGAGGATAAACACGTGAGACTGCTGGAACCCCTTCAATGTGCTGAGTGAAGCTTTGATGATCAGCGTTGTGAATACTAACTGGCTCTTTAGCAGGCTCTTGGTAGATGGCTTCAGCTGACATATCAACCTCAGGCAAGAATATCTGATGGTTGCGAGCAGAGGGCTGATAGGTGACAGCTGAATGCAACTTGATGAGGCGCATTATCCAAGGGGCATAAAATTTCAGACCAAGGAGATCAGCACCAGACATAGCCATTTGTCGAATGAAGAAATCTTGAGCATTGAAGCTGATGCCATTGAAGATATAGAAGACCAAAGTCTTCATAGTGCCTTCAAGCTTGGCTGATGAAGAATGCCCTTTTATTGGCCATAGAGTACACCTGATGATATGATAGATGGTGCACGGCAGGTACTCTAGGTCTTCAACAAAGAATTTCTTAGGATATTCAGCATCACTTGACAAAGGCTTCATCATGCTGAGCATTTGGCTCATGTTGGGCTGACGCTTCTGAAAGATACTCTCCAAGGCTTTAGTGTGCAGTTGACAGCTAGGTTCATATAGATCTCCTGAAGTGGGCAGGCCAGTAAGCTCAATGTGATCAAATGATTTGGCTTCATGATGCACATTGCCTGTCATCCACTCAAGGACCCATGTCTTCGGATACCTGTTGTAGCCTCGGATGTGGAGTGTTGCATAGAATTGCAGAAGCAACTCTTCATTCCAACGCTCTTTATCTGTGACAAAATTGAGTAAGCGAGCATCACAAAAGC
Organism: Secale cereale; assembly: GCA_902687465.1. Classification (NCBI taxonomy): domain Eukaryota; kingdom Viridiplantae; phylum Streptophyta; class Magnoliopsida; order Poales; family Poaceae; genus Secale; species Secale cereale. The sequence goes on along the minus strand of LR738715.1, from coordinate 787,425,533 downwards.
AGTCAAGAGCTTCCTCCAAGCAGGGTAGACTAGCAATAGCTTCAGTGTCAAGACGCATATGAGGGAAAATGCACCCTTGATTATAGAGTACTCGTGAGTAGTAGCTGCGCTGCTGATGGCTCCAGAACCTATCTGATGATATTTTTGGCTTGGAATATGGGTTCTTGGCGCTGTCAAAGAAGGTGTTGTGCGCAGTGAAGCTATTGGCATTGAATGACCCTGAAGATGTTGCAATACCTGGAAACCTTGGCAGTCTGGGCTTAGGCTTCTGAACTTGGGGTCTGTGAGCAACATGATGATCTAACTGAGGACCAGCAGCATGCGGTTTAGTTGTAGGTGGCGGAATCAGAATGGGCCACCGGATAGTAACAAGCTGATCATCCTTGTTGTATGCTTGCTCAATGGTATGGGGCCGTGGAGGCGGAACAGGAGCATAGGCATTATCTTCAAGCTGCAGATTGACGTCAGGTGCAGCATTGGCTTCAGGCACAGCACTGGCTTCAGGAGCAGTTACTTCAGGTGCCACAGTGTCTTCAGGTGCCACATAAGCTTCAGCCATGACCACGTCATTGGCTTCAGTGTTGGTGGTGGCAGCCTCTGAAGTTGTTGCCTCCACTTCAGGAGCTGGAGGGTCGGACACGTTCTCCTCGAGAACAGGGGGTGCGGCAGTACTTAGTTCTTCAACTTGAGGTTGTTCTTCTTCTTGTTGGGGTGCTTCTTCTTTGGCTGATGCAGCCGGAATATCTTCAGCCGCTTTGGCTTCAGATTCTGAGGGGTTCCCAGTAGGAGCAGCATCAGGTGCAGATGGTTGCTCTACTCCTTCTGGAACACTTGGGGTAGCGACTTGAGGCCTTGGTCCTTTGCGAAGCCTGCGAAAAGCTGGCGACGCCTGAGGAGATGGAGGTTGTTGGGCCTCAAAGTCTTCATCTTCAAGCACCGTATTGGTGTCTTGGGTTTGCTGGGGAGTGGCTTGTGTATCCTGTGGGTGATCAGCCCACGAGTCATCCTGAGCAATTGGCGTCAATGGAGAACCAAGGCTGATGCGTTCGCTGTTCGTAAGAACAGGCGAAGATTCAATGTTGTATTCTATATGAGGAAGGACTTCATCATCTTCAACATTGTCTTGAGGACCAATGTCTTCAGCTGCGGTGGGGTCAACAGCTGGATTGTCTTCAGCCTCTGTGGGAGCAGGCTCATGAACAGTCAGTCTTCGTTCTCTCTGGGCAGATGCAGGGCGAGCAACTGAGATTGGCTCGACAGAGATAGGCTCTTTGGAAGCAGCCTTATCCCTCTTGGTTTTGCGCTTCTTGGTGGGTGGAGCTTCATCAGTAGATTGCTTACGCTTGCAAGCTTCAGCTTCAGCCACCTTAGTCTTCTTGAGCTTTGAAGCGGTTGAGGTTGCCTTAGGCTCCGTGCCAGTCATGCTAGCAGGGAAGACTACGCGAGGCATTTCCTGCCCACATTCTTCAGCTTCGGGCATAGGTTGCTTCTTCTTCTTCTTGGCATCCATCCTTGGATCAATGCCAGGACACCCAAGTGCCTTGCGCTTTTCAGCTTCATTGAATGCTTGAACGCATTTTGCAGCCAAGTCCTTGATTCGCTCACGAGAACCTTTAGCTTCTTCACGCCGCTGGCGAAAGGCTTCCTTGAGCTCGTGCATCATAACCATGAAGTTTTGAATTTCTTGCACGCTAAGCTTGTCCACATGCTTCTTGAACTGAGCTTTTTCATAATCTATCTTTTGCTTCAGCTCAACAATTCGTTGAGCCAGAGCCAGCTCAGAAGCAATGGCGCCATGGAAGTAAACGCTGAGGCCAACTGGAAGTTGAAGATCGTCTAAGCTTAGATTGGGTGTGTCAAACCATTCATCAATGAAGTTATTGAGCACTTCAACGTCAAAGAGCGGCAAATAATTGAAGATTTCAGCATCTTCCTTGCTCTTGATCAATAGCTCCAGAGCATCATCACCAAGATCTTCATCACTTGAGAGATCAAGGGCATCATTGGCAGTCTTCAGTACTGCATCAGGAGTGAGAGCTGGACTGGGGTTGCGTGTTGGCTTCCTCTTCAGATGTCTGCTCTTGGAGATACGAGAGTGTTCCTCAGATTGCACACTTGGTGCAGGTGGAGCAGTGGCCAAAGGCTTCACTCTAGACGCCCTTGGTGAAGTAGTCTTCGAAGCCTTTGATTTCTTCTTCTCGGGCTTCGGCGTTGCAGGTGCTTCTTCAGAATCAGCATCTGCTTCAGGCTGATCCACATCTGCCCCTTGAACCCTTATGTGACTGATGAGGCCCTCTAGGTTGTAGAAGGGCCCAACCAGATTCGGTTCAGCTTCACGCGTGCCATCAGCGCGGGGCGCAGAGGGGCTAGGATTGAAGTCTAATCCCCAAAGCTTCTTGTTCTCTTTGGCTGAGTTCTTGGCGAATTGAAGATTTCGCTTGAACATATTGTCGTCGCGACACCAGAGCAGAGAGCTCGGATCAGCATCAGCAGGTTGATGCCCTCTGACCATGCAAGGATAGAAGCCTTGAGCAATGGCTTCAGCACGAGTCTTGGGGAGAAGATTTTTATAAGTGATATCTCCCCATGGATGTTTGATGGCGTTTTTCTCAGCATACTCCTGGGTCATGAACCTATACTTGAACCACTGTTCAGCCTAGTATCTTCGATTCCATTAGATTCGTGTCTTCCTCTGATTGTAATCCTCCTCTAGATCAGTCTTGTATATCTCACTGAGATCAGGAGGCAAGTCAATGGAGGTGTTGCCACGACGCTGTCTGCCACCCTTTCTTACTATCTTGTCAGTTGCCATTTTCTTCAACCTGAAGGGCTTCAAATTGAATGGCTTCAAAACAGGCAAATGCTTCGGTCTGCTGGTCAGACAGGAACTTTCTTCAGGGGAGTGAATGTGACGCTGCAAAAACTCTGCAAATGAATGCAGACTATGAGAACCAAGGGATTCTCCCACAGACATGTACCTGTGACAGCATTAGAGATGCGAGGGAAGGGGAAGAGGTCATATGCATTCTCAGAAGTTTTGAAGACTTTGACCTCATAGTGCGAAGACATTCACTCATGGGAGTTGGTTCCAGATTTGTACAAATCCACGAATAAGTACAAGTGAGGAATCTAACTATGGTTGAAGCATATGTGAATGTACTAGGCAAGATATGAGATGCAGAAAGGATAGATCTATATATCTAAGTAGGCAAAAACCTCTTGTGGTAACATAGATGAATATTTATGGATCTAGAAGATGGTAAAAAGCAAGTTTTATTTACCACACGACGAACTGCTTAGACGGAGAGGAGTTGGATGCCCAGCAGTTCGGTCTTCCATGCCCTAACTTGGCGACGGAGGATAGCTACGGCGACGGCGGAGTAGAAGATGTCCGCGGCCGGCGTGAGGACGGCGTCGACAAAGTTGCAGCAGCGAAGCGCTTCGTCGCCGGCGTCGTCAAAAGCCAGCTGAGGCGCTAGGGTTGGTCGAGGTGGAGAGGTGGTAGAAGAAACTTTTGAATGTGATGGGACGTGCATTTATAGGCATGGGAGATGGCACAGCGTAATTACTCAGGTGCCCCTGACGGTTCGCGTACGAGTGACATGTGGCGGTCATGTAATGCATTGGGAGTTGTCCCATGATACCACGTACACCACGACTGTCGGAGTAGTCGTTCTGGCTTCTCCGGGTTACAGGCATAACGGATGGAGCATTAAAATCAAATTTAAAGTTTGTCTCCGTATCTTCTGCTGACAAGGACGCAGAGAAGATATTTGACAGTTTCAACAGAATGCATATGATTTGGACAGACAGAGTGTGAGATGAGAAATCATAGAGAGGTTAGGGTCCGATCACATTCACTTTGTCCAAAAGATTCAAATACGAAGACATAGCTATACGTGAATGCTGTTGAGGACAGAACACAATTCTCTCTCTCTCTCTCTCTCTCTCTCTCTCTCTCTATATATATATATATATATATATATATATATATATATATATATATATATATATATGTCCTATATGAAGACAAACCAAGTGCGAAGACTTTGCAAATGTAACGCCATGAGAAACACTTCAACAAGATCTTGGTGGTGGCGTTACCCACCGTATAGGAAGTATTAGACCCAGACACGGCGCACAATTATCGTGGCGCTCCGAAGTCAAATTCCATGTTAATGTATTCACACTTAGAATGTAAGTCTTCATTGATTGAAGATATACTTTACTTCATGTGTTGCACATCTAAGTCATCAATATGCATAAGTGTTAGGATGTGTGCCTGATTACAGGACATTTGAGGATTCTAAGATATTTAGCTCACACCGCAACTTGCAAAACCTTTTCTCATCCAAGGGCTTTGTGAAGATATCTGCCAGTTGCTCTTCAGTGTTGACGTGTATGATATAAATATCTTCCTTCATAACATGATCTCTGAGAAAGTGATGACGAATTTCAATGTGCTTTGTCTTCGAGTGCTGAACTGGGGCAATCTTGATTGCGCTTTCATTATCACAGTAGAGTGGCACATGCTTCAGATGGACTCCATAGTCCTTGAGTGTTTGCTTCATCCAGAGAAGCTGAGCGCAGCAAGATCCAGCAGCAATGTATCAGATTTAGCAGTGGAGGTTATACACAATTCTGCTTCTTTGAAGACCAACAGACAAGTGATCGTCCTAGAAAGTGACATGTGCCTGATGTGGACTTGCGATCAACTTTGTCACCAGCATAATCAGCATCTGAAAATCCTACTAGATCAAACTCTGAGCCCTTTGGATACCATAATCCTAGTGTTGGGGTGTAAGCCAAATATCGAAGTATTCGCTTCATAGCTAAGTGATGCGACTCCTTTGGTGCCGCTTGATATCGAGCACACATGCAAACACTAAGCATAATATCTGGCCTAGATGCACATAAATAAAGTAAAGAACCAATCATGGAGCGGTATACCTGTTGATCAAACTCTTTACCATTGGTGTCGGGCCCCAAATGATGTATAGCAGGCATTGGCGTCGAGTACCCTTTGCAGTCTTGTATTCCAAACTTCTTCAGGCAGTCTTTAAGGTACTTCTCTTGAGATATGAAGATGTCGTTGCTTTGCTGACGAATTTGAAGACCAAGGAAGAACTTCAGCTCACCCATCATGGACATTTGATATTGCTCTTGCATCATGTGACCAAACTCATCACTGTATTTCTTGTCCGTGCAGCCGAAGATAATGTCACCACATAGATTTGGCAGACAAATAGCTCATCATCATATGTCTTCATGAAGAGTGTGGGATCTAGAGATCCAGGTTTGAAGCCTTTGCTCTTCAGGAAGTCTTTGAGGGTGTCATACCAAGCACAAGACGCTTGTTTGAGGCCATACAGTGCCTTGTTGAGCTTGTATACCATATCAGGACGTTTTGGGTCTTCAAAGCTAGGTGGTTGTGCAACATAAACTTCTTCTTCAATTCTTCCATTGAGAAAGGCACTCTTTACATCCATTTGATACAGAAGTATGTTGTGATGATTTGCATAGGCTAGCAGAATACGAATAGCTTCAAGCCTAGCCACAGGAGCAAATGTTTCATCGAAGTCAATCCCTTCAACTTGAGAGTATCCTTGAGCAACGAGACGAGCTTTGTTTCTGACCACTTGACCATGCTCATCTTGCTTGTTGCGATAGATCCATTTTGTGCCTATTATGTTGTGTTTTCGAGGATCAGGACGCTTGACAAGTTCCCACACATTGTTCAGCTCAAACTGTTGAACCTCTTGTTGCATTGCTTGAATCCATTCAGGCTCCATAAAAGCTTCAGCAACTTTCTTGGGTTCAGATATTGAGACAAAAGCAAAGTGCCCACAGAAATTTGCAAGCTGTGTTGCTCTTGAGTGAGTGAGTGGACCAGGAGCATTTATGTTGTCAATTATCTTCTCAACTTGTACTTCATTTGCAACACGAGGATGACCTGGAAGAAGATTTTGCTCTTGCTGTACATTGTCTTCATGAGGAGTGTTGTCTTCAGGCTGAGCATTGTTGTCTGGTTGATTTGGAGCAGAGATGATGAGTTCCTCATCAGGTTGTGCTTCAGAAGGCATGATCTCACCAGTTCCCATTAGCTTGATAGATTCATTTGGTGGAGCTTCATCTAGCACATTTGGTAGGGACTCTCTTTGTGAACCATTTGTCTCATCAAACCGCACATCCACAGTTTCAACAGTTTCATAGAGAAAATGTTGAAGACTCTGTAGGAGTGTGAGTCCTTTCCATCTCCTAGCATGAAGCCTTCATGAGCTTTAGGTGCAAACTTTGACTTATGATGAGGATCCTTGATCCAGCACTTAGCTCCAAATACTCTGAAGTAGCTAAAATTTGGCTTCTTTCCAGTGAGGAGTTCATAGGATGTTTTCTTCAGAAGTTTGTGAAGATAAACACGGTTGATAATATGGCATGCAGTATCAATAGCTTCAGGCCAGAATCTTCTTGGTGTTTTGTATTCATCGAGCATCGTTTGAGCCATCTCAATTAGAGTTCTGTTCTTGCGCTCAACGATCCCATTTTGCTGAGGTGTATACGGGGCTGAGAATTCATGAGTGATTCCCATCTCAACCAGATAAAGATCGAGGCCAGTGTTCTTGAATTCAGAGCCATTGTCACTTCTTATATGCTTGATCTTGATGCCATAGTTGTTCATGGCACGGTTGGCGAAACGTCTGAAGACATCTTGCACTTCAGTCTTGTAGAGTATTATGTGCACCCATGTGTATCTTGAGTAATCATCAACAATGACGAAGCCATAGAGACAGGCTGCGGTTGAGAATGTGGAGTAGTGAGTAGGGCCAAATAAGTCCATGTGAAGCAGCTCAAAGGGTTTGGATGTCGTCATGATTGTCTTCGAGGGGTGTTTGGCTCTAGTCATCTTCCTAGCTTCACAGGCACCGCATAGATGATCTTTCTTGAACTTGACTTCCTCAATGCCTATGACATGCTTCTTCTTTGCGAGAGTGTGCAAGTTCCTCATGCCAGCATGTCCTAGCCTCCGATGCCAGAGCCAGCACTCTGAAGCTTTTGTAGAAGACATACGGCCATCTACGGTCCAGCTGAGAAATCTACCATATACAGATCACCTTTTCTGTATCCTTCAAATACTAAAGACTTGTCAGATTCCATTAGTACAATGCAACGAAATTTACCAAAGATCACTATCATGTTCAAGTCACAAAGCATTGAGACAGACATTAAGTTGAAGCCAAGAGATTCAACAAGCATGACTTTATCCATGTGTTGATCTCTTGAGATTGCAACTCTACCTAGACCCAACACTTTGCTTTTACCAGTATCAGCAAATGTGATGTGACTCTTGTTGGATGGACGCAAAGTTGAGTCCATGAGAAAATTTCGATCACCAGTCATATGATTTGTGCATCCGCTATCCCTAATCCATTCTGAAGACTTTGGTGTCGCTCCCTATAATGCAGTTAGGAGGATAGGCTTCACCAAAAGCCATTATGAAGCATAAACATTTGATGCATATGTGGATTATGAAAGTTTTAGATGAAGGTTAGAAATGATAAGATGTTCAGCAAGTGATTTATGCATAGTATGAGCAGTAAGTCATTTTGGGCATTTGATCTTGTGCCCTACAGGAATTTTAGGTCCCCAGCAATAGCATCAGAAGCCTTTGATTATAGGCTGGAGACCTTTCCCTGCAAGAGAAAGTTAGTCCTTCTTAACCACCCACATTTTCAGGGGTGTCTTAGAAGCAATGAGCCTAAGAGCAGCATCTGAGAGTTTTGGCTTTGGGGCCCTAGCAAATAGCCTTGCAGGAGGAGAATAATACTCATAAGAATAGGCAGAAAAATTCTTGGATTTATGAACATAGCGGTTTGAAGAAATACGCTCATATTCATGGGTCTGAGTATGGTTTCCCTGCAAAACATCTGCGTTAGGGTGACTCAGATGAGTCCTTTGTTTGTATGAAACCTTAGGACCATATGAAGCTTTTGGTCCAGGTTTTGTCTTCATCCCAGGAGGTGTCATGATAGTGTTTGCTGGAAGCTTCTCAAGACAACCTTTGGTACCCAGATCTTCTTCATAGGTGGCCCATTCCTGCAGTTGGTACCAATATACCTGGCAAACACTTCACCATTTTGATTCTTAAATAGTTTATAGTTTGCATCAAAGGATTCATCAATGATAACAGGATTAGCACAAGTGAAGCCAGATAAGGTAGACGGATCCACTGAATGTCCTTTTGCAGCAACCCATGTGGTTTTGGGATACTGCTCAGGCTTCCAGTATGAACCATCAACATTCATTTTCGTGTCGAACCCAACACCCTCTTTCCTAGGGTTTCGGTTCAGTATCTGCTTTTTGAGGACATCACATAGAGTCTGATGCCCTTTGAGGCTTTTGTACATCCTTGTTTCAAGCAAAGTCTTCAACCTAGCATTTTCATCCGCAATAGTAGTGGTTTCCTCAGCAGAGGGGTTAGTTACCACATCAATAGTTGAAAATATTGCAACAGTGGCAGCAGTAGAGCATTCAGCAACAGATGTAGCATTATCACGTTCAATGCATTTCAGACATGGTGGTTCAAACTCTTCGTGAGTGGAGCTTACATGTTGAGCAAGTAATGAATCATGCTTCTTCTGAAGATCTTCATAACATCCTCTTAGATTTTCATGATCGGATAAGAGAGTGTTATGAAGACTTTGAAGCGTAGTTAACTTAGCCTGAAGCCTCTGAAGACTTTCAGCTAAGTTTTTCGACTGATCCATTTCTTCACCCAACATATTATTGCTCTTATTAAGCATTTTTTGAGCCTTTTCTAGAGAAATTTGTTGTTTAGTGGCGAGGGAAGCAAGCTTGACATAGCTGGGTCCAAATTCATCACCAGATTCATCATCACTAGATTCAGACGAGTAGCATTCGGTTACCTTGGCACCTTTTGCCATAAGACATGGTGCAGAGGATGATGGTTCTGGATCGAAATTCATCGTCTTGAGAGATTCCTTGAATTTCTCAAACCCAGAATCATCACGAGTTCGATGACCTTCATAGACTTCAGAGAGGCGGTCCCAGATAAGCTTCGCATGATCAAGATGCATGATGTTCCTAAACTGATCTTGAGATAGACAGGAGCAGATGACGTCCTTCGCTGTGAGATTGAGAAGAGTGAACTTGCGAATATCATCAGCTTCTGCCCTCTTGCATAGATTGGTAAGACCAATCTCAGTGACGGTCCACAGCTCACTGTTAATCGCCATGAGACGTTTCTTCATCATGGCCTTCCACTTGAGATACTCTTGACCGTCAAACATGGGACAAGACACAGTCTTCATTCCTGTGGTCGACATAGCTAAAACTCCAGGTGGTTAAACCGAATCACACAGAACAAGGGAGCACCTGGCTCAGATACCAATTCAAAGTGCAGTATATCGACTAGAGGAAGGGTGAATAGGCGATTTTTATGAAATGCTTCAAAACATGGTAGTTTCGAAGACTAACGATAAGCTCAAGCCTATTGGTATGCAGCGGAAAGTGGACTACACTAGATAAGCCATAGTCATGTATTCAATGAAGTGAAAGCATGAAGACTAATAGCAACTAGGCTGTAGTGATCATAAAGGAATAAGGAATGAAGCCAATCACAACAAGTAGATACTCAGTGAAGACAATCAGATAAGGCAAGCATGCAATGTCTTCACAACATATAGCAGTAAGTAAAGGGAAGGAAATGATAGAACCAGTAGATCAGGGAAGACAGTGATTTGTTAGACTAGTTCCAGTTGCCGTGACAACTGTACGTCTGGTTAGGGAGGCTGAGATTTAACTCAGAAGACCGTGTCTTCACCTTGTTCCCCTTGAGCTAAGGACACGTAGTCCTCACCCAATCACTCTGGTAAGTCTTCAAGGTAGACTTCCAAACCTTCACAGACTTCGTTCACCGGCAATCCACAATGACTCTTGGATGCTCAGAACGCGACGCCTAACCGGTTGGAGGAAACACAGTCCTCAAGTGTAATAAGTCTTCAGGTCAAACAGACAGAAAGACTTCAGTGATGCCTAACACTCTTTGGCTCTAGGTGTTTGGGCTTTGTCCTCGCAAGGATTTCTCTCTCAAATGCTTCGGAGGTGGGTTGCTCTCAAACGACAAAAGCCGTGCAATAACTCTGAGCAGTCACCAATTTATGGTGAAGGGGGTGGGCTATTTATAGCCACTGGGCAACCCGACCTGATTTGTCCAAAGTGACCCTGGGTCACTAAGGAACTGACACGTGTTCCAACGGTCAGATTTCAAACACACACGGCAACTTTACTTGAGCTCCAAGTAAAGCTGACTCATCCGCCTCTGGATAAGATTTGCTCTCATAGTCTTCGCTCGAAGACATAGGATTTGGTTGAGCATCACTTCAGTCACTCCGACTTAGTTCACTTAGACCCCACTTAACAGTACGGTCGTTCCTATGACTCAACAAAGAAGAAAAGGAAACAACGAAACATCTATGTCTTCGCTCTCCACAGTCTTCACACAATGTCTTCTCATGTCACAGTCTTCAATATGATTATTTTCATATACCACCACTGATATCAATGTCTTCATACATTTTTAGGGGTCATCTCCGATAGGTTAACCGAATCAATGAGGGACTACTACCTGTGTTATCCTGCAATTCTCACAAACACATTAGTCCCTCAACCAGGTTTGTCGTCAATACTCCAAAACCACTAGGGATGGCACTAGATGCACTTACAGAATCGCTCTCAAAAACTCATGGAAAGCTTTCCCACGATTACATTCAAAGGAAACGAGAACTTGAGAAATTGAAAGCGGCTCATGAAGATCTTCAAAAGGAGAATGAGTCACTCCGCGCGCAACTGATCAGCTCCACTCTCGAAGAGTTTGAACCACCATGTCTAAAATGCATTGAGCGTGATAACGCTACATCTGTTGCTGAATGTTCTACTGCTGCCACTGTTGCAATATCTTCAACTGCTGATGTGGTAACTAACCCCTCTGCTGAGGAAACCACTACTATTGCTGATGAAAATGCTAGGTTGAAGACTTTGCTTGAAACAGGGATGTACAAAAGCCTCAAAGGGCATCAGACTCTATGTGATGTCCTCAAAAAGCAAATACTGAACCGAAACCCTAGGAAAGAGGGTGTTGGGTTCGACAGGAAAATAAATGTTGATGGTTCATACTGGAAGCCTGAGCAGTATCCCAAAACCACATGGGTTGCTGCAAAGGAACCTATAGTGGATCCATCTACCTTATCTGGCTTCTCTTGTGCTAATCCTGTTATCATTGATGAATCCTTTAATGCAAACTATAAACTGTTTAAGAATCAAAGTGGTGAAGTGTGTGCCAGGTATGTTGGTACTAACTGCAGGAACGGGCCACCTATGAAGAAGATCTGGGAACCCAAAGGTTATCTTGAGAAGCTTCCAACAAATACTATCATGACACCTCCTGGGATGAAGGCAAACCCCAGACCAATGGCTTCATATGGTCCTAAGGCTTGATACAGAAAAAGGACTCACCTGAGTCATCCTAACGCAGATGTTTTGCAGGGAAATCGTACTCAGACCCATGAATATGAGCGTGTTTCTTCAAACCGCTATGTTCATAAATCAAAGAATTTTTCTTCTTATTCTTATGAGTATTATTCTCCTCCTGCTAGACTATTTGCTAGGGCCCCAAAGCCAAAATTCTCAAATGCTGCTCTTAGACTCATTGCTTCTAAGCCACCCTTGAAAATGTGGGTGGTTAAGAAGAACTAACTTTCTCTTGCAGGGAAAGGTCTCCAGCCTATAATCAAAGGCTTCTGACGCTATTGCTCGGGACCTAAAACACTTGCTGGGCACAAGATCAAATGCCCAAAATGACTTACTGCTCATACTATTCATGAATCACTTGCTAAATATCTTATCATTTCCAACCTGTGTCTAAGCTTTCATAATCCACTTATGCATCAAATGTTTATGCTTCACAATGGCTTTTGGTGAAGCCTATCCTCCTAACTACATTGTAGGGAGTGACACCAAAGTCTTCAGAATGGATTACGGATAGCGGATGCACAAATCATATGACTGGTGATCAAAATCTTCTCATGGACTCAACTTTATGACCATCTAACAAGAGTCACATCACATTTGCTGATACTGGTAAAAGCAAAGTGTTGGGTCTAGGTAGAGTTGCAATCTCAAGAGATCAGCACATGGATAAAGTCATGCTTGTTGAGTCTCTTGGCTTCAACTTAATGTCTGTCTCAATGCTTTGTGACTTAAACATGATTGTGATATTTTGTAAATTTCGTTGCCTTGTACTAATGGAATCTGACAAGTCTTTAGTATTTGAAGGATACAGAAAATGTGATCTGTATATGGTAGATTTCTCAGCTGGACCGCAGATGGCCGTATGTCTTCTAGCAAAAGCTTCAGAGTGCTGGCTCTGGCATCGGAGGCTAGGATATGCTGGCATGAGGAACTTGCACACTCTCTCAAAGAAGAAGCATGTCATAGGCATCGAGGAATTCAAGTTCAACAAAGATCATCTATGTGGTGCCTGTGAAGCTGGGAAGATGACTAGAGCCAAGCACCCCTCGAAGACAATCATGACGACACTCAAACCCTTCGAGCTGCTTCACATGGACTTATTTGGCCCTACTCACTACTCCACATTCTCTACCACAGCCTGTCTCTATGGCTTCGTCATTGTTGATGATTATTCAAGATACACATGGGTGCACATAATACTCTACAAGACTGAAGTGCAAGATGTCTTCAGACGCTTCGCCAACCGTGCCATGAACAACTATGGCATCAAGATCAAGCATATCAGAAGTGACAATGGCACTGAATTTAAGAACACCGGCCTCGATCTTTATCTGGATGAGATGGGAATCACTCATGAATTCTCAGCCCCGTATACACCTCAGCAAAATGGGATCGTTGAGCGCAAGAACAGAACTCTAATTGAGATGGCTCGAACGATGCTCGATGAATACAAAACACCAAGAAGGTTCTGGCCCGAAGCTATTGATACTGCATGCCATATCATCAATCGTGTTTATCTTCACAAGCTTCTGAAGAAAACATCCTATGAACTCCTCACTGGAAAGAAGCCTAATGTAAGTTACTTCAGAGTATTTGGAGCTAAGTGCTGGATCAAGGATCCTCATCATAAGTCAAAATTTGCACCCAAAGCTCACGAAGGCTTCATGCTCAGATATGGAAAGGACTCACACTCCTACAGAGTCTTCAACATTTTTCTCTACAAAACTATTGAAACTGTGGATGTGCGGTTTGATGAGACAAATGGTTCACAAAGAGAGTCCCTACCAAATGTGCTAGATGAAGCTTCGCCAAATGAATCTATCAAGTTAATGGGAACGGGTGAGATCATGTCCTCTGAAGCACAACCTGACGAGGAACTCATCATCTCTGCTCCAAATCAACCTGACGACAATGCTCAGCCTGAAGACAACACTCCTGATGATGACAATGTACAGCAAGAGCAAAATCTTCGTCCAGCTCATCCTCGTGTCGCAAATGAAGTACAAGTTGAGAAGATAATTGATAGCATAAATGCTCCTGATCCACTTACTCGCTCAAGAGCAACACAGCTTGCAAATTTATGTGGGCACTTTGCTTTTGTCTCAATATATGAACCCAAGAAAGTTGTTGAAGCTTTTATGGAACCCAAATGGATTCAAGCAATGCAAGAAGAGCTTCAATTTTTTGAGCTGAAAAATGTGTGGTAACTTGTCAAGCGTCCTGATCCTCGCAAGCACAACATAATAGGCACAAAATGGATCTATCGCAACAAGCAAGATGAGCATGGTCAAGTGGTCAGAAACAAAGCTCGTCTCGTTGCTCAAGGATACACTCAAGTCGAAGGGATTGACTTCGATGAAACATTTCCTCCTGTGGCTAGGCTTGAAGCTATTCGTATACTGCTAGCCTATGCAAATCATCACAACATACTTCTATATCAAATAGATGTGAAGAGTGCCTTTCTCAATGGAAGAATTGAAGAAGAAGTGTATGTTGCACAACCACCTGGCTTTGAAGACCCAAAACATCCTGATATGGTATACAAGCTCAACAAGGCACTGTATGGCCTCAAACAAGCGCCTCGTGCTTGGTATGACACTCTCAAAGACTTCCTGAAGAGCAAAGGCTTCAAACCTGGATCCCTAGACCCCACACTCTTCACGAAGACATATGATGATGAGCTATTTGTCTGCCAAATCTATGTGGATGACATTATCTTCGGCTGCACGGACAAGAAATACAGTGATGAGTTTGGTCACATGATGCAAGAGCAATATCAAATGTCCATAATGGGTGAGCTGAAGTTCTTCCTTGGTCTTCAAATTCGTCAGCAAAGCAACGGCATCTTCATATCTCAAGAGAAGTACCTTAAAGACTGCTTGAAGAAGTTTGGAATGCAAGACTGCAAAGGGTACTCGACGCCAATGGCTGCTAAACATCATCTGGGTCCCGACACCAATGGTAAAGAGTTTGATCAACAGGTATACCGCTCCATGATTGGTTCTTTACTTTATTTATGTGCATCTAGGCCAGATATTATGCTTAGTGTTTGCATGTGTGCTCGATATCAAGCGGCACCAAAGGAGTCGCATCACTTAGCTGTGAAGCGAATACTTCGATATTTGGCTTACACCCCAACACTAGGATTATGGTATCCAAAGGGCTCAGAGTTTGATCTAGTAGGATTTTCAGATGCTGATTATGCTGGTGACAAAGTTGATCGCAAGTACACATCAGGCACATGTCACTTTCTAGGACGATCACTTGTCTGTTGGTCTTCAAAGAAGCAGAACTGTGTATCACTCTCCACTGCTGAATCTGAATACATTGCTGCTGGATCTTGCTGCGCTCAGCTTCTCTGGATGAAGCAAACACTCAAGGACTATGGAGTCCATCTGAAGCATGTGCCACTCTACTGTGATAATGAAAGCGCCATCAAGATTGCCAACAACCCAGTTCAGCACTCGAAGACAAAGCACATTGAAATTTGTCATCACTTTCTTAGAGATCATGTTATGAAGGAAGATATATATATCATACATGTCAACACTGAAGAGCAACTGGCAGATATCTTCACAAAGCCCTTGGATGAGAAAAGGTTTTGCAAGTTGCGGTGTGATGGCGCTTTCATTAACATCCCATATATATATATATATATATATATATATAGAGAGAGAGAGAGAGAGAGAGTTGTGTTATGTCCTCAACAGCATTCACTTATAGCTATGTCTTCATATTTGAATCTTTTGGACTAAGTGAATGTGATCGGACCCTAACCTCTCTATGCTTTCTCATCTCACACTCTGTCTGTCCAAATCATATGCATTCTGTTGAAACTGTCGAATATCTTCTCTGCGTCCTTGTCAGCAGAAAATACGTAGACAAACTTTAAATCTGATTTTAATGCTCCATCCTTTATGCCTGAAACCCGTAGAAGCCGGAACGACCACTCCGACAGTCGTGGTGAACGTGGGATCGTGGGACAAATCCCAGTGCGTTACATGAACGCCACGTGTCACTCGTACGTGAACCGTCAGGGGCACCTGCGTAATTGCGCTGTGCCGTCTCTCATGCCTATAAATGCACGTCCCATCACGGTCAAAAGTTTTTTCTGCCACATCTCCACCTCAACCAACCCTAGCGCCTCTGCTAGCTTTCGACGACGCCGGCGACGAAGCACTTCGCTGCCGCAACTTTGTCGACGCCGTCCTCACGCCGGCCGCAGACATCTTCTACTGCGACGTCGCCGTAGCTGTCCTCCGTTGCCCAGTTAGGGCACGGAAGACCGAACTGCTGGGCATCCAACTCCTCTCCATCTAAGCAGTTCATCGTGTGGTAAGTAAAACTTGCTTTTTACCATCTTCTAGATCCATAAAGATTCATCTATTTTACCACAAGAAGTTTCTGCCTACTTAGATATATAGATCTATCCTTTCTGCATCTCATATCTTGCCTAGTACATTCACATATGCTTCAACCATAGTTAGATTCCTCACTTGTACCTATTCGTGGATTCGCACAAATCTGGAACCAACTCTCATGAGTGAATGTCTTCGCGCTATGAGGTCAAAGTCTTCAAAACTGTTTTAATCTTCAAAACTTCTGAGAATGCATATGACCTCTTCCCCTTCCCTCGCATCTCTAATGCTGTCACAGGTACATGTCCGTGGGAGAATCCCTAGGTTCTCACAGTCTGCATTCGTTTGCAGAATTGTTTGCAGCGACACATTCACTCCCCTGACGACAGTTCCTGTCTGACCAGCAGACCAAAGTATTCGCCTATTCTGAAGGCATTCAGTTTGAAGCCCTTCAGGTTGAAGCAAATGGCAACTGACAAGACAGTTAGAAAGGGTGGCAGACAGCGCCGTGGCAACACCTCCATTGATTTGCCTCCTGATCTCAGTGAGATATACAAGACTGATCCAGAGGAGGATTACAATCAGAGGAAGACACGAATCCAATGGATTCGAAGATACTGGGCTGAACAGTGGTTCAAGTATAGGTTTGTGACCCGAGAGTATGCTGAGAAGAACGCCATCAAGCATCCATGGGGAGATATCACTTATAAAAATCTTTCCCCCAAGACTCGTGCTGAGGCCATTGCTCAAGGCTTCTATCCTTGCATGGTCAGAGGAGCTCAGCCTGCTGATGCTGATCCAAGCTCTCTGCTCTGGTGTCGCGACGACAATCTGTTCAAGCGAAATCTTCAGTACGCCAAGAACTCGGCCAAAGAGAACAAGAAGCATTGGGGATTAGACTTCAATCCTGGCCCCTCTGCGCCCCACGCTGATGGCACGCGCGAAGCTGAACCAAATCTGGTTGGGCCCTTCTACAACTTAGAAGGCCTCATCAGTCACATAAGGGTTCAAGGGGCGGATGTGGATCAGCCTGAAGCAGATGCTGATTCTGAAGAAGCACCTGCAACGCCGAAGCCCAAGAAGAAGAAAACAAAGGCCACTGCTCCACCTGCACCAAGTGTGCAATCTGAGGAACACTCTCGTATCTCCAAGAGCAGACAGCTGAAGAGGAAGCCATCACGCAACCCCAGTCCAGCTCTCACTCCTGATGCTGTTCTGAAGAATGCCAATGATGCCCTTGATCTCTCAAGTGATGAAGATCTTGGTGATGATGCTCTGGAGCTATTGATCAAGAGCAAGCAAGATGCTGAAATCTTCAATGATTTGCTGCTCTTTGACGTTGAAGTGCTCAATAAATTCATTGATGAATGGTTTGACACGCCCAACCTGAGCTTCGACGATCTTCAACTTCCAGTAGGCCTCAGCGTCTCCTTCCATGGTGCCATTGCTTCTGAGCTGGCTCTGGCTCAGAGAATTGTTGAGCTGAAGCAAAAGATAGACTATGAAAAGGCTCAGTTCAAGAAGCATGTGGACAAGCTCAACGTGCAAGAAATTCAAAACTTCAAGGTTATGATGCATGAGCTCAAGGAAGCCTTTCGCCAGAGGCGTGATGAAGCCAAAGGTTCTCGTGAGCGAATCAAGGATTTGGCTGCCAAATGCGTTCAAGCGTTCAATGAAGCTGAAGAGCGCAAGGCTCTTGGGCGTCCTGGAATTGACCCAAGAATGGCTGCCAAGAAGAAGAAGAAGCAACCTGTCCCCGAAGCTGAAGAATCTGGGCAGGAAATGCCTCGCATAGTCTTCCCTGCTAGCATGACTGGCACGAAGCCTAAGGCAACCCCAACCGCTTCAAAGCTCAAGAAGACAAAGGTGGCTGGAGCTGAAGCTCGCAAGCGCAAGCAATCTACTGATGAAGCTCCACCCACCAAGAAGCGCAAGACCAAGAAGGATAAGGCTGCTTCCAAAGAGCCTATCTTTGTTGAGCCAATCTCAGTTGCTCGCCCTGCATCTGCCAGAGAGAACGTCGACTGACTGTTCATGAGCCTGCTCCCACAGAGGCTGAAGACATTCCAGCTGTTGACCCCACCGCAGCTGAAGACATTGGTCCTCATGACAATGTTGAAGATGCTGAAGTCCTTCCTCAGATCGAATACAACATTGAATCTTCGCCTGTTCTTACGAACAACGAACGCATCAGCATTGGTCGTCCATTGACGCCAATTGCACATGATGACTCGTGGGCTGATCACCCACAGGATACACCAGCCACACCTTAGCCAACTCAAGACACCAGTTCGGTGCTTGAACATGAAGACTTTGAGGCCCAACAACCTCCATCCCCTCAGGCATCGCCAGCTTTTTGCAGGCTTCACAAAGGACCAAGGCCTCAAGTCATCTCCCCAAGTGTTTCAGAAGGAGTAGAACAACCATCCGTACCTGATGCTGCTCCTACTGTGAACCCTTCAGAATCTGAAGCCAAAGAGGCTGAAGATATTCCGGCTGCATCAGTCGAAGAAGAACCACCCCAAGGAGAAGAACAACCCCAAGTTGAAGAGGAACGTACTGCCACACCCCCTGTTCTCGAGGAGAACGTGTCCGACCCTCCAGCTCCTGAAGTGGAGGCTACAAATTCATAGGCTGCCACCACCAACACTGAAGCCAATGACGTGGTCATGGCTGAAGCTAATGTGGCACCTGAAAACACAGTGGTGCCTGAAGTGATTGCGCCTGAAGTGACTGCTCTTGAAGCCAGTGCTGTGCCTGAAGCCAGTGCTGCGCTTGAAGTCAATGCTGCACCTGAAGCAAATCTGCAGCTTGAAGATAATGCCTCTACTCCCGTTCCTCCTCCACGGCCCCATACCATTGAGCAAGCATACAACAAGGATGATCATCTTGTTACTGTCCGGTGGCCCATTCTGATTCCACCACCTACCTCTGGACCGCGCGCTGCTGGTCCTCAGTTTGATCATCATGTTGCGCACAGGCCCCAAGTTCAGAAGCCTAAGCCAAGACTGCCAAGATTTCCAGGTATTGCAACCTCTTCAGGGTCATTCAATGCCAATAGCTTCACTGTGCACAACACCTTCTTTGACAGCGCCAAGAACCCATATTCCAAGCCAAGAATATCATCAGATAGGTTCTGGAGCCATCAGCAGCGCATCTACTACTCAAGAGTACTCTATGATCAAGGGCGCATTTTCCCTCATATGCGTCTTGACACTGAAGCTATCGCTGGTCTGCCTTGCCTGAAGGAAGCTCTTGACTACTTCCGTGATGCTGGCCTGCTCAATTTTGTAACTGATAAAGAGCATTGGAATGAAGAGCTGCTTCTGCAATTCTATGCAACCCTCCACATCCGAGGCTACAGCAGGGATCCGAAGACATGGGTCCTTGAGTGGATGACAGGCAATGTTCATCATGAAGCCAAAGCCTTTGATCTCATTGAGCTTACTGGCCTGCCCACTCCAGGAGATCTGTATGAGCCTGGCTGTCAATTGCACACTGAAGCCTTGGAGAGTATATTTCAGAAGCGCCAGCCCAACATGAGCCAAATGATAAGCATGATGAAGCCTCTGCCAAATGATGCTGAATATCCTAAGGAATTCTTTGTTGAAGACCTAGAGTACCTGTCGCGCACCATCTATCATATCATCAGGCGTACTCTATGGCCCATCAAAGGACATTCTTCATCAGCCAAGCTTGAAGGAACTATGAAGACTTTGGTCTTCTATATCTTCAATGGCATCAGCTTCAATGCTCAAGATTTCTTCATTAGGCAAATGGCTATGTCTGGAGCTGATCTATTTGGTCTGAAATTTTATGCCCCTTGGATAATGCGCCTTATCAAGCTGCATTCAGTTGTCACCTATCAGCCTTCTGCTCGCAACCATCAAATTTTCTTGCCTGAGGTTGATATGTCAGCTGAAGCTATCTACCAAGAGCCTGCCAAAGAGCCAGCCGTACTCGTCTACCTCGACACGCTGAAACCGAAGCCACTGAGAGCACCATCGCCCAAAGGCCTCAGAAGCGATCTCGTGTCCTAAATAACCAAGAGCTTCTGGTTGCCCTTCATCAGAAACAGGACAAGCATCACCTCTGGTTAAAGCGTCAGATGCAAAGCCTCTTCGTGGATGTCAATCGCATTTGCAATCTTGCCACCAAGAATGCCTTTGTTGCTCATGAAACATGTCGGAGGTCTTGGAAGAGTTTGACCCTGCTGAGTGCTGAAGCGGATCTTCAAGACGATGGCTTCACAGAGAGATTCAAGTTTGACAACACTCCCCCAAGGACTGTTGTTATGCGTCAAACTCCATCTCTTGAAGATTATGAATACTCCTCCTCCGTTGCAACAATTGACGCCAGGGTGATCGATGATCAGGATGATGCTACTTCACCGCCTCCTACTTCAGCGCGCATCGACACTGCACCAACTACTTCTGCACGGCCAAACACCAACACCGACCCTGCATCCTCTCCTGCTCCACTGGGAACGAGTAGAGGCTCTATGTCTTCAAACCTTTTGGTCCTTACTGACAAAAGTGGGAGAAGCATATGAGTTGATAGTCTTCAAGCGGGTCCATATGGGCGGGTGATTTATAATTTGCCTAGTGCTTACAACTGTCGTTTTGCTACATTTGGTTCTTTGAGTTGTAACACTTAAACTGTTGGTCGTCTGTAAGTTTTTATGCTACTCTGTAATGTGATGATAAATTCAGCATCTGCTACCTTATATTCCGCACTTAGTCATTATTGCAGACGTCCACTTTTCATTATGCATGTCATTATCTTCGACATATCAATTGTGCATGATGAACTGTCTTCATAAGTTGAAGAGGGTCTCCACAAGTACAACATGCCATGTGCATTTGCATTCAAAGGCAAATCAACTATATGCACATCTTCAGGGGGAGCCTGTTACTACTTACGAAGACAATACCTTTATCCTTTACAATTCCACATATCTTTATCCCCGTTGAAAACTTCAACCAGTTTGTCATCAATCACCAAAAAGGGGGAGATTGTAAGTGCATCTAGTGCCAACCCTAGTGGTTTTGGAGTATTGACGACAAACCTGGTTGAGGGACTAATGTGTTTGTGAGAATTGTAGGATAACACAGGTAATAGTCCCTCATTGATTCGGTTAACCTACCGGAGATGACCCCTAAAAATGTATGAAGAAATTGATATCAGTGGTGGTATATGAAGATAATCATATTGAAGACTCTGACATGAGAAGACATTGTGTGAAGACTATGGAAAGCTAAGACGTAGATGTTTCGTTGTTTCCTTTTCTTCTTTGTTGAGTCATAGGAACCACCGAACTGTTAAGTGGGGTCCAAGTGAACTAAGTCAGAGTGACTGAAGTGATGCTCAACCAAATCCTATGTCTTCGAGCGAAGACTATGAGAGCAAATCTTATCCAGAGCCGGATGAGTCAGCTTTACTTGTAGCTCAAGTAAAGTTGCCGTGTGTGTTTGAAATCTGACCGTTGGAACACGTGTCAGTTCCTTAGTGACCCAGGGTCACTTCGGACAAATCAGGTCGGGTTGCCCAGTGGCTATAAATAGCCCACCCCCTACACCATAAATTGGTGGCTGCTCAGAGTTATTGCACGGCTTTTGTCGTTTTGAGAGCAACCCACCTCCGAAGCATTTGAGAGAGAAATCCTTGCGAGGACAAAGCCCAAACACCCAGAGCCAAAGAGTGTTAGGCATCACTGAAGTATTTCTGTCTGTGTGACCTAAAGACTTATTACACTTGAGGACTGTGTTTCCTCCAGCCGGTTAGGCGTCGCGTTCTGAGCATCCAAGAGTCATTGTGGATCGCCGGTGAACGATGTCTGTGAAGGTTTCGAAGTCTACCTTGAAGACTTACCAAAGTGATTGGGTGAGGACTAGGTGTCCTTAGCTCAAGGGAAACAAGGTGAAGACGCGGTCTTCTGAGTTAAATCTCAACCTCCCTAACCAGACGTACAGTTGTCACAGCAACTGGAACTGGTCTAACAAATCACTATCTTCCCCGAGCTACTGGTTCTATCCTTTCCTTCCCTTTACTTACTGCTCTTTGTTGTGAAGTCATTGTATGCTTGCCTTATCTGATTGACTTCACTAAGTATCTACTTGTTGTGATTGGCTTCATTCCTTCTTCCATTATGATCCCTACTGCCTAGCTGTTGTTTGTCTTCGTGCTTTCACTTCATTGAATACATGACTATGGCTTATCTAGTGTAGTCCACTTTTCGCTGCATACTAATAGGATTAAGTTTATCATTTGTCTTCGAAACTACCATGTTTTGAAGCATTTCATAAAAATCGCCTATTCACCCCCCGCCCCTCTAGTCGATATACTGCACTTTCAATAAGGAATGACTTTCATTTTCTCTCTATCTTCTGCAGTGGTCGGGCGTTGAGTCTTACTCAACTTCACACCTTGTAACACAGGCAAGAACCCTTTGTTTGACTGATCCATTTTGAACTTCTTCAAAACTTTATCAAGGTATGTGCTTTGTGAAAGTCCAATTAAGCGTCTTGATCTATCTTTATAGATCTTGATGCCTAATATGTAAGCAGCTTCACCGAGGTCTTTCATTGAAAAATTCTTATTCAAGTATCCTTTTATGCTATCCAGAAATTCTATATCATTTCCAATCAACAATATGTCATCCACATATAATATTAGAAATGCTACAGAGCTCCCACTCACTTTCTTGTAAATATGGGCTTCTCCAAAAGTCTGTATAAAACCATATGCTTTGATCACCTCATGAAAGCGTATATTCCAACTCCGAGATGCTTGCACCAGTCCATATATGGATCGCTGGAGCTTGCACACTTTGTTAGCACCTTTTGGATCGACAAAACCTTCTGGTTGCATCATATACAACTCTTCTTTGAGATATCCATTCAGGAATGCAATTTTGACATCCATTTGCAAGATTTCATAATCATGAAATGCGGCAATTGCTAACATGATTCGGACAGAGTTAAGCATCGCTATGGGTGAGAAAGTCTCATCGTAGTCAACTCCTTGAACTTGTTCAAAACCTTTTGCAACAAGTCGAGCTTTGTAAACAGTAACATTACCGTCTGCGTCGGTCTTCCTCTTTAAGATCCATTTATTTTCGATGGCTTGCCGATCATCGGGCAAGTCAACCAAAGTCCACACTTTGTTCTCATACATGGATCCCATCTCAGATTTCATGGTCTCAAGCCATTTTGCGGAATCTGGGATCATCACCGCTTCTTCATAGTTCGTAGGTTCATCATGGTCTAGTAACATGACTTCCAGAACTGGGTTGCCATACCACTCTGGTGCGGAACGAACTCTGGTTGATCTACGAATTTCAGCAGAAACTTGATCTGAAGTTTCATGATCATCATCATTAGCTTCCTCACTAATTGGTGTAGGAATCACTGGAACTAGTTTATGTGATGTACTACTTTCCAATTCAGGAGAAGGTACATTTACCTTATCAGGTTATACTTTCCTCCCACTCACTTCTTTCGAGAGAAAATCCTTCTCTAGAAAGGATCCATTCTTAGCAACGAATATCTTGCCTTCAGATCTGTGATAGAAGGTGTACCCAACAGTCTCTTTTGGGTATCCTATGAAGACACATTTCTCCGACTTGGGTTCGTGCTTATCAGGTTGAAGCTTTTTCACATGAGCATCACAGCCCCAAACTTTAAGAAACGACAACTTTGGTTTCTTGCCATACCATAGTTCATAAAGCGTCGTCTCAACGGATTTAGATGGTGCCCTATTTAACGTGAATGCAGTTGTCTCTAAAGCATAACCCCAAAACTATAGTGGTAAATCGGTAAGAGACATCATAGACCGCACCATATCCAATAAAGTACAGTTACGACGTTCGGACACACCATTACGTTGTGGTGTTCCGGGTGGCGTGAGTTGTGAAACTATTCCACATTGTTTCAAATGAAGACCAAACTCGTAACTCAAATATTCACCTCCACGATCAGATCGTAGAAACTTTATTTTCTTGTTACGATGATTCTCTACTTCACTCTGAAATTCTTTGAACTTTTCAAATGTTTCAGACTTGTGCTTCATTAAGTAGATATACCCATATCTTCTCAAATCATCGGTGAATGTCAGAAAATAATGATACCCGCCGCAAGCTTCAACACTCATTGGTCCACATACATTAGTATGTATGACTTCCAACAAATCTGTCGCTCGCTCCATAGTTCCGGAGAACGGAGTTTTAGTCATCTTGCCCATAAGGCATAATTCGCAAGCACCAAGTGATTCATAATAAAGTGATTCCAAAAGTCCATCACTATGGAGTTTCTTCATGCGCTTTAAGCCAATATGACCTAAATGGTAGTGCCACAAATAAGTTGCACTATCATTATTAACCTTGCATCTTTTGGCTTCAATATTATGAATATGTGTATCACTACAATCGAGATCCAACAAGAATAGACCACTCTTCAAGGGTGCATGACCATAAAAGATATTGTTCATAAAAATAGAACAACGATTATTATCTGATTTAAATGAATAACCGTCTCGCAACAAACAAGATCCTGTTATAATGTTCAAGCTTAACGATGGCACCAAATAACAATTATTTAGGTCTAAAACTAATCCTGAAGGTAGATATAGAGGTAGCGTGCCGATGGCGATCACATCGACTTTGGAACCATTTCCCACGCGCATCGTCACCTCGTCCTGAGCCAATCTTCGCTTAATCAGTAGTCCCTGTTTCGAGTTACAAATATTAGCAACCGAACTGGTATCAAATACCCAGGTACTATTACGAGCATTAGTAAGGTACACATCAATAACATGTATATCACATATACCTTTGTTCACCTTGCCATCCTTCTTATCCGCCAAATACTTGGGGCAGTTCCGCTTCCAGTGTCCAGTCCCTTTGCAGTAGAAGCACTCAGTTTCAGGCTTGGCTCCATACTTGGGTTTCTTCGCGGGAGTAGCAACTGTCTTGCTATTCTTCTTGAAGTTCCCCTTCTTTCCCTTGCCCTTTTTCTTGAAACTAGTGGTCTTGTTAACCATCAACACTTGATGCTCCTTTTTGATTTCTACCTCCGCAGCCTTGAGCATAGCGAAGAGCTCGGGAATTGTCTTTTGCATCCCTTGCATATTATAGTTCATCACGAAGCCTTTATAGCTTGGTGACAGTGATTGAAGAACTCTATCAATAACACTATCTTCGTCAACTTTGCAACCAAGTTGAGTCATATGATTGTAGTACCCAGACATTCTGAGCAAGTGTTCATTGATAGAACTATTCTCCTCCATCTAGCAGCAATAGATCTCATATTTCTCAATCCGGGCATTTGCTTGAAATATTAACTTCAACTCCTGGAACATCTCATATGGTCCATGATGTTCAAAATGTCGTTGAAGTCCCGGTTCTAAGCCGTAAAGCATGGCACACTGAACTATGTGTAGTCATCAGACCGCGTCTGCCAGACGTTCAAAGCGTCTACATAGTGGGAGGGGGCTTTTCACCTAGCGGCGCTTCAAGGACATAATTCTTTTGTGCAGCAATGAGGATAATCCTCAAGTTACGGACCCAGTTCGTGTAATTGCTACCATCATCTTTCAACTTAGCTTTCTCTAGGAATGCATTAAAACTCAAAGGAACGGTAGCACGGGCCATTGATCTACAACAACATAGATATGCAAAAATTATCAGGACTAAGTTCATGATAATTCAATTAATCATATTACTTAAAGAACTCCCACTTAGATAGACATCCCTCTAATCATCTAAATGATCACATGATCCAAATCAACTAAACCTTGTCCGATCATCACGTGAGATGTAGTTTCAATGGTGATCATCTTATGTTGATCATATCTACTATATGATTCACGCTCGACCTTTCGATCTCCAGCGTTCCGAGGCCATATCTGCATATGTTAGGCTCGTCAAGTTTAATCCGAGTATTCTGCGTGTGCAAAACTGGCTTACACCCGTTGTATTTGAACATAGAGCTTATCACACCCGATCATCACCTGGTGTCTCGGCACAACGAACTTTCGCAATGGTGCATACTCAGGGAGAATACTTATACCTTGAAATTTTGTAAGGGATCATCTTATAATGCTACCGCTGTACTAAGGAAAATAAGAAGCATAATAAGATAAACATCACATGGAATCAAAATATGTGACATGATATGGCCATCATCATCTTGTGCTTTTGATCTCCATCTCCAAAGCACCGTCATGATCACCTTCGTCACCGGTGCGACACCTTGATCTCCATCGTAGCATCATTGTCGTCTCGCCAACTATTGCTTCCACGACTATCGCTACCGCTTAGTGATAAAGTAAAGCAATTACCTTCACAAGGACCGGGCATAGCCACACTTGATTCAGCTAAAGTGAGAGAGAGAGACACCCGCCAGTCACCTTTAAGCAACGAGTGCTCATAATGGTGAAACCAGTCTCGCGTAAGCGTACGCGTAATGTCGGTCCGGGCCGCTTCATCTCACAATACCGCCGAAACAAAGTATGACATGCTGGTAAGCAGTATGACTAGTATCGTCCACACCTCATTGTGTTCTACTCATGCATATCATCTACGCATAGACCTGGCTCATGATGCCACTGTTGGGAAACATAGTATTTTAAAATTTTCTTACGATCACGCAAGATCTATCTACCAGATGCATAGAAACGAGAGGGGAGAGTGTGTCTACGTACCCTCGTAGACCGGAAGTGGAAGCGTCAAGTGACGCGGTTGATGTAGTCGAACTCTTCGCGATTCAACTGATCAAGCACCGAACGTACGGCACCTCCGTGTTTAGCACACGTTCAGCTTGATGACGTCCCGCGAGCTCTTGATCCAGTTGAGCTTCACGGGAGAGTTTCGTTAGCACGATGGCGTGGTGACGGATATGATGAAGTTACCGGCGCAGGGCTTCGCCTAAGCATTGCAATGGTATGACCGAGGTGTGTTTCTGTGGAGGGGGGCACCGCACACGGCTGGAGAGATCAACTTGTGTGTCTAGAGGTGCCCCCTGCCCTCGTATATAAAGGAGCAAGGGGGAGGCTGATGTCTACACACGCTTCTACTCTTGTAGACTATGTTGGGCCTCCAAGCGCAGAGGTTTGCAGGACAGCATCAATTTCCCTCAAGTGGATGACCTAAGGTTTATCGAACTCAGGGAAGTAGAGGTTGAAGATGGTCTCTCTCAAGCAACCCTGCAACTAAGATACAAGAAGTCTCTTGTGTCCCCAACACACCTAATACAACTAGGAGTTGTATAGGTGCACTAGTTCGGCGAAGAGATGTTAAATGGCAAGTGATATGGATGGCAAAACAAAGTAATATAAATCTGTAATAAAAAATGCAGCGAGCAAACAAGTGGTAAACGTGAGCACAAATGGTATTGCAATGGTGGAAACAAGGCCTAGGGATCATACTTTCACTAGTGACAACTCCCAACAACATTAACATAATCGAATCACATGATATTTCCCATAAAACATGCAATGGAGACGCACCCGGAGGTCATTCCTTCGTGGTCAAGAGAGGACGAGAATTATGTAGGGCTACAAAAGCACACCTCAAAGTTCGTAGTTCTCAATCTAAGGATTTCCCAATGTCACCGCGGCCATCCAAAGAGAGTCCCACAATCACCACAACATATCTAAAGGATAGTCAAAGACAAGCACCAAGAGACTCTCAATCTTCAATCAACACACAAGAGAGGAAATCACTCATGAAAATATTTTTCTAATCCATGTCCAATAGACCGCTGTCACCTTGGTATCGGGAATTATACTAGATAAAGACAAGTGAGTACATCAATCCAATACATAGAGGAAGGGGAAATATCATGGGATCACCCTAGATTAACATAGCCTATGATCACAACGAAGATCATATCATGGGAGAGAGAGATAACCACATAGCTACACGTACGAGCCCTCGGCCCCGGAGAAGACTACTCACACATGGACATGGTGAGGAGGAGGTTGATGATGGTGTTGATGGAGAGGTGCAGCCCCGCGAGGAGGCGGCGGCCGGCGGCGGCCACGGAGGCGGCGGCGGCGAGGAGGAGACGGTGGCGGCCCTAGGGGGCGGCGGCGGCCCTTGGGGGCGGCGGCGGCCCTAGGGGCAGCGGCTCCTTGGCCCCCCTTCTTCCTTGTGGATGGTGCTGCAATGGTGCTGGTCCTCCCCTCCGAGACGGCGGCTCGGGAGGAGGAAAATTCGTGGCCCTTGGTGACCTAGGTTTCCTCTCTTTATATAGACTCTCGGATTCCCGTCATCAGATTTTGGGCCTCAGTAAAACGGGCTTTACACGGCCGTCCGGACTCCGATTTGGACGAATTTTATATCCAGAAGCATCGCCTCGAAATTCCCCACAACTTTGGCAACTAGACTTTTTCCGTTTAACGTCGTCTTCGGGCCGGAACGTGACCATCTTTAAAAAACGTTCTCAGACAGATTTCAGGAAAGTCAGAGTCCTACTCCAATACGACTCCTTTTGCGTTTTTGTCAATTTCCAAGTAATTCCTACACAATAAAGTGTAAAACAAGAACATTGTGCACTTTTGCAACCATTAGTAGGTTAGTCCAAATATGATCAAAAAGTGTATGGAAGTGCATAAATATCATAGCAATTTCACACAAAAAGGGCATGGAGCAAGCAGAAATTATAGATACGTTTTGGACGTATCAACCAATTCCATTGGTGCCTCTCCGATGATGCGTGAGTAGTTCCTTGTAGACCTACAGGTTCGTAGTCAGTAGCTAGATGCGCTTTGGAGGAGCAATCCTACTAGGAATAGGATTGCAATCCTATTCCTAGTAAGAATCACCAAGAGGGAGAAGGGGGGAAGGAAGGAGAGGGAGAGGGAGAAGGAAAGGGGCACCGCCCCCTCCTTTCCTTGTCCAATTCGGACCAAGGGGTGGGGGCGCGCGGCCCAGCCCTGGCCTTCCCTCTCTTTTTCACCTAAGGCCCATTAAGGCCCATAGCTTCCCCCGGGGGGTTCCGGTAACCCCCCCGGCACTCTGGTTAATTCTGAAACTTTACGAAACACTTTCGGTGTCCGAATATAGTCGTCCAGTATATCAATCTTTACGTCTCAGACATTCCGAGACTCCTCGTCATGTTCGTGATCTTATCCGGGACTACGAACTACCTTCGGTACATCAAAACTCATAAACTCATAATACCGATCGTCATCAAACGTTAAGCGTGCGGACCCTGCGGGTTCGAGAACTATGTAGACATGACCGAGTCTCATATCCAGTTAATAACCAATAGCAGAACCTGGATGCTCATATTGGCTCCTACATATTCTATGAAGATCTTTATCGGTTAAACCGCATAACAACATACGTTGTTCCCTTTGTCATCGGTATGTTACTTGCCCGAGATTCGATCGTCGGTATCTCAATACCTAGTTCAATCTCGTTACCGGCAAGTCTCTTTACTCGTTCCGTAATACATCATCTCGTGACTAACTCATTAGTCATTTGCTTGCAAGACTTATTATGATGTGTATTACCGAGAGGGCCCAGAGATACCTCTCCAATACTCGGAGTGACAAATCATATTCTTGATCTATGCCAACACCACGAATACCTTCGTAGACACCTGTAGAGTATCTTTATAATCACCCAATTACGTTGTGACGTTTGATAGCACACAAGGTGTTCCTCCGGTATACGGGAGTTGCATAATCTCATAGTCATAGGAACATGTATAAGTCATGAAGAAAGCAATAGCAGTAAAACTAAACGATCATAGTGCTAAGTTAACGGATGGGTCTTGTCCATCACATCATTCTCCTAATGATGTGATCCCATTGATCAAACGACAACTCATGTCTATGGCTAGGAAACATAACCATCTTTGGTCAATGAGCTAGTCTAGTAGAGGCATACTAGGGACATATTGTTTTGTCTATGTATTCACACATGTACTAAGTTACCGGTTAATACAATTCTAGCATGAATAAAAGACATTTATAATGATATAAGGAAATACAAATAACATCTTTATTATTGCCTCTAGGGCATATTTCCTTCAGCAAGAACTTCAAGAGTAATAGGTAGCAGAGGATTTTCGAAAGATCGAACAGTATTCTGAAGAATTTTGTGAGACACATGATCAATTGAGAAGAATGGATCCTCGATAAACGTGAGGAAATAACCATAAGGGTTTTCATGCGAAATAAAACTGCAAGACAGTAAACTCAGGATTCTCGGGACAACCGAGAATATTTCGAGGCATCTTGTAACAACAAGAGCGATGAGGAATGATCATGAGAGTGAAAAGTGCATGCAGATATCCATAGGGATATATTGGTGGCACTGAATTGCAAAGGCGATGAGCACACGGGTCTCGAGAAAATATCGAGGGATATCCTCAGAATCTTCTGACGAAGCAGGTGATATTCCGGAATGAGGGCTCTCTGGGAGAAATAGTTACGAGAACCTAGAGTCAGACTTAGTAAAATCTTTTTACTCGAATAGAAGAGAGACCAGAGTCCCAGAGTATAGAAGAGGGATAAAAGATCCTAACACCATCCATTGGTGATGTGGACCCGTAAGCCACACAACAAGTTAGTAAATTTGTTTTTTAAAGACTAGACTCAACTTCGGCCAAGGAGTTTGAAAGGGGGATTCCTACAGGCAGTCGGCTCTGGTACCAACTTGTGACGCCCCCGATTTGACCGTACACTAATCATGCACAGAAATGTGTACGACCAAGATCAGGGACTCACTGGAAGATATCACAACACAACTCTAGACACAAATTAAAATAATACAAGGTTTATATTACAAGCCAGGGCCTCGAGGGCTCGAATACAAAAGCTCAAAAACACAAGAGGCAGCAGAAGCAATAATATCTGAGTACAGACATAAGTTAAACAAGTTTGCCTTAAGAAGGCTAGCACAAAAGTAACAACGATCGAAAAGGCAAGGCCTCCTTCCTGGGACCTCCTTACTACTCCTCGAAGCCGAACTCCACGTAGAAACATCCTCGGGATCCTTTGGGTCCTGGACTCCACCATCTGGTTGCGTCATCCGAGAAGAAGGGACGAAAGGGGAAAAGGGGGAGAAAAGCAACTGTTAGTACTCATCCAAAGTACTCGCAAGCAAGGATCTACACTACATATGCAATGATATCTGTGTTGGGGGGGTAATATCTGTGGACTGAACTGCAGAATGCCAAAATAAGAGGGGGATAGCTAATCCAATTGAAGACTACGCTTCTGGAAACCTCCATCTTACAGCAGTAGAAGAGAGTAGCTGGAAAGTAATAAGCATCCTTGCTTCTCGCAGCCTCCATCTTGCAGCAGTAGAATAGAATAGATGGTAAGTTCACCAAGTAACAAAGTATAGCACAAACCTACCCGGCGATCCTCCCGCACATCACCCTGTGAGATAGCAACCACCGAGTTATATCTGGAACTCATCTGGGTGTGTTTTATTAAGTATCCGGTTCTAGTTGTCATGAGGTCGGAGTACAACTCCGGGTCATCCTTTTATCGAGGGACAGGGCTATTCGAATTGATTAACTTCCCTGCAGGGGTGCACCACATTACCCAGCACGCTCGATCCCATTTGGCCGGACACACTTTCCTGGGCCATGCCCGGCCTCGGAAGATCAACACGTCGCAGACCTACCTAAGCACAGTGATGACCTACAAATGTAGGGGATCTATCATAGTCCTTTCGATAAGTACGAGTGTCGAACCCAACGAGGAGCAGAAGGAAATGATGGGTGGTTTTCAGTAAGGTATTTTTTGCAAGCACTGAAATTATAGGTAACAGATAGTTTTGTGATAAGGTAATTGGTAGCAAGTGACAAACGGTAAAACTAAATAAGGTGCAGCAAGGTGGCCCAATCCTTTTCGTAGGAATGGACAAGCCTGGACAAACTCTTATATAAAGGAAAGCGCTCCCGAGGACACATGGGAATTATCGTCAAGCTAGTTTTCATCACGATCATCTGATTCGCGTTCGGTACTCTGATAATTTGGTATGTGGGTGGACCGGTGCTTGGGTGCTTCCCTTACTTGGTCAAGCCTCCCACTTATGATTAACCTCTAATGCAAGCATCCGCAACTACAAAAGAAGTATTAAGGTAAACCTAACCATAGCCTGAAACATATGGATCCAAATCAGCCCCTTACGAAGCAACGCATAAACTAGGGTTTAAGCTTCTATCACTCTAGCAACCCATAATCTACTTATTACTTCCCAATGCCTTCCTCTAGTCCCAAATAATGGTGAAGTGTCATGTAGTCGACGTTCACATGACACCACTAGAGGATAGACAACATACATCTCATCAAAATATCGAACGAAGACCAAACTCACATGACTACTAATAGCAAGGCTTCTCCCATGTCCTCGGGAACAAAAGTAACTACTCACAAGACTTAATATTGTTCATGGTCAGAGGGGTATTAATATGCATATGGATCTGAACATATGATCTTACACCAACTAAACCAACTAGCATCAACTACAAGGAGTAATCAACACTACTAGCAACCCACAGGTACCAATCTGAGGTTTGGATACAAAGATTGGATACAAGAGATGAACTAGGGTTTGAGAGGAGATGGTGCTGGTGAAGATGTTGATGAAGATAGCCCTCCCCAAGATGTGAAAGTTGTTGGTGATGACGGCGGTGACAATTTCCCCCTCCCGGAGGGAAGTATCCCCGGCAGAACAGCTCTGTCGGAGCCCTGGATTGGTTTCCGCCTCGGTTCTGCCTCGAGAAGGCGGCGTCTGGTCCCGAAAGCCTCCTTATGAATTTTTCCAGGTCAAAACACCTCATATAGGATAATATGGGCATCGGGGGCCTTCCGGCTGGCCCACGAGGCAGGGGGCGCGCCCCCCACCCTCGTGGGCAGCCGGTGGCCCCCCTCGTGGACTTCTTTCGCCAGATATGTTTTATATTTTCTGAAACGACGTTCTGTTGAGTTTCAGGGCTTTTGGAGTTGTGCAGAATAGGGTTCCAGAGTTTGCTCCTTTTCCAGCCTAGAATTCCAGCTGCCGGCATTCTCCCTCTTCATGTAAACCTTGTAAAATAAGAGAGAAAAGGCATAAGTATTGTGACAAAACATGTAATAACAACCCATAATGCAATAAATATCAACATGTAAGCATGATGCAAAATGGACGTATCAACTCCCCCAAGCTTAGACCTCGCTTGTCCTCAAGCGAAAGCCGATATCGAAAAATATGTCCACATGTTTAGAGATAGAGGTGTCGATAAAACAAAATTCGAACATGACGGCATCATGATCATTCTCATAACGGCAACTTATATAAATATAGTCACATGATTCTTATGCTAAAGTAACAATTCATCCACAATATCATGTATGAATCATAAACTTCATTGGAAACTAACAAACTTTGATCTCGGTCATTGAAGCAATTGCAATTTATCGTAATATCGGGAAGAGTCAATATAAGAGCTTTTCAGCAAGCCTACATACTCAACTATCATATAGTCTTTCACAATTGCTCACACTCACGCAATACTTATGTTTATGGAGTTCTAATCGGACACAGAGAAAGATAGGGGCTTATGGTGTTGCCTCCCAACTATTTACCTCAAGGGTAATGTCAACAGTAATAGATCATGAAAACTTACATCCAAGTGGGTATATATGTCAGGATCTTTCCAACACAATGTGCTTGCCAAAGGATAAAATGTAAAAAGGAAAGGTGGATTTCACCTTGCCACTTATAAGACAGGAATAGTAGATAGGCCCTTCGCAGAGGGAAGCAGATGTTGTCATGTGTTTTTGTGGTTGGATGCACAAAGTCTTAGCATAGAAGAACTTCGCTTTATATTGCCACTTGTGATAAGGACCTTTATTATGAAGTCCATCACTTTTATTACTTCCATATCACAAGATCGTATAAAGCTATTTTCTCCCACACTAATAAATCATACATATTTTAGCGAGTTTGCAACATGACAACTTACTTGGAAGGATCTTTCTCAATCCATAGGTAGGTATGGTGGACTCTCATGGCAAAACTGGGTTTAAGGATATATGGAAGCACAAGTAGTATCTCTACTTAGTGCTAGGAGTTTTGGCTAGCATGAGGGGGGAAGGCAAGCTCAACATGTTGGATGATCCATGACAATATACTTTATTTCGGATATAAAAAGACATAACCCGTTATGTTGTCTTCCTTGTCCAACATCAACTCTTTTAGCATGTCATACTTTAATGAGTGCTCACAATCATAAAAGATGTCCAAGATAGTATATTTGTATGTGAAGCCTCTCTTCTTTTATTACTTCCTATTAATTGCAGCAATGACCAAAACTATGTTTGTCACCTCCCAACAACTTTTATTTATCATAATCTTGTATGTGAAGTCATTACTTCCCATAAGATCGATATGATCTCTTTGATACTCTTTATGTTTTCTTTCTTTTTATCATGACCCAAGTGAGGAAATCAAGCCCTTGACTCAACACTAATCTTTATTATATAGCTCACGGACTCGATTACAAAGGGTAAAGCTCACAAAGCAAAAGCTCACAACTAGATCATGCTAACTTTATTCTACTAGATCAAGATACTACCAAAAGGATCGAACTAAGTAAAATGGTAAAGATAGGAGTGATGGTGATACGATACCGGGGTCACTCCCCCAAGCTTAGTAGTTGCCAAGGGGAGTGCCCATACCCATATGTTTATGTCTCCTTCTTCGGGGGTGGTGATGATGGAGTTGCAAGTTGTGACGGATGATCCTCATATATCGAGCGTAGGAGATCCTCCAGCTTGCGGATAATACCTTTGAGAGCAGCTATGTAATCCTTCAACAAAATATTTTCACTTGTGAGATGCTTGTTTTGAATCTGAGCTAACTCAGTCATCCTGAAAGCTTCTAGCTCAGTTGAGGTAAAGAGATTAGGAAGGGATTTAGAGGTGTCTTCTTCTCCCGCTACCGGAGCCGGATCTTCCACCTCCATCTTGATCCTCTTCTCCTTGTGGATCTCCTCGGGTCCTTCCCTCTTCAGATATATCTTCATTAGCCAAGCATCGTTGCCTTTGTTGTTGGAGGAGGGAGACGACATGATGCATGGCTCCGCAAACCCTAACAGAAAACAACTCTAAACAAGAACAGAGGATTTTTGCGTGATACAGAGGTCAAAACCTTTGGGAGTATATATAATGAATTTTTACCGACCAAAAGGAGTAACCCACAAGAAAAGGGAGTCCAGGGGACACACGGGGTGCCCACGAGGCAGGAGGCACGCCCTGGGAAGGGGGCGCGCCCTCTACCCTCGTGGACGCCTCGTGTCTCTTCCGGACTACGATTTATTTTTCTATTTTTCTAAATATTCCAAAACGGAGAAAAATTGCCTTTAGAACTTTTTTGGAGTCGGTTTACTTACTGTATCACATACCTCTTCCTTTTCGGAGGCTGAATCGTTCTCACTACAACAAGAACCCCCCTACAGCAACGCATTGATGCGTTGCTGTATGTCCATATATGCTTTGCTAAGGTCTATACCAATGGATTACTATGCGTTGTCGTTGGTGGCATTGCTAGTGTCTACAACAACGTATACACATGTGTTGGTAAACAACATGTAGAAGCGTTGTAAGGTAGCAACATATATAGTGTGAGCCCAAGAACACTTCATATGCGTTGGTGGCTACCATGCACAATGATATTACATATCATTGCAATGACTACAGTCTTTTGTAAATAGTATGAATGATTGATTGCCATCCATAATTTTTAGGTCAATCTCGATAATGTATCAGAGCCACAATATAATAAACAAAAAGGTCTCATATATTAAATCGACTGTGTTGCGTTACAAAGAACACGATCCAAAGATTATAAGATGTGAAACTATCTAGTTGTATCCAAATTCTTAACCTTGCAATATACTGTAATGTTTGAAACATTGATCTTGAAAATAAACATTGATCTTGAAAATGACATTCCAATTATCTAGTAGTGATCCCATTCTCGACCTTGCAATCAACATCTGAGCCATGCATCATCCCTTTATCTTGACAATCTACAAAAATGAAAAATTAGATGAGTAACTTATGATAGAGAAATTCAGGTCAAAATGTAAAGTAGGAGCACCATACAAAGGTTGAAGGCCATGACATTAGTAGCTTTGTACGCAGAGTAACAGCCTATATGTGGCAAAC
The DNA here is from genome assembly GCA_902687465.1 of Secale cereale. Taxonomy (NCBI): domain Eukaryota; kingdom Viridiplantae; phylum Streptophyta; class Magnoliopsida; order Poales; family Poaceae; genus Secale; species Secale cereale. The sequence continues at coordinate 787,389,450 of LR738715.1, read as the reverse complement.
ACTTTCGATCATTGTTTTCTTATGAACAAATCTGCTATATAGCATTGAATTAACGTCAGCCTTGAAATGAACATACCATGTAAGAAATAAGGTACCTCCTTTGGGGAAAAGCATGTGCTGGCGTACCACATCCTTTGTTTCAAAGAAAGATCTTTAGTTTTCCAGAAAATACAAATAGATGCAATGTTTCCACAATTTAAAAATATTTATGTTCAAAGAAAATAGTTCACACCAGGCTAAATATGGATGTACCTAAATTAGGTAGTGTGATAAATGCACGCAAATGTGATTTACCAGGAATTCGATATGATAAATGCACAAAAATGATAAAGTAGAATATATATAGATTTGTGGCTAATTAATAAATTGAACACCAAAACGGTTTCAACATGAGTTTATCAAATAACATTGCAGATTATGTAACCTATAACCATGTACTAAATAAATTTGGCATCTTGCAACAGCTCCAAACTAAATGATAAGTAGGGAACCAACAATGTCGGCTATACATAATTGAATATTTCAATTTCCCAGAGGTCTCTACATTAATTAGTTACATGTCCCCAATCATAATGTCCTACTCAAGCTTGGGATGATGTATTAAATAATCTACATCATACAGACCTTTGTAGTTACCTGAGAACTGCAAAGTCACACATTAGAATTTCCTGATTCATTTACACATTTTCAGAACTTGCAGAAGCAACAACATGAAAAATAGTTGGAGTTATCACCTCATGCATAGAATACATGATGAACTAAGGAACCGAAAGGGGAGGGGGGAGCAAAGAGGACTATCCAATATAATCCACATATGTTGGTCATCACACCTACCCTGAGCCCCTCACTCGATGTTGAAGGAATGCATGATCTAATTAGTATAGAGAAGAGCATGCCCTGATTAAGTATACGAGAGATGACATCACAGAATAATACATTAGCCGTTGGGATAGATGTATTGACCAGCTGAGCTTCTGGTTTCAATTGGATCTTGTAGTGCAACCCCAAGCAGAGATCAGGACATGTATAACAAACGGAGATTCATATGTGATGAGACGTAGTTGTGGCCTTGGCCCCTGCAAGGACGCATGTTTGCTTGAGCTTCTCTAGTGAAAAAAAGGAGTCCTGGTTCTAGAAATAGTGGGATTCAGGGTGTTTACAGAAAAATAAAAAAAAATTAATTTGCCACTCGCAATAACAAGACGTGGGAAGAGAGGTTCAGCAATGCATCTCATTTAGTTGTGATTCATGTAAACACATGTTAGAATATTAATGCGAGTGTCCGCTTAACATTCTACTGATTCTGCTATGGTTTATATTGGATAATACTCCCTCCGTCCAGAAATACTTGTCGGAGAAATGGATGTATCTAGACGTATGTTAGTTCTAGATACAACCATTTTTATCCATTTTTGCGACAAGTATTTCCGGACGGAGGGAGTACATGAATGAAGAATTGCTCCCAACTCTAGATTTTGGGTAACATTCTAGATTATGGTGTATATAATTGTACATATATGGAGCCGAATGAAATATATTAAATTCTACATTATGGTGCATCAATTTACCTGTTAAGAGAAAGAACAAACACACGCATACTGGCTGAATCAAAGTCAATTTTAGAACCTGCAAGGGTAGATGAAATTAGGGATTATATATAATAAAGAGGAATATTCGGACGGGTGGACGCATGCCAGACTTATTCCTATATTATTAGGTAGGGTGTGTGACAAAGAAATATGTAAGGATTCATCCACGCACATAACATCAAGAAAATTTAAACCTAGTGCACTACGACAAAGAACTATTGAGAAAAAGAAGACGCAAGCATTCTTCTGGAATTAACACATATAGACAAGTGGTGAATACTCAATCATACATCCAGATATATCAACCGAACTAGAAACAACTTGCATGTGCAGAACTAGATAGCACATTGAAGAATGATTGGTGACTCTTCTCATGACATTATTTTCTAACGACAAATAATAGATATACCAAGTGTTTCCTTAAAGGATGATTTTCAGCAAAGTTTACATTGTTTAACTTAATATGGCTTTAATTTGCACTTTGAGCAAGTTACATAGTTTTCATTAGAATTCCCATGCAGTGGTAGAACTTGTGAGGATGCTCTTGGGGCAGATTGCCATCTAAATTTATAACTCACAGTCTTTTATCCTAAAGTAACCTCAAAATTGTGCTAGGTCTTGTTACATTTCTGCCCACTTGTTTTTAGAAAAATATGGTTCGCTGAGTGACTTATCCAAACTGCATTGACAATCCTTTCTTCCCTAATTGCTTTTGCCAGCTGACATTGAATCTCTAGTTGATTCAATTGTAATTAAGTTCCTACGAAATGCACATGAAAAGGTTTCAGTAATCCGTGTGAAACTGTTTAGTCTTTAACCAATTTCATCGCTTTCAGGATAAGAATTATGTGACAACTCTGTGTACGCCATCTGTCTACCTTGGCTGTCATGGTGTACAAACTTAAAAAATCATCAGTTTGTATTGTACCATATTGTTCCCTTGTAATGAACGGGTATACAGTGTTGTGCTTTTGCTCTAAATTTCTTTCTGTATGTAATAATGCAAGCCTGAAACTAAAATACCTAGAAAGGTAAACAGAATCTTTGGGCCTCCAGCAAAGTCACTGACTGTGATGAGTTGTTATCTAGCTGTGATACAACACCATGATGGCTAACACTACGTAACTGAATTTGAGTGTGTAGATGATGACAATAGAGAACTCGAGACCGTGGGTTGGCATGGATGCAGGTACAAGCGAGCGCAGGTGGTAGTGGATTAGGCAAATGACCAACGTAGTTCAGATCACAGTGGTGATTGGCAGCGAATCGATGACCCTTGCACAATGGTCATGTCCCCACAAAGAACCAGAGAGGGTACGAGCAAGAGAGGAGTGGCTTACTAAATCGTTAATGCCGGAGGCGAGGTAGCTGAGGCAGAGCAGCTCCGTCAATCTGTCCAGAGGAGATGCGGCAGCCGCGCCGGCGTCCCATGGCGACTGATAGGGTTGCTACAGGGGCGCGGATGACGTCGTGGCAGCAGAAGATCCGATGAGAGCATTGCAGCTTGCGGGACAGTTGGGCTGGTGGGCAACATCGCGGGAGAGCGCCGGAGCTAACTGGAATCGGTGGTATCGGGCGGAATCGTGGTAATCAAACTCGGTTGAGAGAGGAATCAGAGGCGAGAGATGGTGGATAGAAAAAACAGAGTGGAGGTGGGTACGGGGAGGTTAGCTTTATTTTAGGGGGGCGGGAAGAGGTTAGCGCTAAGCAGGCGAGGTGGACGTGGGAGGTTAAAACAAACAACACATCTTATCATTTCGTTGGTAGACATACGTTGTTATAGGAGGGTTTTTGTTGTAGTGTCTGGAAAGTGTCCCTTATGTATTCCTCCGGGGTTACGGTTTCAATAACATTAGTTTCAACATTTATAGGGTTACCTGAGATATAATGTTTGATTCTATGACCATTCACCACCTTCGGATTTGTGCCTTCGAAGTTGTTGATTTTTATTGCACCGGAGCGATAGACCACTTCGATAACGTAGGGTCCTTCCCACTTGGATGGAAATTTTCATGTAAAAAATCTTAAACGAGAGTAGTATAGCAAGACATAATCACCTACGTTAAACTCACGCTTTTGTATCCTTTTGTCGTGCCATCTTTTAGCGTTTTCTCAAAATAGCTTGGCATTCTCATAGGCCTGGGTTCTCCATTCATCGATACAGCTAATGTCAAATAGCCTCTTCTCACCGGCAAGTTTGAAATCATAGTTGAGCTCTTTAATAGCCCAATATGCCTTATGTTCTAGCTCAAGAGGTAAGTGACATGTTTTTCCATATACCATCTTATATGGAGACATACCCATAGAATTTTTGTATGTAGTTCTATAGGCCCATAATGCATCATCTAGTTTCTTGGACCAATTCTTCCTAGACCTATTAACTGTCTTTTGCAAGATTAATTTTAACTCCCTATTACTTAGTTCAACTTGACCACTAGTCTGTGGGTGATAGGGTGATGCAATTCTATGGTTAACATTATACTTAGCGAGCATCTTACGGAAAGCACCATGAATAAAGTGTGAACCACCATCAGTCATTAGATACCTAGGGACTCCAAACCTCGGAAATATAACTTCTTTAAGCATCTTAATAGAGGTGTTATGATCAGCGCTACTAGTTGGAATAGCTTCTACCCACTTAGTAACATAGTCAACAGCAACTAAAATATGTGTGTATCCATTAGAGGCAGGAAAAGGTCCCATATAATCAAAGCCCCAAACATCGAATGGTTCAATAACAAGTGAATAATTCATAGGCATTTCTTGACGTCTACTAATATTACCAATTCTTTGACATTCATCACAAGATAAGACAAACTTACGGGCATCCTTGAAGAGATTAGGCCAATAAAAACCGGATTGCAATACCTTATGTGCAGTTCTATCTCCCGCATGGTGTCCTCCATAAGCTTCGGAGTGGCACTTGCGTAGGATCTATTCCTGTTCATGCTCAGGTACACATCATCTAATAATACCATCTACTCCTTCTTTATAAAGATGTGGGTCATCCCAGAAGTAATGCCTCAAATCATAGAAGAACTTTTTCTTTTGCTGGTATGTGAAGCTAGGAGTTATAAACTTAGCAACAATATAATTAGCATAATCAGCAAACCATGGAGCAGTACGAGAAGTGTTTATGACAGCTAATTGTTCATCCGGGAAGCTATCATTAATAGGTTGTGGGTCATCAAGTATATTTTCTAACCTAGACAAGTTATCTGCTACGGGGTTCTCAGCTCCCTTTCTATCAATAATATGCAAGTCAAATTCTTGCAGCAAGAGAACCCATCTAATAAGTCTAGGTTTAGCATCTTTCTTTTCCATGAGGTATTTGATAGCAGCATGATCAGTGTGAATAGTTACTTTAGAATCAACAATGTAGGGTCTAAACTTATCACAAGCAAACACAACTGCTAAAAATTCTTTCTCAGTGGTAGCATAATTTCTTTGGGCACTATCTAGAGTTTTACTAGCATACTGAATAACATTCAATTTCTTATCAACTCTTTGCCCTAAAACAGCTCCTACAGCATAATCACTACCATCGCACATAATCTCAAAGGGTAAATTCCAGTCAGGAGGCTGGACAATAGGTGCAGAGATCAATGCTTTCTTAAGTATTTCAAATGCTTCTAGACAATAATCATCAAAGACAAAAGGAATATCTTTTTGTAAGAGATTAGTCAGTGGCGTGGAGATTTTGGAGAAGTCCTTTATGAACCTCCTATAAAACCCGGCATGACCAAGGAAACTTCGTATACCTTTGATGTCCTTAGGGCATGGCATCTTTTCAATAGCATCAACTTTAGCCTTGTCAACTTCAATGCCTCTTTCAGAATTTATGTCCCAAGACAATGCCTTCATTAACCATAAAGTGGCACTTCTCCCAATTCAAGACTAGCTTAGTGTCTTCACATCTTTCCAAAACTCGATCAAGGTTGCTTAAGAAATCATCAAAAGAAGTTCCGTAAACGGAGAAATCATCCATGAAAACCTCAACAATCTTTTCACAAAAATCAGATAATATAGCCATCATGCATCTTTGAAAGGTAGCAGGTGCATTACATAAACCAAAAGGCATACGTCTATAAGCAAAGGTACCGAAAGGACAAGTAAAAGTGGTCTTTTCTTGATCCCCTTTTGACACAGGTATTTGAGAGAAACCAGAATAACCATCTAGAAAGCAGAAATGAGTATGTTTGGATAACCTTTCTAGCATTTGATCAATGAATGGCAAGGGGTAATGATCTTTCTTAGTAGCTTTATTTAACTTACGGAAATCAATTACCATCCTATAACCTATAACTATTCTTTGCGGGATCAATTCATCTTTATCATTAGGGACAATAGTCATACCTCCTTTCTTAGGAACACAATGGACATGACTTACCCACTGGCTATCAGCAACTGGATAGATAATACCTGCCTCTAGAAGCTTTAGTATTTCCTTTCTTACCACTTCTTTCATCTTAGGATTTAACCGTCGCTGATGATCAATAACCGGTTTAGCATTTTCTTCCAATTTTATCTTGTGTTGGCATATAGTGGGACTAATGCCCTTAAGATCATCCAGAGTATATCCAATAGCAGCACGATGCTTCTTCAGAGTTTTCAATAATTTTTCTTCTTCCTACTCTGAAAGGTTAGCACTAATAATAAAAGGATATATCTTTTTTTCATCAAGATAAACATACTTAATATTATCAGGCAAGGGTTTAAGTTCAAACACGGGATCACCCTTGGGTGGAGGAGGATCCCCTAGGATTTCAACAGGCAAGTTGTTTTTCAATACAGGTCCCTGTGTAAGGAATATTTCATCTATTTCCCGTCTCTCGTTCATATGCATATCATTTTCGTGGTCTAGCAGGTATTGTTCTAAAGGATCATTAGGTGGCACGGCAATAGAAGCAAGACCAATAATTTCATCTTTACTGGGTGGTGCCTTTTCAAGGGGTTGTCTACGGAATTTAGCAAAGTTAAAATCATGAGACATATCCCCTAACCCAACAGTAACCATATCTTTCACCCAGTCTATCTTGGCATTTACAATATTCAAGAAGGGTCTACCAAATATAATGGGACATAATTCATCTTGTGGGGAACTAAGAATAAGGAAATCAGTAGGGTATTTAACCTTCCCACACAAGACTTCAACATCTCTAACAATCCCAACTGGTGAAATAGTGTCTCTATTAGCGAGCTTAATAGTAACATCAATCCCTTCTAACTCAACAGGTGCAATATCATGCATAATTTCGTTATATAAATCAAGAGGGATAATACTCGCACTTGCACCTACATCACATAAACCATGATAACAATGATCTCCTATCTTAACAGAGATGACAGGCAAGCCTACAACCAGTTTATGTCTATTCCTAGCATTGGGTTTGGCTATTCTAGCAGACTCTTCTTGGAGGTAAATAACATGTCCATCTAAATATTCTACCAAGAGATCTTTAACCATAGCAACACTAGGTTCAACTTTAATTTTCTCAGAGGGTGTAGGTGTTCTAGTATTACTCTTACGAACTACAGTTGAAGCTTGAGCATGATCTTTTATTCTAACGGGGAAAGGTGGTTTCTCAATATAAGCGGTAGGAATAACAGGATCAACATTATAAGTGATAGTCTTTTCTTCAACTTTAATAGGTTCAACTACTTTTACTTCAATAGGGGGATGGTATTTAAACCACTTCTCCTTGGGGAGATCAACATGAGTAGCGAAGGATTCACAGAAAGAAGCTACTATCTCAGAGTCAAGTCTGTATTTAGTGCTAAACTCACGGAAAACATTGGTATCCGTAAAAGCTTTAACACAATCAAACTTAGGGGTCATAACTGACTCCTTACCTTTGTCGAGATCCCAATCTTTAGAGTTGCGTTTAATTCTTTCCAATAAATCCCATTTGAAGTCAATAGTCTTCATCATATAAGAGCCAGAACAAGAAGTATCAAGCATGGAGCGATTATTTTGAGAAAGCCGAGCATAAAATTTTTGACTGATCATTTCTCTTGAGAGCTCATGATTGGGGCATGAATATAACATTGACTTAAGCCTCCCCCAAGCTTGAGCGATGCTTTCTCCTTCACAAGGCCAGAAATTATAAATATAATTACGATCACGATGAACCTGGTACATACGGTAGAACTTCTGATGAAATTCCAACTTAAGACGATTATAGTTCCATGATCCCATATCATCGCATAGCCTAAACCATGTCAATGCATCTCCCTTCAAAGATAAAGGGAAGACCTTCTTCTAGATAACACCCTCAGGCATACCTGCAAGCTTAAACAATCCACAAACTTCATCCACATAGATTAGGTGTAAGTCGGGATGCAGTGTTCCGTCTCCAATAAAGGGATTTTCAAGCAGTTTCTCTATCATACCCGAAGGAATCTCAAAGCAAACATTTTCAATAGGTGCAGTGGGTTGAGGAGCAACTCTTTGCTCTTCTGTTCGGGGTGAAGATACCCCGAACAAGCCCCTCAAAGGATTTTGAGCCATAGTAACAAGTGACAACAAATTTCAGCACACTATATAAAAAATTTCCTTACCAAAAGCGCTTCACTCCCCGGCAACGGCGCCAGAAAAGAGTCTTGATGACCCACAAGTGTAGGGAATCTATGGTAGTCCTTTCGATAAATAAGAGTGTCGAACCCAACAAGGAGCAGAAGGAAATGATGGGCGGTTTTCAGTAAGGTATTTTCTGCAAGCACTGAAATTATAGGTAACAGATAGTTTTGTGATAAGGTAATTGGTAGCAAGTGACAAACGGTAAAAGTAAATAAGGTGCAGCAAGGTGGCCCAATCCTTTTTGTAGCAAAGGACAAGCCTGGACAAACTCTTATATAAAGGAAAGCGTTCCCGAGGACACATGGGAATTATCGTCAAGCTAGTTTTCATCACAATCATCTGATTCGCGTTCGATACTTTGATAATTTGTTATGTGGGTGGACCGGTGCTTGGGTGCTGTCCTTACTTGGAAAAGCCTCCCAGTTATGATTAACCTCTAATGCAAACATCCGCAACTACAAAAGAAGTATTAAGGTAAACCTAACCATAGCCTGAAACATATGGATCCAAATCAGCCCCTTACGAAGCAACGCATAAACTAGGGTTTAAGCTTCTATCACTCTAGCAACCGATCATCTACTTATTACTTCCCAATGCCTTCCTCTAGGCCCAAATAATGGTGAAGTGTCATGTAGTCGACGTTCACATGACACCATTAGAGGAGAGACAACATACATCTCATCAAAATATCGAACGAAGACCAAACTCACATGACTACTAATAGCAGGACTTCTCACATGTCCTCGGGAACAAAAGTAACTACTCACAAGACATAATATTGTTCATGATCAGAGGGATATTAATATGCATAATGGATCTGAACATATGATCTTCCACCAAATAAACTAACTAGCATCAACTACAAGGAGTAATCAACACTACTAGCAACCCACAGGTACCCATCTGAGGTTTGGATACAAAGATTGGATACAAGAGATGAACTAGGGTTTGAGAGGAGATGGTGCTGGTGAAGATGTTGATGAAGATAGCCCTCCCCGAGATGGGAGAGTTGTTTGTGATGACGGCGGTGACAATTTCCCCCTCCCGGAGGGAAGTATCCCCGGCAGAACAGCTCTGCCGGAGCCCTAGATTGGTTTCCGCCTCGAGACGGCGGCGTCTGGTCCGAAAAGCCTCCTTATGATTTTTTTTCCAGGTCAAAACACCTCATATAGGAGAAGATGGGCATCGGGGGCCTTCCGACTGGCCCACGAGGCAGGGGGCGCGCCCCCCGCCCTCGTGGGCAGCCGGTGGCCCCCCTCGTGGACTTCTTTAGCCAGATATTTTTTTATATTTTTTGAAACAATGTTCTGTTGAGTTTCAGGGCTTTTGGAGTTGTGCAGAATAGGTTTCCAGAGTTTGCTCCTTTTGCAGCTCAGAATTCCAGCTGCCGGCATTCTCCCTCTTCATGTAAACCTTGTAAAATAAGAGAGAAAAGGCATAAGTATTATGACAAAACATGTAAGAACTGCCCATAATGCAATAAATATCAACATATAAGCATGATGCAAAATGGACGTAGCACACAGCAGAGAGGTCAGCACGTTGGTCTAAACCCTAAGCGCGCAGGGGTCTAGGCCCAACGCCCAACGCACACCTGCACGTTGCGTACGCGGCCGGTGAGCAGACCTAGCAACCTCCATTACTAAGGAAGTTGCGTTACGCGGTCCAACCCGGCGCGCGCCGCTCAGTCGCTGACGGCAAGAAGGCTTCGGCTGATACCACGACGTCGAGAGCCGATAACTATTCCCACGTAGCTGGTTAGTGCATATAGGCCAGTGGCCAAACTCAGATCAAATATCCAAACTCGTTAAGTGTGTTATTACGAAATAACTACGAACAATGACCAGGGCCAGGCCACCTCTCGACTGTGTGTCTCAACCTGCCTTGTCACTCCGCCACAAAGATCCACTCGGGAGCCGTCGGGAACTCAGGCCCACCACTACCTGGATGGAGCCACCTGTCCTTTCAGCCCCCACATCGGAATCACTTGCGGGTACTCAATGAGCCGACCCGACTTTGGTCACATCATGTAGCATGTAAAGTATGTATATAGTATATACCCGAGATCACCACCCAAAGTGATCACAGCCCGATAGTATAGCATGGCATACGGACAAGGATGTGGGGCCCTGATGGAATACTAGCATCCTATACTAAGCATTTAGGATAGCAGGTAAGGGTATCAACAGTTGTAGCAACAATGACAGGCTATGCAAGAGAATGGGATCTATCGAATCATCAACAGTAGCAGTTCTAATGCAAGAATAAGAGAGAGAGAGAGAGAGAGAGAGAGAGAGAGAGAGAGAGAGAGAGAATGGGCGATATATGGTGATCAAGGGGGGCTTGCATGGCTGCTCTGGCAAGAAGGAGGGGTCGTCCCCGACGCAGTCGATCACAGTGGCACCGTCAGCGGTCTCAGTCCCGGTGTCTATCAGAGAGAAGAGGGGGGGGGAGAAAGAATGAATATAAAGCAAACATCACACCACAAAGCATAACATGGCAAAACGTGGTGCTAGGGGTGGCCTAACGCAGTGCTACACGTTACAGATGGAGCGGATAAATATCTGTTGATATTTCCCCAGCTGTGAGCAATTACCGTATAGACGATCTGGAGGGAAAGGTTCCATGTTTGCATTGTTGGAGGCATCTGACAAGTAAGTGGGTAGCGAATTCGGGTTCGACTCATTTTTCTGATCATTTTTCATATATATATTATTGTCATCCGAGTTACGGATTAATTTATATGATTTTTCAAAGTTTTAATAATATTCTGGATTTATTATTAATTCAGAAATAAAGATTAAATGCTAGGGGTACCCAGCTCTGTGTACATAGAAGTGTACACAGAGGATGACATGTGGGTCCAGGGGGTCCCAATTGACCAGTCAAAGTTTGACTGGTCAACAAGGGGTGGGGCCCCCTGTCATAGACTAGGGTTAGTTAATTTATTCCAGTTTCAACTAATCCAGTGATTAGGCTAATTAATCCTAGTTAATTAATCAATTAATTAATTAATTAATATTACTTTATTTCATTTTGTTTCTTTCCCTTTTTAGGGCACGGGGCCCATACGTCATAGGCCCATGGAGCCTTAACGGGCGCGTGGGCGCTGGGCGAGCGGGGCGGCTGGGGCCTCGCCCACAGCCCGCACAGGTGCGAGGCGCGGCAGAAGTGGCCGGGCGGCGCAGCTGGTGCAACCGGCCGTCGGTGGCGGCGGCAGGAGGGGCAGATCCGGGTGGCATCGTAGGGTGGAGGGGAGGTGGCTTGCGGCGAGCGGGCACGGGGTGGGCGCTAGGCGCGGACGCCGGCGGGAGGAGTAAGGCTCGTAGGCGCGGGGCACCGGCGGCCAGCGGGGCGGCGGGAAGAGTAGCAGCGGCCGCGGCGACAGAAGATGGGGGAGGAGCGGTGTGGCCAGTGCGGTCAGGGAGCGGACCGAGCGCGACAGCTGCCTGTGAGGCACGGCTCGGGCGTGCGTGGGCGCACGCGGGTAGCGCGACCGAGTATAGCGCGATGGCGAGGCGGGCGCCACCGCACGCGGACTGGCTGCGGGTGAGCGTGCACCAGTGCGCGCGCGATGGGGCGAGCGCGTGCGTGAGTGGGCGAGGGGAGCGCGCGCGCGTGAGCGCATGCAGGACGGCGCCGGCGCGCGGCGACCGGGCGAGGAGAGGGGAAGCTCACGGGGTGGTGTAGGGTTCGCGGGCAGCGGTGCTCGGGGAGGAAGACGGGGATGAGTCGGCGACGGTGGCGGGGTCGACGATGGGAACGAGGTCAAGGCGGAGTGGCTCTGGCAGGCGACGACGGTGAGCGCCGGTGGCATCGATGCGTGCGTCGATGTGGTGCCCCCCGTCCTCGATCCAGCGGCGTAGGGGGGCGATGAAGAACACGACAGAGTGGCTGGATAACCTCCGGTGGCTCGGAGTGACGCCGGTGCGCGTGGACGGCGATGGCGCGGCGATCTCCCTGCTCGGGGAGCAAATAGAGAGGGAGAGGGAGCGAGATGGGAAAAGTGGGGAGGAGTGGGTTCTAGGTCAGGGGGGTGCGGTTAAGCGGGGACTGGGGAGGGCCGGCCTAGCGTCCCACAGGCTAGTTGGGCCAAAGCCCAGTGGCCATGGGGGGTTCTTCTCATTTAGTTTTATTTTATCTTTCTTTTGTCTTTTTCCTTTCCTTTTGTTTTCTACTCCCTCCGTCCAGGTGCATAGGGCATCTTAGAGAATTCAGGATTTCTAAGAGTATAAGTCATAATTATCAATTCGCAAGAGGTGATAATTAATTACGTGACCAATCCTAAATAGCACATGAATCTGCACGTCCAGTACATGCAAATAGCCTATACATCTCCTCGTGCATGCAAAGGTCACTAATTGTGTTTGCATGCAATCCACCAATTAACAAGCAAGTTGGTTGGCTGCCATGTTTGGATGGTGGGCTAGCTGCCCATAAAATAGATGATTTAATTTTCACCTCACCCAATCTCTACGCGCCTAAATCACAGTGCCACTTCTTAGATGCCCTATGCACCTGGACGGAGGGAGTATTTCTTTTCTATTTTATTTTTAGTTCATTTTACTTTAGTTTTATGAAATACCAAGTTAGCACCTAAATTAGTATCATCAATATAGGCCACCGCCAAACCTAGTCTGTATCCAATATATATATATTAGTTTAATATTTTCATAATTTCAAAAGCAATTAAATTATTATTTTAGCCACTGTTTTTAATTATACAGTGCACTTAAACTCTTTATAAAAGTGTGATCTCTCCACCAATTATTACATATGATTTATTTGTCACTTTTAGAACATTTTAGTTTTGACTTTTGAAAACATTAAATGTTTGACTCGATCCTAAATTTGAAACTTGAACAGGATTTGAATCGTCGCAAGATTAACAACAGTAACCGTGGTGACGTGTCATCATTAACATGGGATTATTGTAGCTTAATTACCTGGGCGTCACATCACATCATTAGGAGAATGATGTGATGGACAAGACCCATCTGTTAGCTTAGCAACTTGATCGTTTAGTTTTACTGCTATTGCTTTCTTCATGACTTATAAATGTTCCTATGACTATGAGATTATGCAACTCCCGAATACCGGAGGAACACCTTGTGTGCTATCAAACATCACAACGTAACTAGGTGATTATGAAGATGCTCTACAAGTGTCTCCAAAGGTGTTTGTGGTGTTGGCATAGATCGAGAATAGGATTTGTCACTCCGAGTGTCGGAGAAGTATCTCTAGGCCCTCTCGGTAATACACATCATAATAAGCCTTGCAAGCAAATGACTAATGAGTTAGTCATGAGATGATGTATTACAGAACGAGTAAAGAGACTTGCTGGTAACGATATTGAACTAGGTATGATGATACCGACGATCGAATCTCGGGCAAGTAACATACCGATGACAAAGGGAACAACGTATGTTGTTATGCGGTTTGACCGATAAAGATCTTCGTAGAATATGTAAGAGCCAATATGAGCATCCAGGTTCCGCTATTGGTTATTGACCGGGGATGTGTCTCGGTCATGTCTACATAGTTCTCGAACCCGTAGGGTCCGCTCGCTTAACGTTCGATGACGATTTGTATTATGAGTTATGTGATTTGATGACCAACGTTTATTCGGAGTCCCGGATGAGATCACGGACATGACGAACAGTCTCTAAATGGTCGAGATGTAAAGATCGATATATTGGAAGGCTATATTCGGACATCGGAAAGGTTCCGAGTGATTCGGATATTTTTCGGAGTACCGGAGAGTTATGGGAATTCGCCGGGAGAAGTATTTGGGTCTTATTGGGCCATACGGGAATAAAGGAGGCAGACCAAAGGGAAGGAGGCACGCCCCCCCCCCCCCATGGGTTCGAATTGGACTAGGGGAAAGGGGGTGGCGCCCCACCTTGCCCTTTACTACTCCCTCTCTCTTTCCCTCTTTCTTCTCTCCTATTCCGGAAAGGAAAAGAGGACTCCTACTAGGACTTGGGAGTCCTAGTAGGACTCCCCACACTTGGCGTGCCCCCTCTAGGGCCGGCCTCCTCCTCCTCCCTCCTTTATATACGTGGGCAGGGGGCAGCCCAAAGGCACTCCAAGATTTGTCTTAGCCATGTGCGGTGCCCCTCTCCACAGTTACACACTTCGGTCATATCGTTGCAGTGCTTAGGCGAAGCCCTGCGCTGGTAGCTTCATCATCACCGTCATCACGCCATCGTGCTGACGAAACTCTCCCGTGAATCTCAACTGGATCAAGAGCTCGTGGGACGTCATTGAGTTGAACGTGTGCTGAACGCGGAGGTGCCGTACGTTCGGTGCTTGGATTGGTTGGATCGCAAAGACGTTCGACTGCATCAACCGCGTCACTAGACACTTCCGCTTTCGGTCTCCCAGGGTACGTAGACACACTCTCCCCTCTCGTTGCTATGCTTCTAGTAGATAGATCTTGCGTGATCGTAGGAATTTTTTGAAATACTACGTTCCCCAACAGTTTCTTGAGTGTTATGGAAGTAGCAGCAAGCATCCTTGTGAGGCAACCCACTTTTGGCAAGACGATCGTTCCAGACTAGCTACTCCTCATGGTGCGAGTTGGAACGACCGAGGAGTGTGGCATTTGTGGAATGATTTTGTATTTGGTGTTGGTCTGGCATTGGAGTCCTTCCTGTAAAAGCCTCTAAAGGTATGTGAAGATGTGAATAAAAAAACGTAGGCGTTGAAACAACATTCTTATTCCTAGAGTGTGTTTTAATGTTAATGACAAATGATTAGGGGACAAATGTTTCTACTAGAGTGTATGGACATGTTTTTAGTCTTGTAGAATGCAAGGAGTGTGGTTGATGACCCCTTAAGCAAAAAAGGGTAAAAAAGACTATTGAATTCATGCACAGGCCAGTTGTTCCAAAAGTCCAAACCAATGAAGAGAGGCGGGCAATATATTCAACACTCTATTGAAAATATGCCCTAGAGGCAATAATAAATTGGTTATTATCATATTTCCTTGTTCATGATAAAGGTTTATTATCCATGCTACAATTGTATTGTCCGAGAACTTAAATACATGTGTGAATACATAAAAAAATATCATGTCCCTAGTAAGCCTCTACTTGACTAGCTCATTAATCAAAGATGGTTAAGGTTTTCTAACCATAGACATGATTTGTCATTTGATAACGGGATCACATCATTAGGAGAATGAAGTGATGGATTAGACCCAACTATAAGCTTAGCATCAGATCGTTTAACTTTTTGCTATAGTTTTCTTCATATCAAGTATTTGTTCCTTCGACCATGAGATCATGCAACTCCCGGATACAGAAGAAATATCTTGTGTGCTATCAAACGTCACTTCTTAACTGGGTGGTCATAAAGATGCTCTACAGGTATCTCCCAAGGTGTCTATTGGGTTGGCATGGATCGAGACTGAGATTTGTCACTCCGTGTGACGGAGAGATATCTCTGGGCCCTCTCCTAATACGTCGCCCTATGAGATGTGATGGCTTACCAGTTAGGTGTTGTCAGGCCTGGAGTTGAGACTCTGATGTTTATTGTGTTCTTGTTGATGCTCTACATGTATCTCCGAACGTGTCTGTTGGTTTGAAGTTTATACTGTTTTAGTGTTTAGACTTGAGATCGATATAGGTCGCGAAATCTTTTTTGTAGTATTGCGTCGTCTGGGTCTTGAACTCATGTCCTCTTGGCTCGGATATCATGTTGAATTCATGCACCAGGAAGTTGCTCCAAAAAAACCGGAGTGATGGAGAGAGACGGACAATATATTCTTACAAAAATAATGTGTCTAATCTTATGCACTCGTTTATTTATGTTTTGAGTCATATGAAAGCACTACCATTAAGAGGAGTCGAATGAAAATCAAGGAGGGGTGACCAATGCTTAAAACACATCCCAGGTTACATGGAAATATATTTTTCAGCCTAGAACCGTAGAACAAAAGTTATGCGGTATTTTTTTCAAAAAAAAAAATCCGGTATTTTCAGTACTAAGTAAACGAAATATTTATAATAAAGTTACATTAAAAATATCTCAGTCGGAGAGCTACCAATTGCTGTTTTTCCAACATTATCAACAATACTTACAACGTAGAAGCTGGAATAGTGATTAGCTCATTGTAGATGACTGTCAATCCAAATTTTAGTATGTTGCTAGTGGGCTCCGGAGGCTATGAGCTAGCCTTCGGACCCAAAAGTTTCCTCTTCGTATGGTTAAAAAATCCCACATGATAAGTGTCACACGTGTGACACGAAACAATTCGGTCCTGGCGTTTTTTACAATTAAAGTTATCACCCGAAAAGAAAATATAAATCCAAAAAAAACTGAAACTTGCCATCAGAAAAGAAAGTTGTCGTGCTTGACAACTAAAGCAATCTGGTCCTGGCGTATTTACAATTAAAGTTGTCATATATTCGTGCCATACATGTGGTATTTATCAGGGTCTAAACTATTACCCCGTAAAGCACGCATCCTTGGACGCTAGGAATTCAACGAAGGCTCTAGACACCTTCATCGGTGGGCTTCATACTTCCACCGAAAGCCTCGGAAATTGATTACCGGTGAAAAGTGGGATTTGAACTGCAGAGTTTGTCACAGCATTGTATGCGCTCATGGAATGTTGGAGGTTAGGTTCTTCTTTGTCTTTGGGTTGGTGTTCGGCTGTTTTTTTGGATGCGTTTGTGCGGGGAGCTAGATTTTATTTTATATGCACTCCCTCTGCTCATAAATACAAGTCTTTTATAGACTCTTTTTTTAACACGTAAAGGAGCAAAATGAGTGAATATATACTTTAAAATACGTCTATATATATTCATATGTAGCCGTATTAAAATCTTTAAAAAATATTTATATTTAGGAATGAAGAGAGCAGACATCATCGATTAATTAAAAAGAAGGGAGGCGCCCTGTTAATCTGAAAAAACTGACGAAAACTGAGGGAGCTAAAAATGTACATCTGGACGGGCAGGAGCTAAGGATCGGGGAACCCACAAGTTGCTTAGTTAACGGAAAGGAAGGTCGGACACTGAGTTCAAATTGGCTTGGGGGTACTCTTGGGGATATTATACGAGCGTCTAGTCTTGGCCCGGGGCTCGTTTCCATCATGGCTCCGTCACCGGGGACGTTGACGGCCCTGAGAATCATCATTCTTAATCATCCACATGGAAGAATTGTACACTCCTAACCACACAAGGCCTCCTTCTCCTCCTCCATTCCTTCGGAAGAATATAAAAGCGCTTGGCACAATGCCGGCACCCACGGAGCCGGGTCCAAAGGACGAAACCGACGCAACATGTAGACGTAGAGCAGAACTCGCACTGATAATGCCAAATGGCTCAGGAATCCACATGTAGCGTCATGAGGCCGGGCAGCCACATCCCGGGCCAGCAGCGTCGGCCCATCTGTCTGTCCATGCACATGCCGGCGTCGATGGATCGTCCGCGGAGCACTTGAAGGCGACGCGGCGACGGACGGCCGGCGAGGGTGGGCGTGCTGGACGTGTCAGGCGGCCCGTGGCTTTAATTCTAAGCGTATGCTGCTCCTGATAATGTCTCCGCATTCAATGCCACCTGCCGCCGATACGTGTAGCTTCCTGAGCATATTTTGGGCGGCACCAAACCAAACCCTGATGGCATCGTACTACCCCATAACTTCATTGCTGAATGCTGACTTGTGGTAGATGATATGGCATGGCTTTTCTTCGCTGACTTCCCAATAGGGTTCGTCCTTCCCTTTCATGATAAACCAGCCTCACTTTCGAAGTAACCGTGCTCAGCTATGCTCCTGTGATGTTTCTTTTCTTCACTATGTAGTACGTACTAGCTTGTATTGCCGGCTTCTGAAACAGTTTTAGGTGGTTCCTCTTTGGTCCTGCGCTTGAGATCTCAAAGTGTAGAGGAGGCAGTATTGGCCGTATGGAATACGGTGCGGTGTTGCTTCAAATTACGTACACGTCAGTCGGCCTGGACCTGGACCGCGCGTGTGACGTCCAAATCCTTGTGGTTCCCTGGGTTTTGTGCAACCCAAGTGAAGACAGAAAGCGACGGCTGGCCCGATCAAATCAGCTTTCCGTCCCGTCCAAGCCAAAAACGGGACTAGTTTTCCACGAACCAAAAGTTGCACGATATCTTTACCTAATAATAAAGAAAATTGGGTTTCAGCCCGTCCGTCACTAAAGTTACCCTCGAAGTTGTCATAAATTACCCACTATGCCACCTATAAATAAATGAAAGAAAACGATTCAGTTTTTTTTAAAATCGCCATGCTGTTTGGTTGTTATACGGTGTCACCCAAATATGAAACAACCAGCTAATTGACGCAGTGGTCAAGGCTTTACTACTTCGCCCAGTAGACCTGGGATCGATCCCTCGCTATGACAGATTTTCTTTCTTTTTTCTCCGCAAGTGCTCCTCCTCCTCCCGCACGTATATGGGCCAGCGTGATTTCCCTTTTTTTGTGCCTTTTATTTTCTTATTTCTGTTTATGTTTATTATTTTCAAAAAAATCAGGATTTCCAAAAAAAGCAGAAAGTTGTGAGTATGCAACGCTTGGCCCCAGAAAAATTGACACAATTTCCTATGGGTTAGTTTTTGTAAGCTATATGAAAATGACTAAATGTCTAATTTGCCTCTGTACATAGCTATGTTTATTCTCGTACTATAGTTGTACTGGTCATGAAAACACAGTGATGCTAGGTCAAGATGAGGCACATCATCAGTCTAGGTCACGTAGGGTTCATCAATGCAGTTTGCTTAGCCAAAAAATATTTCATTCTGGCGCCTTACGAAATCAAGTCATGATAAGACCATCACATTTTCAGCTTTTGAAATGACTTCTTAAAGGTTCCTTATCTCATCGTGACATGATTTAGACATAGTTTATGAAATGATATTTCAAAAGTCATTATCTCATCCTGACATAGTCTCACTGTTTTTCCCCGTTGCAACGCACGGGCATATTTGCTAGTTACGATGGATAGCAGACCCGAGGCCACGTAGAGTGGAGACCAAACTCCTCGCTTGATTGACGCCGGTCCCGTCCACGTCTTAAAACGTTGCCGTCTTGACGTGCGCTCGGGGCCGAAAAAGAGAGGAGCGTCTCCAACAGCGTGCTGTTTGGAAGCAAAAAAAATACCTCCAACGGCTGCCCTAAAACGAAAAGTTGCTGAATGCTTGTTTTTTTAGGGTGAATTCTTGTTTTTTAAGCGCGGCACATTTGCAACCATATGCGGCGTATGTCTGGCTGCCCAAAACCTCATTTCACCCCGCGTCATATATATAAGGGCATGTACAATGGTTCTAGCTTAAGAATGCCACGTAAGATAAATGATGAGGTGGAGGAGAGAGAAATCATAAGAGAAGGCTTGTCTTAGCTTATTTAAGCAAAGACAAGAGATGATAGCTTAGCACAATTTGTCTCACCATATTTTTAGGAATAACTAATTATTGAAGATAAGGCTAAGAGATGACCCATTGTAGACTTGTTTTTTTGTCATCTCTAATTTACATGCAAAACTTAAGATAAGACTATCTTAGCAACCATTGTACATGCCCTAAGGCGCACTGTTGGTTGCTAAAAATCTCGTTTCACCTCGCGCCGCACGGCTGCCTCGTCCCGCAGCCAAATTCCACCCCACCAAACACATGCCCGAATCAAATAGGACCCGGCCACCACCGCACCGCTCGGATCCGCCGCCTCTCAAGGCCAGTCGGCTGCTCATTCGCCACCCGTCGCCATATTCGATTACTCCGCCTCCACCTACGGCTGCTTCGCCTTGTCCATGCCCCCGTAGGCCCGCTGCTCCGCCTCGTCTGCCATTATGCCGAAGTCCATTTTCAAGGGGGTTCAGCCGCGACGGTTTGTCCTGTTCGGCATCGTGTTCCAGCACACCGGCCACCGGTTGGAACACAAAATTGCACGAGTGTGTAATGCTGTCGTGTGGCGGCTTGGATTGCCGGGTTCCAAGCTTAATATTCATGACCTGCAATCCCTGCAGGAGGTGGATCACGTCGCGCCGCCAGTGACCATTTGTCCCGGCCGACAACGTCGTCTCGGTCCATCATTTTTTACGAGCTGGACAACCCCCGGGAGAGTGATGAGGAGAGGATGGCGAGGTTTACACGGGAGCACCCAGAGTACGTTTTGTACCAGCAGAAGTGTGAATAGAAGAGGGCAAGTGAGCTTGAGATGCGCAATGAGGCAGTGCCTTCCGTGGTGGTACCAGGAAATCTTAAACGGGGAGGGGGGGAGGGAACTGATGTTAAATCATGTTGGGAAGGGCCAAAGACAAGAAAAACATCGTAATACACAATGTTAGCAGCTGGTAATCACTCATGCAGTGGAAAAATCTGCATGTCGGTCTGGGTCAGGGCTCCTGCTGGCACGGCATGCCTCCGCCACTGAGAGCTTTCCACAAGCAAGGCCGAGTTCGACAACGAGGGTTACATTGATTGGCACACACTTGAGCGTCAGGGCCGAGACGTAGTAGTTTTATGCGGTTGTAGCTCAAACATTGATTGGGGTGCGCTTGAGCGTGAGGCCCGAGACATAGTACTTTTTATGTAGTTGTAGTACTGGTTTA
This sequence comes from Secale cereale, assembly GCA_902687465.1. Lineage (NCBI taxonomy): Eukaryota > Viridiplantae > Streptophyta > Magnoliopsida > Poales > Poaceae > Secale > Secale cereale. Next base: position 787,368,701 of record LR738715.1, on the reverse strand, counting down.
TATAGTTGTAGCAGCATGGTAATTGAGTTTAATTGTAGTAGTACTTTGAATGTTTTAATGTTTGTACTAGTTTAATTTGAATGTTTGGATGTTCATGTGTACAAACTTTGCCATGTTTGTAGTTGAAAAAAGAGAGTAGAAGTTCTAATGTTTCGAAGACCTATTTTAGGGCAGCTGTTGGAGATGCGACTTTTTTGTGCCCCAAAAAGCACTTTTTGCTGCTTTAAAATTTACTCTAACTCTTTTTGCTGCCTTGAAATAGGGTAGATGTTGAAGATGCTCAAACATGCACCACGGAGAGACGACAACTTTCCATCTTTAATATATCCTTTTGGTCTCATTTGTATAACCCAAAACTAATATGGGCTTGCATAATTGTCTATTTATGTGTTTCCACCGAAGGCAAGGCATCACATGTCACATAGTTTCTTCCCTTGCACACAAATATTTTATTTAGTTTTGTTGTGCGTGTGTGTCGGTGTGTCCTCAATTAACTAGTCAACTCTCCTATTTTTATATGAAATGGCAGAGCTCATGCCCTTGCCTTCACGAGCATGCGTTTTGAAAATAAAAAATATGCCATCGATGAACGCTACACTTCTTCATCTTCTATTCTACAAACTTCAATGACTCATGCTTCGCCATCGCGTATGCTCTGATATTGAAACTTTGAGCAAGCTCATACGATCGTCCATCTATAAGTTATCTACAAACATAATCCAGCGTACGTTGATTCGGTCAAATCATTGGATTAATAACATCCCTTCTTCCTCCCAACACCCTCCCCCCTTAGCAATGCCACTCCTTAAGACACGACAACGTGGCGAGGCAAAATTTTGTGTTTTGACCCTTTTCTCGTTTTATTTCGAGATCTGATCCCTCTCTTGAAAAATTTCGAGATCTAGCCCTTTTACTTACCGTGAGGGGGTTTGGCGGTAGCCCTAGACGTCCTACCGCCAGGTGGTCCGGCGGTAGGTGTCGGCACGACGTTAGCTGGGTTGACGGCCAGCTGACGTGGAAAAGGGACCTACTGTCTCGGCCCTCGGCGGTAGGGTACTAGAACCTACCGCCAAAGGTCCTGGCGGTAGGGTCCCTGGATAATGGATAAGGTTTTGAGGGGCTGGTGTGTGAGCCCCATCACCACTCTTTTTCCCCATTCATCTTCTTCCCCGTGGACAACTCAAGGGCTGGTATACACCTGTGCCAGTGCTCCTCATGAGTGTTAGTCCGAACTGAGCGGACTGCAGGGCCACCTCGAGGAAACTCAAGGGTTGGTATTCACCTGTAGGATGTCCCATCCGGTCGTGGCCTGAGACGAGATACACGCGGCTACTATCAGGGTATCGGCACGCCGGGAGGTCTTGCTGGATTAGTTTTACCTTTGTCGGGATATCTTGAGCACGGGATTCCGAGAATACTCAGGTCTTCCCACCTTGGAGTTGCGACTCCGTAGATCGTGAGTTTGTGATGGGCTAAGTTGGGACACCCCTGCAGGGTTTGATCTTTCGAAAGCCGTGTCCGCGGTTATGTGGCAGATGGGAATTTGTTAATATCCGGTTGTAGATAACTTGACACCATGTTCATAATACACTACCTGCGTGAGTAACCATGATGGTCTCTTTCCGAAGGGGTTCGGGAAGTGAACACGGTGGGGTTATGTTTGACCGTGAGTAGTTAGGATCACTTCGTGATCACTTTGTCGATCGTTGGCACTTGTTCTCTCCTCGCTCTAAACCCGTAAGTTAGTGCTAGTGCTGCTCCAACCTTGTTTTAAGCCTTTTTCCACACCTAAGGCTTTGATAGTATTGCTACCCGGGAACGGGATTGTTGAGTCCTCTGTGGCTCACAGATTCAACACAACACCAGATGCAGGTATCGTGGAGAACTACAGAGGTGGTGGTTCAGAGTTGTATTGGGAGTTCGATGAAGAACGTGGACGTTACTATGTGTCCTATCCCGAGGATCAGTAGGGCTCTTACTAGGATGATCGGGACCTTGTGTTGCTTTATTTATGGTATCTTTCATTTGGCTTTTCGTCCGTAGTCGTACTCTGATGTTATTCGGATGATGTATGTTAATGTATTTCATTGTGTGACGTGGCGAGTGTAAGCCAACTACTATTTTATACTTTCATCCCTCCTTTTACATGAGTTGTGCAAAGATAATATACTTGAGATCATTCTAGTATGTGATTATGTCTTTAAGTCGTGCCTCGACACGTGGGGGACATAGTCACATACTGGGCATTACAAGTTGGTATTCAGAGCCTTCTCCGACCTAGGAGCCCCCCTGATTGATCGAATCGTTGACGGTTGAGTCTAGGCACACACATAAAAATGTTTTGAGTCCTATATATATCGGAGAGTAGGATTTCTTTTTACTCCTCATCCCTTCATTGCTCTGGTGAGGACTCCTGATGTTGTTCTATCTCTTCTACTCTCAAAAAATCACTAATTTTTTTAGGATCACGCGAGTATTGTTTGGATTGTTCCGATATCTTTGTGACGAGAACATTGTTCTCGATGCCTCTTGTCATTTAGGGGTTGTGGCAGTGTCCCGGGGAGTTGAGCTCCGAGGTGTTGTCATCACAAATGTATCGCAGCGGTTCTAGAATACTTAAGACGACCGACAACGAAAACTCTTCTATGCGGTTAGTGGTGAGATAACCCCGACATCACCCGGTACTGGGGAGGTAGTTCGGGAGTATTGCCACAGCTTGTATAGCGGATGCGTTTCGAAGGTCTGAGGTAAACAGTTTCTGAGGATGACTGGTTATGTGTTGAAGGATGGATACAACTGGATGTAGGATTAGAGTTGAGTGCATGGTGCTTCCCCTGTATCCCCAACACCCGATTGCATAACCGGAAACCTTCGGGAATTAATAGGTGGGTTCTTCAAGTAGCTCATAGGAATTCTTCCAACGAGTGCATGGTATGTGGTTTGGGATTCAACATCGAGTGAAGAGGTTTCATGGGCGTTGTTCCAATTGGGAGTTGCATCTTAAAGGGTCCTTGGCTATGCTGATCCGGGGATTGCAACACCCTTTGTAACACGTTCCATGGAGCATTCAGCACAAACATGTGGAACGAAGCTTCTATCATGTATTTGTTCCATCTGCTCCTTGTTATTTTTATTTACCTTTTGTTCTCCCAAGTGGCTTCTCGAGAAGATTGTTGTACCATTAAACTATGGAATTTATTCGTTCCTTTTGTGCGAATGTTCTTGTGAAGACTTATGTTGCAATTTCTAGCCGTTGATTCAGCTTATATATTTTTTTCCATCAATGGCTAACAGTTGTCATCATATTCAGGATGGCTCCCAAGAGGGTTCCCAACCCTAACCAAGAGGGTGAAGAAGAGCGACCTCCTTACCCTCCTCCTCCGTCTGAGGCATGGAGAGCAATTATGCAAGCGACCAACCAGAACACCGAGATGCTTATGCAAATGATGCAGAACTTTCAAGCCAACCAAGCAAATCAAGGCAATCATGGGAACCAAGGCCAAGGCAATCTGTTCAATCAACCTCACTTTGCGACACTGAACCAATTCCTGGCAAACCAACCCAAGTCATTCAGTTACTGTGTGGATCCGCTAGATGCTGAAGACTGGATCACAGACATCAAAAGGCACTTTGATTGCAGTAATGTGAGACCTGAGGATTATGTCAAGTTTGCCACTTTCCAACTCAAAGACCAAGCTGTTGATTGGTGGCAACAGTACAAAGATTCCAGATGTGGACGTGAGATCTCGTGGACTAACTTCTGCAAGGATTTCCGCTCTCACCACATTCCAACCAGTGTCATTGAAGGCATGTGTGAGCAATTCCGCAACCTGAAGCAAGGCACCATGTCCGTCTATCAATACAATGTCAAGTTCCAGAATCTCGCTCGTTATGCCAAGCAAGACATCCCTAATGCCAAGAGCAAGAGTTATCAGTTCCGTGGTGGTCTGAAAGATGAACTCCAACTAGCTCTCACCTTGTTCAAGCCGGATGAATTTGACCAATTCTACAATATGGCTCTCAAGCAAGAGGCAGCTCAGCTCAAGTGTGAAGCTTCCAAAAAGAGGATCAGAGATGCTGTTCACTCCTCCTCTTCTTCTCAAGTGGTTGCCAAGCAGCAGAAGTTCTGGCTACCACCTCCTCCACTGTTCCATCATCCAAGCAACAACAAGCACTCAGGTGGTTGTGGTTTCTCCCACCCACCCAACCCAAGCAATCAGTCCAAGCCTCAGTTTCAAGCTTCAAGATCAAGTGGACCTTATCACCGGCCTCTCTCAGAAATGATTTGCAACAAGTGTACTCAGAAGGGTCACTATGCCAACAAGTGTCCCAACCCAAGGCGCCTTCCGCCTCCTCCACCTGTCAGCACTGCTATTGTCAAGCACAATCCCAAGGCAGCAAGAGTGAATCTGATGAATGCAGCTCAAGCAGAGAATTCTTCAGATGTGATACTTGGTAATCTTCCAGTCAACCTTAAACCTGCTAAAGTTTTGTTTGATTCTGGTGCATCACATTCCTTCATGTCATTTCCATTTGCATCCAAGCACAATGTGGGCACAGTGACTTTGCCAAGGGAGTTACAAATTATTTCTCCGGGCAAACACATGACTTCTAGCTTAAATGCTCTGGATATATCTATTCATATGGGTGATTACAGTTTTCTGGTTTCTCTGGTTATTCTTGGCAACTCCGACATTGATCTTATTCTTGGGATGGATTGGCTTTCCAAGCATGATGCAAACATTGATTGTGCAAATAAGGAAGTCAAACTTACTCATCCTGACGAAGACGTGATTATCTTCGCCTCTCGAGATAACACAATCAGGCTATTCTATCTCAATGACAAGGGCGAGATTAATGTCATTTCTCACATTCCGATGGTTAATGAATATGAGGATGTTTTACCTGAAGAGCTTCCAGGCATGCCTCCACATCGTCAAGTTGAATTCGTCATTGAACTCGAGCCCGGTACCGAGCCAGTATGTCGGCGTCCGTACAAGCTTTCCCCTGATGAGTTGAAGGAGCTGAAGAAACAACTCGATGAGCAAGAACGTATGGGTCTAATCAGGCCTAGTACTTCTCCTTGGGGCTGTGGTGTTCTATTTGTCAAGAAGAATGATGGCACGGAACGCCTTTGCGTTGATTACCGGCCATTGAACAAGAAGACAATAAAGAACAAGTATCCGCTCCCCAATATCAATGAATTGTTCGAGCAGCTCAAAGGAGCAAAGGTGTTCTCGAAGCTCGATCTCCGGATGGGTTACCATCAGATTCGTATCCGGGAAGAGGATATTCACAAGACCGCATTCAGAACAAGCTATGGCTCCTATGAATACACGGTCATGTCTTTCGGCCTTGCAAATGCTCCACCCACCTTCTCAAGGATGATGCACTTCATATTCAACCCCTACACCAATGAATTTGTTCTCGTCTATCTGGATGATATCTTGGTATTCTCCAAGAATGAAGAAGACCATGCCAAGCGCCTCCGTTTGGTCCTGGACATGCTCCGTGAACACAGGTTCTATGCGAAGTTCTCCAAATGTGAATTCTGGCTGAATAAAGTCCTATATCTTGACCATATTATCTCTGCCGAGGGCATTTCTGCGAACCCCGAGAAAGTCGAAGCTATTGTCAACTGGGAACCCCCGCAGAATGTCAAGCAACTCGGAAGCTTCCCTTGTCTCGCTAGCTATTTCAGAAGGTTCGTTAAGAACTTCTCCAAGATTGTCAAGCCTCTTTCCAACCTATTGCAGAAGAATGTCAAGTACTCATGGACTGCTGATTGTGATGTGGCATTCAAAACACTCAAAGAGAAGCTCATTTCTGCTCCGGTCCTTACTCCTCCGGATGAGTCCAAGCCGTATGAAGTCTTTCGTGATGCTTCATTGCAAGGTCTTGGTGGTGTTCTCATGCAAGACAAGAAGATTGTGGCATACACTTCTTGTCAGTTGAAACCAAATGAGAAGAATTACCCAACACATGATCTCGAGCTAGCGGCAGTTGTACATGCCTTGATCACGTGGAGACACCTTCTGTTGGGCAGAAAGGTGGACATATTCACCGATCACAAGAGCTTGAAGTACATATTCACACAGCCAAACCTTAACCTTCGCCAGACTCGCTGGGCTGAGATGATTCAAGTGTATGATCCAAGCATTGAGTACACACCTGGCAAGGCCAATGTCATTGCAGATGCCTTGAGCAGAAAGGCATATTGCAACAGTCTCCTTCTCAAACCGTTCCATCCTGAACTTTGTGAATCATTCAGGAAGCTCAATCTCCAAGTTGTTCCGCAAGGCTTTCTTGCAAACCTTCAAGTTGCTCCTACCTTGGAAGATCAAATCCGTGAGGCCCAACTCAGTGATGCTATGGTGCAGAAAGTGAAACATGGTATTGCTAAGGGTACTCCCAAATACAAGTGCTATCGCGTTGATGAGAAATACACCTTATTCTTTGAGGACAGAATTGTGGTTCCTAAGGGTGATCTCAGGAAGCTCATAATGAACGAAGCACATGACTCCCTCCTCTCGATTCATCCCGGAAGTTCTAAGATGTACCAAGACCTCAAGCAAACATATTGGTGGACTAGCATGAAAAGGGAGATTTCCCAATTCATGAATGAATGTGATGTCTGCAGAAGAGTGAAGGCAGAGCATCAACGTCCAGCCGGTCTCCTTCAACCTTTACCTATTCCTGAGTGGAAATTCGATCACATTGAAATGGATTTCGTCACTGGGTTTCCTAAGTCCAAGAAGGGAAATGGTGCTATCTTTGTAGTGATGACAAGCTAACTAAAGTAGCTCATTTCCTTCCCGTCAAAGAATCCATCAACGCAGCTGAGCTGGCAGAGCTGTACACCGCCAGAATTGTTTCTTTGCATGGCATTCCTCAAGTCATCTCCTCAGACCGTGGAAGTTTGTTCACATCCAAGTTCTGGGACTTCTTTCAGTTAGCCATGGGCACAAAAATTTGCTTTAGCACGACGTTTCACCCTGAGACTAGTGGTCAAGTCGAAAGAGTGAACCAGTTCCTCGAAGACATGCTGAGAGCTTGTGTCATCTCTTTCAGTATGAAGTGGGAAGATTGTCTCCCGTTTGCCGAATTCTCCTACAACAATAGCTTCCAAGCAAGTGCCGCCAAAGCTCCTTTTGAAATCCTCTATGGCAGAAAGTGTCGTACCCCTCTCAACTGGTCCGAGACTGGTGAACGTCAACTTCTTGGAAATGATTTGATCTCAGAAGCCGAAGAAATGTGCAAAGTCATACGTGAGAATATCAAAGCCGCTCAATCGCGTCAAAACAGCTACTATGACGGCAAGCATCGTGATTTGGCTTTCGACACTGGAGACCATGTATATATCCGTGTTTCTCCTATGAAGGACACCTAGAGGTTCGATATCAAAGGCAAGCTTGCTCCTAGATACGTGGGCCCTTTCAAGATTCTTGGCAAGAGAGGCGATCTAGCCTACCAACTCGAGCTTCCCTCCAACTTCGCAAATGTCATGATGTGTTTCACGTGTCTCAACTCCGCAAGTGCTTCAAGACACCTGAACGCACCACTCCGTTCGAGGAGATTGATCTTCAACAAGACTTGTCTTATCGTGAGCATCCTGTTGCTATTCTTGAAGAAACTGAGCGCAAGACCCGCAACAAGTCCATCAAATTCTTGAAAGTGAAGTGGTCACACCATACCGACCGAGAAGCTACGTGGGAACGAGAAGATCACCTTCATTCCGAGTATCCTTCCTTCTTCCAGTCCTAGATCTCGGGACAAGATCTTTTTGTAATGGAGGAGAGTTTGTAACGCCCCATATGTGATACCTTCCATTTATGGCAATATAATCTTCGTTGGCTTAATCAATCCCATTCTGGGATCTTCTTTCATTTCGGGTTTCTTCGTTTTGTCGTGTGCGTGTGTGCATTTCATCCATTTCATGTTATCATGTGCATTGCATCGCATTCGTGTTGTTACTTGCACCCGGTCACACTCGTTTCTTCCCGTTGTCCGTTTCGAGTTCCGACATTCACACACGTGCCCGTGGCACCCCTGAGTCCTTCTTTCGTGTGTGGCCGTGTGATGGGCCTCGAACCCCTCGTTGGATTACCCCAAGTGGAAGGTGTAAGATGCAGTAAGTAGAAGTGTTTTCCCTTAGCAAAGATGCCAAGGATCGAATCCCCAGAGACTCCTAGGTTCAACAGGTAGGTGTCAACCGCTAACGGCGCAATTAGCAATCAACGTGGACCTGCACACAGATACAAATAACTTTGCTCCCAACGAATACAGAGAGGTTGTCAATCTCTCCGGCCTTGTAGTTCACAAAGGGTTAAAAGCAATATGATAGTAGTGATAGATAGTAATTTGCAATAGTCAATAAAAATAGCGGAAAGTAAAATAGTGTATGTGATCAATGATAGTAATATGGACCGGAGTCACATGATGTTCACTAGTGATGTCTCTCTCCCAAAAGACGATAAAACAGCTATGTGAGGTAAACAAATTACAGCTGGGCAATTGACAAGACCACGAACGCAAACCAATGCTGACTACATTGCAAGAAAGGTTGAGGTTCAAAGCATGGGCGGTACGCCAAAGTAAGTAGACCGAAATCCATCTGCATCTACTACTAATCATCCACCTTGAGATATCTATCCAGAACATCTCGCTGGTATTAAGTTGCGAGTCCCACCCATAGTGTAAACTCAATGCAACAGACAACTGCATTAAAAGAACTTTGCGTAAAGTAAACAATCCTTGCACCCGCGGGCACAAGCACCATTGTTTTCCCCCTTGTGGCAACAGCACATCCCCTAGACTCATGTTTCTGTCACTCAAGCTAGTCATCGAGGGGCATGAACCCACAATCGAGCATAACGTTCCCTCTTGGAGTCACTACCTACTACTTGGCCAAAGCAATAAATAACAACGGAGAACATGCAAGAATTACTTATGAACTAAAACATAAAAGAGGTGAATCAAATATATTACTCAAGATCAATCTGAACATAATCTCATAATCCATCGGATCCCAGCAAACTCAACATAGCAACAACACAAGGATTACATAGGTGCCTCGATCATGTAGGGCAGCTCACGAGGACTAATTAGTGAAGCACAAGAACGGGAGGAGAACATCACATAGCTACTGGTCATGGACTCATGGTCCAAGGGAGACTACTCACGAGTCATCCGGGAGGCGTCCATGGTGGTGGAGAAGCTCCCGGTGGTGATCCTCCCCTCCGGCAGGGTGCCGGGAAGAGTTCTTCTGGTGCTCCCGATCTTGGAAGCGGCAGCGGCGGCGGAACAGAGATGGGATCGTGAAAAGAAGTCCTGTTTCAAGGGTTACGGGGGACCCTTTAAATATCTGCCAAAGTAGGGCATCGGGGGGCTCTCGGGGTGCCGAGGCGCCCCCTCGGCGCGGCCCAGGGGGGGCGCCCACAGGGCGCCTGGGGCCCCTGTGGCCCCCCAGGCTCCCCTTCGGAAGCAGTGTCGTTCCCGATACGCTGATTTTTTATATATTTTTTCTGTATTTTTCTGGGCAGTTCTCGAAACGTGAAAACCTGAAATACAAAAACAGCCGAAAACAGAAACTGGCACTGGGGTGCACTGGATTAGTAAGTTAGTACAAATATGATCAAAAGTGTATGGAAGTGTATGAATATCATAGCAATATCACCCAAAAGTGGCATGGAGCAAGCAGAAATTATAGATACGTTTTGGACGTATCATCGTGTAACGTTCCCGAAATGAAGTAAGACTTGCCGTGCATTGTTGTTTTAGTACGTGTAGGCCGCCTGTCAGGTTTCGTCGCTTTTGGAGGTCGTTTGATACTCCAACGGTTAACCTAGTGGGCTAAAAGCTCCTCTTCCTTTTGGGCCAAGAGCCCTCCACAACAGCCCACTAACCCAGCACAACCACTCCCATCCTCTCGGTCGTCAGATCGTGAACGTGTGGGCGAAAACCGCTCCCCATTTGGACCTTCCTAGCTCCCTGAATCTATAAATTAGCCCCTCCCCCGAAATTTCGGGCAAAACCCTAGCCAAACTCCTCCACCGCCGCCGCCGGACACGTCCGACCTGGCCGGACGTGTCCGACCTCCACCGTCGCCGCCACGTATCGCTGCCCGACTGGCCGCCTCCCGCGCCCACATCCCCGCTGGCCAGGGCCCGCCTGGCCCGTCACCACGCCTCCGCCCGTCACGGGCTCGCGCCTCCCGCCGCCGCCTCAGGAGTTCGCTGCCGGCCGCCGGCCGCCTCGGGCACCCTCCGCTCGCCGGCGCCGTCCCCCAGCTCGCCGACGCCCCGCCGCCGCTCGTCCGCCGCCCCGGCCGGCCTCGTCTCCGGCCGTCAGCGCGCCCCGCCGCCGCGGACCTCCGCACCGCCGGCCGGCCGCCGCCTCCGCCGCCGGCCCCGTTGTCTTCCCCGTCTCCGGCAGCCGTTCCCAATCCGTATCCCGTGGGTGGATCAGATCCACCCACGCGTCCAACCAAATGCCCCGTCCCCGACCCGGATCGCCTCGTCCCGCACGCCTCCGTCCCGAGTTGACATTCTCGGAGGTGAATTTTCCACTAAGTCCCCGGATTCCATAAAATGGTTGCCTCCTTTGCCATGTGATAACTTCGTGCTCGTAGCTCTGTTTTGCGCGTATGATATGTCGAAATGTTCGTCTCGTCGTGCTCTACATGTTAGTACCAGTGTCATGCATGTTAGAGTTCATCTTGTTGACTTAATCTTAGTGTCAAGAGTGCATGTTGCTGTAACTTGTTGTCTGTGTAAATTTGTTGCCATGTTTGAGGTGTGATAACTTTGTGCATGTTGGTCCGAATGGAGTGAATGATATGTCCAGATCTTCGTTGTGAAATGATCTACATGATGGTTGTTGTAGCATTCTTGTTAGAGGTCATATTGCCATGTATATCTCTGTTGCAAGAGTGCATTTGGCTGATAAGTTTCTGAACTTGTTATGAGATGATGTTTTGCCATGCTTGTGCTTATTTAAGCTTGTGTCATATGAGCTAGGTGTCAACATGAGTTTTGCTCTTGGATATGTGCTCTACATGATAGATTCATTTTCATGCCATGATATGTCTTGATATGAGTGCAACAAGCTTGTTAACATGTCATCATGTTGTAAATTTCTGCTAAGTGTGAATCTGTTAAATTTATTGCTATGTATCCATGTTGCCACCGTCTTTGTTATGCATGTTAAGGGTTGTCCAATGGATGTTCCTTGAAGTATATGTCATGCTCTAGCTATCCATGCACTTGTTTGCCATGATGCCATGCTGTAGATTGTTATTATGAGGCCCTCAAGTTGCTATAAAATTTATGTGTCAGCATGCCCAGATTTTGCTAAGTCTGGACAAACTTTCGCACTTTTGCCATGGTGTTTGGGACATGTTCTAGTATGTTGTAGAAGTAGCTGTTCGCACACGAACACGTCACCGTGTACCTCCGACGCCGAGGGTGATGCACCGCAGCTCACGTCGAAGGAGACCCGTCCGGAAGCGCGGTACGCAAGCAATCCGGCGGGCGCTTTTGAGGACCCGAAACCCCACACGCCCGGGAGGGACCCCGTCAGGGCGCGCGGCGGCTATGGGCTGCCCTAGGTCGACCTGATCGCCCCTAGGGCCTCGAGGTTCACCGCCCTGCAATGAAGAGGAACGAACGAAGAACGAGGAAGAAGATACAAGGGTAGGGGATAGATGAACACGAAAAAGTAGTAGATGTGTTTGTTCGATTGTGTGTTGTTCAATCGGCCGTCACCCCTTAGGTATATAAGAGGCGGCTGGACTTCCCGTGCAAGGAAAAGGCTTGGATTCACGTCCAAAACCCTAGCCAAATTCGGATTGGTTTTGTCCGAACTTTCCAAAACTGTTCGGTTTAAACTGTCTGTACCTTGCGGGTAATTTTTGAGGTGGTAAACGACCTCGGATGGAAAAGAGCCCAAAAGCAATCTTGACCGTTTCGACGAGACGAACAACTTTAGTGTTGAACGTTTTTGGTTTTGAAGCCATCTTCTAGGCCAAAACGGTCACGCAATGCGGGCTGTTATTCGCGCTACCCATCAGACACGTGGCTGGTGGGGCGCGCCACTTATGGCTCTATGACAGGGCTGTGTTCGGATGGCTGTAACTTTTGCATACGAACTCGGATTGGGACGATTTTTATATCGAAATCGACCGTTTCGACGAGACGAAGACAATTCGTGTAGAAAGTTTTTCCATGTGAGACAGTCTTGGTGGTCTAATCTGCCGAATACTGATCTAGATATAAAATCTCAGTGCTTTGAGCATAGTTTTGGCACTCGAGATGAGATCGGATGATGATGGCCCAAACATAAAAAATGTTCACCTCGACAATACGAAACTTTTTCAATTTGAGCACTTTTCCATTTGAAGCCATCTTATTTGCTTTTTATGCCGTGCCAAAATCTGGTGTCAACACATGCCCCCCTGTTTTCTGGCAGAGCTTGCGTGCCAGAAAATACTTCATCCAAGCACGATGTCAACACTACATCGGCTGTGCATGCTAAGAACAATAATTGTTATCGGTCATATTCTTAAGCGTGTTGCTTCTTGGGTAGAGCCTCTTGGATAATAGTCGTCTGAGAACAACAATTGGACGTCACAAAGGCCTCCACGTAAGTTTCTTATGTCAATTCGGACCTTGCTTTGTGCAGGCACTCCCTGGGAATATTAGAACCCTTTGACGGTAAGCCGGTTGCTGAACGATTATGACCATGCACCACAAAGGAATACTGTCAAGTGTTCGGCGACTCAACTCATTATTGATCAAAGTAAACCATCAAGCCTCCGCCGAACAATGTCTCTCTCCTGACTTGGGTCCTGCAAATAACTAACACCAGGAGTCAGAGCTTTTTATGTACTAGACCCTTGATCAGTGGCCGACTCAATAATTAAGTTGGCCTTGCTAGTATTGGCAAACACTGAGCATCGGCTATAGGAGTAGGAGATCAACCATGGTGAACACCGTTAGCCAGATGCTGGCTTTGCCAACACAATGAATTCTGAGGGCGATATGCAAATATCGGCCATGCGTTGTCATCTCAAAGGTGCTCGGGAATCCGTCCACCAAAGTGTGAATAACCGAAATAAGTCAGATGTTTCGGCCGAGGATAAATTCCATAGTGTTGATTTTGATGATACGATTGAAGAATGTGCATGACACGCCTCCTGGAGTTTCCTATAGTGAGATGAAAATTGTCATCCTCGCCTACGGGATTTACACTTGTACTCCCTTATTTTTGCCTGCTTCGCAACAGGAGATGTGATGCCGCACTTGTCTTGAGGATTTTCCTTAGGAACCCAGGCCATGTTCCTCTTCTCCAGCTCTTTGGCCCTAAGCTGCTTCAGCTTCTTCTGTTGCGAATATGGTAAGCCGAGAGGGCATTCCGGCTGGGATTTTGGTTTATGCACTGGCAAGTTCTTCCTGGCTTTGGGAATCTCCGGCTTGGCATGTCCAAAATCGGTGATCGGATCCCTGAGATTTACTTGCTTCAGTTTCTTGTCCTTAGCAGCCAACATAGACTCGACTGACTTTTTGTCATTTGGAGTCGGATCTGAAATAGCACTCTTGCGGCCATCCTTTTCTTTCTTCACTTTTTTAACACTTGTTGCAATAGAAGGTCGGACATCATTTCTATTTTGACTGCTCCTCTTGGGAACCCATGCCATATTCTTCTTTCTCAACTCATGTGCACTAAGTTTTTGTAATTCCTTCTCTTGCCAATGCGCTAAGCCGAGTGGGCACCTCGGCTGCGTTTCTGTTTCAACCAATGCCAACTCTTTTTTGGCCTTGTGCACTCTCAACTTCTTCCCTTCAGATTTGGCACTTGATTGACTTGCCTCGTTGCCTTTTGTAGCTAATGTCAATACTTTAACTGGCTCTTTGTTATTTGAGAACAAATCCAAAGTAGCACACTTACGACCATCTTTCTTGACCTGGTACACTTGCTTGACCACCTCTTTCTTGTTGCTTGAGATCCGGACCGATTCCTTATGATTGAAACGGTCTTTGACGTGTGATTGTTCATCAAATGTTGATCTTTTTGGAGCTGCATAATGTTGGCAAGATGATCTAAAATAAGATGGATAATGTGCCCTTGTATCATACCTGCCCCATGATAGATATGGATTTACATGAGCGTAGGGAGGCATCCACGACATTGGCATTGGTGGCCCAAAAGGAGGATATGAAGTCTGCTTGCTCAACGTCTTCCTTTGCCAATTCTGGTCTTCAGATTTATGCCTTGGGGGTGACCTCGATGCTTTTGCTTCACTCGGCCGATAAGCACTCTTTCCCTCACTTATCTTTTGGTATTTTTCTAATAACTGCGCAAAAGTGACTTTCAGCTTTTTGCTTTTGTGCTTACCATGGCCTTTGCTTTCTTTGGTTGTGCGTGCAATGGTCTTTGAATTCTCTTGTTGCCCCCCAGTGCTAGATGTTACCATTTTAGCTTTGATGGAATTTCCGTCTTCAAGATTGTTCTTGATGCACTTTTTAACAATATCCTTGCTCGAAGACTTGACCCCATCATCATTTACGTGTACATATCCACTTTTAGATAAATCGGCTGGAGATAGCCGAGTCAACATTTGATGGCCTTCAAAATGATTCGACTGTCCAAATGATCGTGCCTCAACAAACTCCAATCGTCCTATCTTGTCCGATTGCTTGACTTGATGGATCATGTTGCAATCTTTGACATTTTGCTTGAACGAACATTGCGTTGGCTCTTGTCTTGACGGCTCGACATCTTGATCAATTATAATAATAGGATTAGTCAGCGATGTACCGATGATGTGATCAACTATGCCTGCACTGGACGTACACTCCTGGTCCATTAACCGATATTGTGATACCGGCTTTGATACAAAACAACCGAGCGGTGTGAGTTTAACATCATCCGACTCGGCTATGCATTGATTTTCGTCCTCCTTTCCCGATGCTCTTGAATCGGCTATCCTGGAGAACTTTGAACCTGGCTTTATATTCCTGCAACCAAAATAATTACAGAATATACGTCTCATCTGAGACCAAATATTAGCCAGGCATGAAACAAACAAAGTTTTCCATATGAATATAAAGTTCAGTCGGCATGACGGGAAAAACTTTGGTTGCGATAAGTTGTCACTATTAGCCTCTATGAATGGCGCCATGTGTTGATCGGCATGATTAGTAACAAGATAATTCAAAACAAACATATTACTCATCTCGATTGGTCTTTCAAAATTAATTAGAATCTTACCAACGAGTGCATCAACAATATGATTTTGATCGAATCGAAAACTGAGTAAACTCTTGGCTAGGTGTACCTTTGTGAAGCCGTTGGAAACGGAAGATGGTTGCACCACTGGAGTAATACCTTGCTCCACTTCTGAATAATTCTCGAATGCATCTTCCTCTTTTTCTGGATCTCGTGCCTCATCACTCGGATTGCCTGAGTAGATTTCACTTGGATGCTCTTCGTGAGTTGAACTTTGCTCGACCGTATTTTCTTGTTCTTGATGTTCATCGTTAACCGAACTTTGTTCGGCCATATTACTTTGTCCGTTCTTTTGCTCGGTGAAGCTTGCATCTTCTATTTTGGTACACGCAGCAATAACTGGCTTGATGCACTCGGCTTTAGCGGCTTTAGCCGGTGATGTACTCGTCTGACAAGATGTACTCGGGTGGCACGATGCACTCGGCTGGCTCGATGCAATGCACTCGGCCTTAAACGTCTCAGTGGTCAATTTGGTTTCAATTGAATCCACCATTGTCTTGTTACTAAAGGAACTGTTCAACTCAGCTGAAGACGACTTAGTCATATTTGACTCGGTTTCAACCGAATCAACCGTATTAGACGAGTGAACCCATTCTTGATGATTTTCTTGCAAAGCTTCTTTTTCATCTTGCTTCAAAAGTGCAGAAGCGCCAACATGGTTGCTACATGGAGGAAGGCACTTGACATATTCTTGCAAATATCCCACTTCACGCTTCTTCTTGAGTGCTTCATAAGCATGTCGATATTCTGCTGGTAATTCCTCAAGAGTTGGCGTAGTAAATTCGTTGACGCTATTCCCTGTGAGCTTTGACTTGATCTTGTCCACTTGGGCCACATATTTTTCTTTAAACTCAGCCCTGCTTGGATCGGCTTGCCCCCCAATACTTTTACGAACTTTCGGCAATGAATTGATGTTGCCGAAACTTTGCGATTGTATAGGGGCTGTATAACATGCTGCAATGATAGGTGAAGATGTGTCCACTGTTGTTGAATATTTTCTCACGCTAATTTGATCAATCGGCAACACTTCGTCTTCTTTTAAAACCCTAGCTCTTATTGCCTCATAATCAGGAACCAATCCCTTTTCGTGTTGCTCAAGGCCAATAGCACTAATCTTCTTATTTTAGGCTAAACTTTTTAATGCAGCCAGAGCCACCTCATCTCCTGCAATATTAGGCATATTTGCTCCTATAGAATCTCCATTCACTCGGCCATAACCGCGAAGGCGAGCCGAGTCATGAATATTATTTTTAGTTACATATGCCCCTGAACAATTAATCTCATGAGGTGTAGTATCTGATGACTGAGGATAACCAGCCAAATAACTACAGGAAGCATGGCCGATTCCCCCGTCCATCGGCATGTTTGGGGATGAACCCGCAAATCGTGAGTCGGCTGCCGATGGACAAAACTGTGAGATGCCCTCATGTACATGAGGTGTCATATATTGATCACTCGAACAAATCATGTTATTCATCGGTATATTGAAAGGTGTTGCCGATGCACAAAAGTTCAGATTCATAAGTTGCATGTCGCGATTCTGTAAATTCCAAGTTTCTCCAACGGAATAACTAGTCGGCCTTTGCTCGTTAGGGCTAGCCGACATGACATGTCCATTGAAAGATCTAGCAACATCAACATAATGGCTATTTGCATCTACATAAGGAGATTGATGATACATGTTACCGTTGTAGATTGCAGCCGCTTGATGACGCTCTCCTCGTAACAAGAATAGGCTGGAGACTGTTCAAAGCTTCGTCCCCAGCGGAGTCGCCAAAAAGTGTGTTCGCACGCGAACACGTCACCGTGTACCTCCGACGCCGAGGGTGATGCACCGCAGCTCACGTCGAAGGAGACCCGTCCGGAAGCGCGGTACGCAAGCAATCCGGCGGGCGCTTTTGAGGACCCGAAACCCCACACGCCCGGGAGGGACCCCGTCAGGGCGCGCGGCGGCTATGGGCTGCCCTAGGTCGACCTGATCGCCCCTAGGGCCTCGAGGTTCGCCGCCCTGCAATGAAGAGGAACGAACGAAGAACGAGGAAGAAGATACAAGGGTAGGGGATAGATGAACACGAAAAAGTAGTAGATGTGTTTGTTCGATTGTGTGTTGTTCAATCGGCCGTCACCCCTTAGGTATATAAGAGGCGGCTGGACTTCCCGTGCAAGGAAAAGGCTTGGATTCACGTCCAAAACCCTAGCCAAATTCGGATTGGTTTTGTCCGAACTTTCCAAAACTGTTCGGTTTAAACTGTCTGTACCTTGCGGGTAATTTTTGAGGTGGTAAACGACCTCGGATGGAAAAGAGCCCAAAAGCAATCTTGACCGTTTCGACGAGACGAACAACTGTCGTGTTGAACGTTTTTGGTTTTGAAGCCATCTTCTAGGCCAAAACGGTCACGCAATGCGGGCTGTTATTCGCGCTACCCATCAGACACGTGGCTGGTGGGGCGCGCCACTTATGGCTCTATGACAGGGCTGTGTTCGGATGGCTGTAACTTTTGCATACGAACTCGGATTGGGACGATTTTTATATCAAAATCGACCGTTTCGATGAGACGAAGACAATTCGTGTAGAAAGTTTTTCCATGTGAGACAGTCTTGGTGGTCTAATCTGCCGAATACTGATCTAGATATAAAATCTCAGTGCTTTGAGCATAGTTTTGGCACTCGAGATGAGATCGGATGATGATGGCCCAAACATCAAAAATGTTCACCTCGACAATACGAAACTTTTTCAATTTGAGCACTTTTCCATTTGAAGCCATCTTATTTGCTTTTTATGCCGTGCCAAAATCTGGTGTCAACAGTAGCTATGTGGTTATTCTTGAAGAGCATGTTATGTATGTTATTGACATGTCTTTGTTTGCATGATGGCTTGCTGTAACTTGTTGTTTTCATGCTCTCAAGTGACTATAAAATGTAGCTGTCAGCATGTTATAAACAAGTTCAGGTTTGCCACGAGTGTAGCTAGTGTTCCAATCATCCTATAAGCATGTTCTTGCTTTGAGTAGCTTCTCAAATATGTCTTCTTGCTGTGTGTTACCTTAACTTACCATGACATGCTTTGAGTTGAGTTGCACAAGCTTGTAAACATGCCATTCCGTTGTAATTCTGCCATGCCTTGTAATTTTCACTAAGTCTGAGAATTCTGTAAATTTATTGCAACTTGCCATGCTTGTTTAATTGAGTTCTAGTAGGTTTTTGGGTGTGTCATAAGTTCATGCTTGTTAAGTATCATGTCTATTTCATATCCATGGCCTTTGTCTCCATGTTTGGGTGTTGTAGCATAGTTATTTCTTGCTCCAAAGATGCCATGTTGTTGTAAACTACAGTTTTGTGTGAATATTGTTTTGCTTGCCATTTGCCAACCATGCATCCGTTTCCGGTGATCTTTATATGAATTTCAACCGAAATCTTCCCCTCTATCCAGTGGCTTGCTTGGTTTTCCAAGATGAGGCATTTTCCATCATCTTCTCCTTAGGCTCAATAGCATCCTCATGCATACGCACATCATACTCGTATCCTTGACATGTGTTGCATCATCTTGATTGTGCATTGCACCGTGTTTGATATTGTGCCGTTGTTGTGTTCTTGTGTTGGGTAGAGCCGGGAGACGATTCGGAGTTCGAGGTTACCGCCGAGGCTGAGTTTGAGGAGCAAGGTTACGATCCCTCCGTGGAATCAACAGGCAAGATGATCATTCCCAGATATCATTACTATCTTTGCCTATGCTAGATGTCTCGCTCTTTAGATATTGCCTCGATGCCTATGTCTGTTTGTCAGCCCTCCTATTGTTGCCATGAAACTCTTTAACCACCCTCCTAGTGAACCGTTGTTTGGCTAAGTACGCATCGCTCAGCCCCTCTTATAGCGTTGTTAGTTGCAGGTGAAGATTTGAAGATTCTTCCTTCGTGATGAAGTTATTGTTGGGATATCACAATATATAAACTGTTAAACTAAATCATCTATATATTGGTAATGGGTGGAAGGCTAAGCCTCTTGCTTGGTGTTTTGTTCCACTCATGCCACCCTAGTAACCGTTAAACCGGTGTTATGTTCCTTGATTTTGCGTCCCTACCACGGTTGGGGTTTATGGGCCCCCCTCGATAACTCGCTTAGTGCTAAAGCTTTTCTAGCAAGGCCCAACATTGGTTTTACATTTGCCTAATAACTAACACTTGCATAGGGTGTTGCAAACCCGAGGTCTTAATAAACAACCCGGGCCAGTGCTCCTCATGAGTGTTGGTCCGAACTGGGCGGACTGCAGGGCCACCTCGAGGAAACTCAAGGGCTGGTATACACCTGTAGGATGTCCCATCCGGTCATGGCCTGAGACAAGATACGCGCGGCTACTATCAGGGTGTTGGCACGCCGGGAGGTCTTGCTGGATTAGTTTTACCTTTGTCGGAATATCTTGAGCACGGGATTCCGAGAATACTCCGGTCTTCCCACCTTGGAGTTGCGACTCCGCAGATCGTGAGCTTGTGATGGGCTAAGTTGGGACACCCCTGCAGGGTTTGATCTTTCGAAAGCCATGCCCGCGGTTATGTGGCAGATGGGAATTTGTTAATATCCGGTTGTAGATAACTTGACACCATGTTCATAATACACTATGTGCGTGAGTAACCGTGATGGTCTCTTTCCGAAGGGGTTCGAGAAGTGAACACGGTGGGGTTATGTTTGGCCGTGAGTAGTTAGGATCACTTCGTGATCACTTTGTCGATCGTTGGCACTTGTTCTCTCCTCGCTCTAAACCCGTAAGTTAGTGCTAGTGCTGCTGCAACCTTGTTTTAAGCCTTTTTCCACACCTAAGGCTTTGATAGTACTGCTACCCGGGAACAGGATTGCTGAGTCCTCTGTGGCTCACAGATTCTACACAACACCAGATGCAGGTACCGTGGAGAACTACACAGGTGGTGGTTCAGAGTTGTATTGGGAGTTCGATGAAGAACGTGGACGTTACTATGTGTCCTATCCCGAGGATCAGTAGGGCTCTTACTAGGATGATCGGGACCTTGCGTTGCTTTATTTATGGTATCTTTCATTTGGCTTTTCGTCCGTAGTCGGACTCTAATGTTATTCGGATGATGTATGTTAATGTATTTCATTGTGTGACGTAGCAAGTGTAAGCCAACTACTATTTTATACTTTCATCCCTCCGTTTACATGAGTTGTGCAAAGATACCATACTTGAGATCATTCTAGTATGTGATTATGTCTTTAAGTCATGCCTCGACATATGGGAGACATAGTCACATACTGGGCATTACATTTGAGGTTTCACCGGTGGATCCGGAGCATTTTCATCCCCCAAGGTACCTCTCTCAATCCCCCTCATTTCGATTGGTTGGAATATTTGTTTTGTGTTCATTTGCTCAATTTATTACAAACCCTAGGTTTTCATCTTGGTGTGTGCATTTATGATGCATTTATGGCATATTTATGATGCATTTATGGCTATGTTTGTGCTTGTGCTTGCCTAGGGTTAGGGGCTAAAGTGGTAATGTGAGGGGTTAGTGTTAGTGTTAGGGTTAGGATTAGGATTAGGATTAGTGTTATGGTTAATGTCAATTTATTCATGAAACCAAGTTTTTTGTCCCATATGTGCTTAAATTAGGTTATTGCTCCATTTGAATTGGTTGGATGACATAGATGGATTACTTTGTTCTTAGATGCATAAGCTCGTAAATGTTCATTATTTGGACGAGACGATGTTTATGCTTGGAAGTGACGATGAAGGGGAAGAGGCTATGGTTTTTGACACAAGTCCAATCTATGATGATCTTGTAGTGAAA
This sequence comes from Secale cereale, assembly GCA_902687465.1. Classification (NCBI taxonomy): domain Eukaryota; kingdom Viridiplantae; phylum Streptophyta; class Magnoliopsida; order Poales; family Poaceae; genus Secale; species Secale cereale. Next base: position 787,347,618 of record LR738715.1, on the reverse strand, counting down.
GTGAGAAGCGTCCTACATTGGAATGATCCAAATGCCGAGGTTAAGCTTATTGGGAGGTATGACGTTGGATTGCGAGTAAAGTCCCGATTAAAGAGTATGCCCATTACCTCCCAATTGCATTGGAATGTGTACAAGGAGAAAGTAGACACATCACAAGACAAGTCTCTTGAGATATTTGCCACAAAGATCGATCCTCCTCCTCCCTTGCAAATTGACTTGAACCGCCGTGTAACCTCCCCAATACACGATTATGGTGCCGAGGTGTATGTCCCCAATTGGGCTAGCCAACCACCAAGTAGCCAACTCAATGAAGATCATATCAATGCTAGTGCCATAGTACTCCGAGATGATGCTAATCCTCTTGTTCAAGAAGATGCTAGTGGTCATGTTCATGATGATGCTATTGTTGCTCAAGAGGATGCTTACATGGGGAATGAAGAGATCCACTACAATCCTATTGGTAACTTGGATGTCATCGTGCGGCAACAAGACATGGACCGTACCCTTCCTTATAATCGTATGTGTGGGTATGACTCAGATGACGAGGGTCCGGAGGAAGAATTGGATGAGGATGGGTTCATGGCGCAAGAAAATGAAATCTACAAGAGGGTGGCCGGCAAGGAAAGAGGGCCTCCATTGTTTAGGGATGTGAGTCTTGCAGACAAGGCCGTTGTCGATGGTGGGATGAGATTGGGGTTGTTTGAGCCAACACCTTGCCCCCAAGGTCGGTGATCCTCGGCCACAAAATGAGGATGAGAATGCTCATTTGAAGAAAGGCATCAAGTTTGGTTCTTTGGTAGAGTTCAAGATATGGTTGTGTGACTACGCCATTAGGAACCACAGTCCGTTTGTTGTTGGTCATTCCAATCAATCAAAGAGACCGGGCAATGGGTGTTGAAGAGTTGTGTTGCCACTCACAGGTGCGTACCCCCCGACAAGGCAGACCGCAGCAAAGGACGCCGTCAACTCACGTCTGAGTATCTAGGGTACAAGTTGTTGAATCAAATCAGGCACGATCCAACCGTGAAGGTCAAGTTTCTCATGAATTCTATTGAGGAACTATTTGGATACACGGTAAAGTATGGGAAGGCATGGATGGCCAAGGCTAACGCTATTCGGATGTTGCATGGTGACTATGAGACCACATATAGCATTCTATCGAAGATGTTGGCAGCCATTGCTCATCGCAACCCGGGCATGCGCCATCATGTCGAGTCAATTGACAGAGTGTTTCGCCCTGCCTTCTGGAGCTTTGGCCAATGCATCGAGGCATTCACATATTGTCGTCCGGTCTTGTCTATAGATGGTACATTCTTGACCGGCAAATACAAGGGCACATTGATGGTTGCATTGGCCCACTCGTCAAATGATAACATGTTGCCGGTGGCATTTGCCTTGGTGCCTTCGGAGCACGATGACAATTGGGAGTGGTTTATGGAGCATGTGAGGAGAAAGGTTATTGGCAAAAGAGAGGTATGCATTATATCGGATCGCCATCATGGTATTCTCAAAGCAATGGAGGTTGATATTCCAGGTCTTCCAAAGCTTAAACACCGTTGGTGCATGAGACACTTTGTGGCAAACTTTTACCGGACATGCAAGAGCAAGGAGTTTTGCAAAGACCTTACCCATGTTTGTGTTCCATTCAACACCGAAACATTCGAAAACTGATATGATGCACTCCTCAAGGCGTTGGACAGGAAGAAGAACAAGGGGGGGGGAGAATTCTTGACTAGGCACGAGCCGGATAAAGAAAAGTGGTTACGCGCTTACGAGGAAGGAGGTATGCGATACAGGGACATGACAAGCAACATTGTGGAATGCTTCAACAATGTGTTGAAGGGTGTCTGTTCCTTGTCGGTGACCGCAATAGTCAAGTACACATTCATCAAGCTCAACGAGTACTTCCTAACGCATTCTGAAACCACGGCCAAGTGGATTGGCGAAAAGATGGAGTATCCATTCAAGGCTCAGGATTGGTTATTGCATCAAGCGCGCAAGTCTTCCAAACAACAAGTGATCAAAATATAATGAAAAAGAAATGATCTATCAAATCGATGAGCCGGGTGGGACAACACGGGATGGAAGGTCGTATGGTGGAGTTGCGTATGAGGTGCACATCAAAGACCGGTGGTGCCAGTGTGAGAGGCCACACAAGTATCATTGGCCATGCTCGCACGTGATGACCGCAACAAGGGCGAGAAACATGCGCATATCCAATGGCACAAAGGTGCGGTTGCATGAGTTCACATTGGAACGAACGAGGTTGACGTGGGCGCCTCGGTTTAATCCCTTCCTTGATGCCTCACAGTGGCCTGAGTATCATGGTCCACACATTGTGCCAGATCTCGCACTCATGGTACCTATGAGGGGAAGAAGAAGAAAGAAGAGGTTTAGGAGTGACATGGATGATCTCGTTGGATACACCAGAATGAAGCAATTTGATAGTGGTCATTTCATGGAGGCAGCGGACACCAACAATTGTGGAGAATGCAACGAGACGGGACACAACGTTAGGAGGTGCACAAAAAGACCGAGAACCAACACGAACACTAGTCAAACACGTGGCGGTAGAGGAGGTATCGTCAGTACACGTGGAGGAAGGACTAGTCTTAGAGCGAGTCGTGGAGGAAGGACTAGTCTTAGAGCGGTTCATGGAGGAAGGACTAGTCTTAGAGCGGGTCGTGGATCCGGTGGTTCTAGGACACGTCGGGTAGAGGAAGGCCTATCGACGTGTTGCTAAATCCGGATGGTTGAAATAATGTGAATGGTACTGCTTGTCTTCTTTAATTGTTTGCTTCTTTACATGTTAATGTGTTCATATGTTTGCCTTATCATCTTTAATTGTTGTAGGCATGGCTTCATCCGGTTCCATGACGAGGCCACCGTGTGCTAACCAAGAAGACATGCCAATCAAGTGGGAGAACACATCTTTGGACAAGGTGAAGGAGAAAGATGTGAAAATCCCATCATGTTGGTGTGGAGATGTTTGCAAGGTGAAGGTTTCCACCGACCGAAAGAAGTCATGGACGGAGGGACGGAGATATTTTGTATGCCCCAACTATGCCCATGATCGTGCACTTCCAACCAACGCCTATGACCTACCGTTGGTATGTCTTAAAATAACATGTTGCTTTCAAATTTGTGAGAGTACAAACGAATTTTGTGTATGCAGTCACCTCCTCCTCTATGCAAGTACTTCACATGGATAGATCATGAAGTGCCAAAAGATGTCAAAAAGGACCAATATCATGAAGGAAATATGCCCTAGAGGCAATAATAAAGTTGTTATTTATATTTCCTTATATCATGATAAATGTTTATTATTCATGCTAGAATTGTATTAACCGGAAACTTAGTACATGTGTGAATACATAGACAAAACAGAGTGTCCCTAGTATGCCTCTACTAGACTAGCTCATTGATCAAAGATGGTTATGTTTCCTAACCATAGACATGAGTTGTCATTTGATCAACGTGATCACATCATTAGGAGAATGATGTGATGGACAAGACCCATCCGTTAGCTTATCACTATGATCGTTTAGTTTTACTGCTATTGCTTTCTTCATGACTTATACATGTTCCTATGACTATGAGATTATGCAACTCCCGAATACCGTAGGAACACCTTGTGTGCTATCAAACGTCACAACGTAACTGGGTGATCATAAAGATGCTCTACAGGTGCCTCCGAAAGTGTTCGTGGTGTTGGCATAGATCAAGACTAGGATTTGTCACTCCGAGTGTCGGAGAGGTATCTCTGGGCCCTCTCGGTAATGCACATCATAATAAGCCTTGCAAGCAAAATACTAAGGAGTTAGTCACGAGATGATGTATTACGGAACGAGTAAAGAGACTTGCCGGTAACGAGATTGAACTAGGTATAGAGATACCGACGATCGAATCTCGGGCAAGTAACATACCAATGACAAAAGGAACAACGTATGTTGTTATGCGGTTTGACCGATAAAGATCTTCGTCGAATATGTAGGAGCCAATATGAGCATCCAGGTTCCGTTATTGGTTATTGAACGGAGATGAGTCTCAGTCATGTCTACATAGTTCTCGAACCCGTAGGGTCCGCACGCTTAACGTTTGATGATGATCGGTATTATGAGTTTATGAGTTTTGATGTACCGAAGGAGTTCGGAGTCCCGGATGAGACCGGGGACATGACGAGGAGTCTCGAAATGGTCGAGACGTAAAGATCGATATATTGGACGACTATATTCGGACATCGGAAAGGTTCCGAGTGATTCGGGTATTTTTCGGAGTATATGGGCCTTATTGGGCCATACGAGAATAGAGGAGAAAGGCCAAAAGGAAGGAGGCGCCCCCCCCCCTCTGGTCCGAATTGGCCACGGGGTGCAGCCCCCTTTTCCTTCCCCCTCCCCACCTCTTTCCTTCTCTCCTACTCCGCAAAGGAAAGGGGAATCCTACTAGGACTTGGGAGTCCTAGTAGGACTCCCCACACTTGGCGCGCCCCCTCTAGGGCCGGCCTCTCCTTGCTCCTTTATATACGGGGGCACGGGGCATCCTAGGACACACAAGTTGAATTGTTTTAGCCGTGTGCGGTGCCCCTCTCCACAGAAACACACCTCGGTCATACCGTTGCAGTGCTTAGGCGAAGCCCTGCGCCGGTAGATACATCATATCTGTCACCACGCCGTCGTGCTGGCGAAACTCTCCCATGAAGCTCAACTGGATCAAGAGCTCGTGGGACGTCATCAAGCTGAACGTGTTTTGAACGCGGAGGTGCCGTACGTTCGGTGCTTGATCGGTTGGATCGCGAAGAAGTTCGACTATATCAACCGCGTCACTTGACGCTTCCGCTCCCGGTCTACGAGGGTACGTAGACACACTCTCCCCCTCGTTGCTATGCATCTAGTAGATAGATCTTGCGTGATCGTAGGAAAATTTTGAAAATACTACGTTCCCCAACAGTGGCATCATGAGCCAGGTCTATGCGTAGATGATATGCACGAGTAGAACACAATGAGTTGTGGGCGATACTAGTCATACTGCTTACCAACATGTCATACTTTGCTTCGGCGGTATTGTGAGATGAAGCGGCCCGGACCGACATTACGCGTACGCTTACGCAAGACTGGTTTCACCGTTATGAGCACTCATTGCTTAAAGGTGACTGGCGGTTGTCTGTCTCTCTCACTTTAGCTGAATCAAGTGTGCCTATGCCCGGTCCTTGTGAAGGTTAAAACAGCACATACTTGACGAAACATCGTTGTGGTTTTGTATGCGTAGGTAAGAACGGTTCTTGCTAAAGCCCGTAGCAGCCACGTAAAACTTGCAACAACAAAGTAGAGGACGTCTAACTTGTTTTTGCAGGGCATGTTGTGATGTGATATGGTCAAGACATGATGAGTTATACGGTTTTGTATGAGATGATCATGTTTTGTAAAGTTATCGGCAACTGGCAGGAGCCATATGATTGTCGCTTTATTGTATGAAATGCAATCGCCATGTAATTGTTTTACCTTATCACTAAGCAGTAGCGATAGTCGTAGAAGCAATAGTTGGCGAGACGAAAATGATGCTACGATGGAGATTAAGGTGTCGCGCCGGTGACAAAGGTGATCATGACGGTGCTTTGGAGATGGAGATCAAAAGCACAAGATGATGATGGCCATATCATGTCACATATTTTGATTTGCATGTGATGTTTATCTTATTATGCTTCTTATTTTGCTTAGAACGACGGTAGCATTATAAGATGATCCCTTACAAAATTTCAAGGTACAAGTGTTCTCCCTGAGTATGCACCGTTGCGAAAGTTCTTCGTGCCGAGACACCACGTGATGATCGGGTGTGATATGCTCTACGTTCAAATACAACGGGTGTAAGACAGTTTTGCACACGTAGAATACTCGGGTTAAACTTGACGAGCCTAGCATATGCAGATATGGCCTCGGAACACTGGAGACCGAAAGGTCGAGCGTGAATCATATAGTAGATATGATCAACATAAGATGTTCACCATTGAAACTACTCCATCTCACGTGATGATTAGACATGGTTTAGTTGATTTGGATCACGTGATCATTTAGATGACTAGAGGGATGTCTATCTAAGTGGGAGTTCTTAAGTAATATGATTAAATTGAACTTTAATTTATCATGAACTTAGTCCTCGTAGTATTAGCATATCTATGTTGTAGATCAATAGCTCACGATGTTGCTCCCCGTTTATTTTTTATATGTTCCTAGAGAAAACTAAGTTGAAAGATGTTAGTAGCAATGATGCGGAATTGTTCCGTGATCTGAGGATTATCCTCATTGCTGCACAGAGAATTATGTCCTTGATGCATCGCTAGGTGACAGACCTATTGCAGGAGCAGATGTAGACGTTATGAACGTTTTGACAAAAGCTCGGTATGATGACTACTTGATAGTTTAAGTACACCATGCTTTACGGCTTAGAACCGGGACTTCAAAAACGTTTTGAACGCCACGGAGCATATAAGATGTTCCAAGAGTTGAAATTAGTATTTCATACTCATGCCCGTGTCGAGAGGTATAAGACTTCTGACAGTACTTTGCCTACAAGATGGAGGAGAATAGCTCAACCAGTGAGCATGTGCTCAGATTGTCTGTGTACTACAATTACTTGAATCAAGTGGGAGTTAATCTTCCAGATAAGATAGTAATTGACAAAGTTCTCTAGTCACTATCACCAAGTTAGTAGAACTTCGTGATGAACTATAATATGCAAGGGATGACGAAAGGAATTCCCGAGCTCTTCGCGATGCTGAAGTTGGCTAAGGTAGAAATCATGAAAAACCATCAAGTGTTGATGGTTAACAAGACCACTTGTTTCAAGTAAAGGGCAAAGGGATAGAAGGGGAACTTCAAGAAGAATGACAAGCAAGTTGTCACTCCCGTGAAGAAACCCAAAGCTAAAACTCAAGCCTGAAACTAAGTGCTTCTACTGCAAAGGAAATGGTCACTGGAAGTGGAACTGCCCTAGATACTTGGCGGATAAGAAGGATGGCAAAGTGAACAAAGGTATATTTTGATATACAGATTATTGATGTGTACTTTACTAGTGTTCATAGCATTGATACCGGTTCAGTTGCTAAAATTAGTAACTCAAAACGAGAATTGCAGAATGAACAGAGACTAGTTAAAGGTGAAGTGATGATGTGTGTTGGAAGTGGTTCCAAGATTGATATGATCATCATCACACACTCCCTATACTTTCGGGATTAGTGTAAAACCTAAATAAATGTTATTTGGCATTTGCGTTGAGCATGAATATGATTTGATCATATTTGTTGCAATACGGTTATTCATTTAAAGTCATAGAATAATTGTTATTCTGTTTACATGAATAAAACCTTCGATGGTCATACACCCAATGAAAATAGTTTGTTGGATCTCGATCGTGGTGATACACATATTCATAATATTGAAGCCAAAAGATGCAAGGTTAATAATGATAGTGCAACTTATTTGTGGCACTGCCATTTAGGTCATAATGGTGTAAAGCGCATGAAGAAACTCCATAGTGATGGACTTTTGGAATCACTTGATTATGAATCACTTGGTGCTTGCGAACCATGCCTCATGGGCAAGATGACTAAAACTCCGTTCTCCGGAACAATGGAGCGAGCAACAGATTTGTTGGAGATCATACATACAGATGTATGTGGACCAATGAGTGTTGAAGCTCGCGGCGGGTATCGTTATTTTCTGACCTTCACTGATGATTTGAGCAGATATGGGTATATCTACTTAATGAAGCACAAGTCTGAAACATTTGAAAAGTTCAAATAATTTCAGAGCGAAGTGGAGAATCATCGTAACAAGAAAATAAGAGTTTCTACGATATGATCGTAGAGGTAAAATATTTGAGTTAGCGAGTTTGGCCTTCAGTAAAAACAATGTGAAATAGTTTCACTACTCACACCACCTGGAACACCACAGTGTAATGGTGTGTCCGAACGTCATAACCGTACTTTATTAGATATGGTGCGATCGATGATGTCTCTTACCGATCTACCACTATCGCGTTTGGGGTTATGCATTAGAGACAGCTACATTCATGTTAAATAGGGCACCATCTAAATCCGTGGAGATGACACCGTATGAACTGTGGTTTGACGAAAAACCTAAGCTGTCATTTCTTTAAGTTTGGGACTGCGATGCTTATGTGAAAAAGTTTCAACATGATAAGCTCGAACCCAAATCAGAGAAGTAAATCTTCATAGGATACCCAAAAGAAACTGTTGGGTACACCTTCTATCATAGATCCGAAGGCAAGGTCTTTGTTGCTAAGAGTGGATCCTTTCTAGAGAAGGAGTTTCTCTCGAAAGAAGTGAGTGGGAGGAAAGTAGAACTTGATGAGGTAATTGTACCTTCTCCCGAATTGGAAAGTGGAACATCACAGAAACTAGTTCCAGTGATTCCTACACCAATTAGTGAGGAAGCTAATGATGATGATCATGAAACTTCAGATCAAGTTTCTGCTGAACTTCGTAGATCAACCATAGTTCGTTCCGCATTAGAGTGGTATGGGAACTCGGTTCTGGAAGTCATGTTACTGGACCATGATGAACCTACGAACTATGAGGAAGCGATGATGAGCCCAGATTCCGCAAAATGGCTTGAGGCCATGAAATCTGAGATGGGATCCATGTATGAGAACAAAGTGTGGACTTTGGTTGACTTGCCCGATGATCGGCAAGCCATCGAAAATAAATGGATCTTCAAGAGGAAGACTGACGCTGACGGTAATGTTACTGTTTACAAAGCTCGACTTGTTGCGAAAGTTTTTCAACAAGTTCAAGGAGTTGACTACGATGAGACTTTCTCACCCGTAGCGATGCTTAAGTCTGTCCGAATCATGTTAGCAATTGCCGCATTTTATGAAATCTGGCAAATAGATAACAAAATTGCATTCTTTAATGGATTTATTAAAGAAGAGTTGTATATGATGCAACCAGAAGGTTTTGTCAATCCTAAAGGTGCTAACAAAATGTGCAAGCTCCAGCGATCCATCTATGGACTGGTGCAAGCATCCCGGAGTTGGAATATACGCTTTGATAAGTTGATCAAAGCATATAGATTTATACAGACTTGCGGTGAAGCCTGTATTTACAAGAAATGAGTGGGAGCACTACAACCTTTCTGATAAGTATATGTGAATGACATATTGTCGATCGGAAATAATGTAGAATTTTCTGGACACGTAGACACACTCTCCCCCTCGTTGCTATGCATCTAGTAGATATATCTTGCGTGATCGTAGGAAAATTTTGAAAATACTACGTTCCCCAACATATCAAGACTATCTTAGACGCCAACGGCGGTTCGAGGAATCATTTCGAAGGGGTTTGGAGGAGGAGCATCGTTAGAAGGAGAGGTTGGAGAGGAAGAAATGAGAGGAGGAGAGGGCACGCCAAGAGAAGCTTGCTCGTGAGGCGGAGAGGGCAAGAAAGCTCGCGAGGGCTCGCAAGGCGCAAAAGGAGGATGAGGCACGTGACAAGAAGGGGAAATGGCCTCGTATGACTCAGTAGGCATGATTCGGTGGACTCATCATGTAACCGGATGAAGCCATGCCACATTTATCATGAACTAGTTGGTACTAAGGAAAAAAAACCTTGTGTCGTGAACCTAAATTTTTCATGGACCTAAATTTGTCATTTGTAATGAACTTGTCGTGAGAACTATCTGCTAGTAGTTTGTTTGAATTTATTTGTCTATCATTGCGAAGAATTATACGTAAAAAACTGTGGTTGAAATGGAAGAAAAACATATGATTCTCTGTTTTTCTTTCCCTACCGCCAGAGCCTCCGGCAGTAGGGGCGCTCTATATTACATCATTTGGTACCGTTGACGGACGAGGCGGACTGTGGGACGGTAGGGTTGCGGTAAGGCCTACCGTCGAAGGGTGCGGCGGTAGGGCAGCCAACCCTACCGTCCCACAAATCGCCCCGCTCGTGACACTACCGCGGACATGAACTGCGCACCCTACCGCATTGGCGTGTGGCGGTAGGTTCTATCATCCTACCGCCACAGGATCTAGCGGTAGGGTATTTTGTTGCACCTTGTGTCACTTTGTGGCATATCGTGGCATTTATGTTGCACCGGGCTAAATAAATATGGCATATCATGACACTCAAATATTAGAATGATCAACTAGCAAGCACATACATAACTCAACTCAACATAGTTCATTACATCCACGAATAGCACATGTTCAAACTAACTAAAACATGACCTGGTTCGAATGACATCTCGGTTTAAACTAATAGCTCAAGCTCGACGACACATTTTCTAAACAGGTAATATAAGTCTCATACTTATCAGCCGTTCAACTTGATCCTCACGCGGTTGATTACGCTTCAGTTGAAAGTCGGTGGATCCTGCCCAATGACCCAACAAACCATTCGTTTCGTGCAACCAGGCCCATGCAGCACGGCGGGCCGGATTCTCTGACACGCCTTGTTTGATTGCCCATCCTATGACCTGGCCAGGTTTCCTCAAGTCCATCTCAAGGAATTCTTCTTTGCTGGCGGTGAACGCAATCTCAATTGCCAAAGAGTGTCTGCAAGCATATTCTCGGTCTTGCACCTCATCAAGCATCCTCTTTTTTTTCACAAGCTTTCAGAAAGCTTTTTTCTCCTTAGCATCAGAAGGTTCCTCGGTGAAGTGATACTTGCTGAAATCCTTCATGGCCGCATTTGCCTCATCACAATTCTTCAACCATGCTTCACATTCCCTCTTCAAGCAACGGTGTCGCTTCGACATGAGCTTCTCACACGCTATCTTGATAGTCATGGATTGAACGTCCATCCTACATTAATATACGGGAGGATTATTATGTAATTGAATGTTTATCACAAACATAACCCGGAATGGATCATAGTAATTGATTTGAGCACACCAAAATAATGAACTAGGGTATGCAACCAAATTCAGATGACATAATAGCTTACAAATTATAAGTTCACATAACATAAGTTACATAAATGATAAGGGTACATGCCATTATGGTGCAAATAACACTGCCGACACTAGCATTGTTCAACCACCTTTACTCGACCATCAACACGACATCTTTGTCGTACGGTCCCGGGTCCCAATGAGAAGCCCGACTAGCTATCGGCGATGACGGTTGCCTAACTAGCCGGTCAATGATCTGGCTAGGATTTTTCAAATCCATCTCACGCACTTCATCCCTTATTCCACACAATGTAATTTGCCTTGCAAGAGCACGGTGATGAAATTGCTCGTCCTTCTTGAGCTTATTTATCAATTTCTCCTTAGCCTCGTACAACTTCAAAAGCCGATCCTTGCACTTGGACACATCGTACTTTGAAAAGTATATACAAGCCGCGTTCAACGCATTGACGGCTTGGACCCACGTGTCCATTTTTGCCTTAATGACCGCACGTTCACGCTTCGCCGCCGCCTCCGAAGAAGTCTCAACAAAGATGATCGATGCCATCCTACAAGTCGAGGATTACTATAACGGTCACCCAAGGCAAAAATCCTAACCGTTTCTTGCCAAAAACGGTCATCATAGAGAAATACTTAAGCATAAACCTAACCATAACCTTGCCCTTAACCATGACATTAAACCTAACCATAACAAAACACTAAATGCTACTTCTTAGTACCCCAAACGATGGTAGTCACACAATACATTGTCCAATCACAAACATTATTACCCTAAATGCATCATATACATTGATTCCACCACAACAAACACATGAACTAGATTTGCAACAAAATGACCAATATACATGATTCTAGCCAATCAAAATGAGGGGGAGTGAGGGAGGTACCTTGGGTGATGAAAGTGCTCCGGATCCATCGGACAAATCTCAAGCAAATGAGTGAGATTTGAGAGGGCCTTGTGTGAGGAGAAGAGAGAAGAGGTCTTTAGCTCGAAAGAGAATGGGGAATGGGGGTAAATGAGTGGGTGGAGAGCACAGCCCCAACCTTATCCAGGGACCCTATCGCCACGGCCTCCGGCGGTAGGTTCTAGTACCCTACCGCCGAGGGCCGAGGCGGTAGGTCCCTTTTCCACGTTAGCTGGCCGTCAACCCAGCTAACGACGTGCCGACACCTACCGCCGGATCACCTGGCGGTAGGACGTTTGGGGCTACCGCCAAGCCCCCCGACGGTAAGTAAAAAGGTCAGAACCCGAATTTTTTCAAAAGAGAGGTCAGATCTCGAAATAAAACGAGAAAATGGTCAAAACACGAAAATTTGCCCCGTGGCGAGCCGCCGCCTGCCTCCCGGCAAGTTCTTGCTGGCCACGTAGCACGTACCCGTCTCAACCTAGCCCGAGTGATGATCAAATGCGCAATCCATGAAGCTTTACCCCAACTTATGTCAAAATGACCAGCAAAAAAAAAAAAACCTATGCCGATTTTTTTCCAGCCAACTCATAAATAACCCACACACAGAATAATTTACAACAAATAGAAAAATCCATTATCATTTCCACGTGATCTAATCTTTGCTGCCGCCCTCTACAGTACCTAGGTTTACTACAGATCTTTGACTCGTGGAGACCTGCCAGAAATCCACACACGAAACAGACCCGAGACCCACCGCAAACCCCGGCGGGATCGATTTCCCCTTCAACCTACCGACCCGACCCGACCCAACCAAGCCGCTGCCGGCCGAGCAGACCCATCCCCTCCCCTCCCCTCCCCTCCCTCCCCCTTCCTCCATCCTCCACCCGCATTGGAATTGCTTCCCCTCCACCTCCACCCACACCACCACCGCCTCCTCCCTCCCCATAACTATCCCAACCCACTCGCTGTCACTGGGAGCAGATCCATCCGGGAGGCCGGCTCAGATTGGGGTCCTTCAGTCTTGCCCTGTCGCCGCCGCTCCAATCCGTACCGCCGCCGCGTTTCTTGGTTTTGGCGGGGACGGGGGGAGCCGGGGGATGAAGGGGCTGGGCGGCGGGCCGAAGGTGCTGCTGGTGCACTCTTCGTCGAACAAGCCGTCCGGCGGCGGGTCGGGGTCGCCGTGGATGGGGCGGCGCCGGCTGTGGCTCGTCGTCTTCCTGGCCTGCTTCGCGTGCGTGTCCCTGGCCTCGCTGCTCTCCGCGGCGCGGGACGCGTCCTCAGCCGTCGGCGGCAGGCGGCGGGCCACGGGGTCGTCGTCCGCGGGGGCCAGGCTCGCGGTGTCGGCGGGGGCGCGGAGGGCCGCCGCGGCCAAGGGGGAGGGGGGAGAGGCCGCGGCGGCGACCGGGCCGGGGCTGCCGGGGTACGTGTTCGACGCGCTGGTGCAGTACGCGGCGGTGGGCGGCAACACGTCCGGGAGCATGCCGGCGGCGGACGTGCGCGCCATCGCGGCGGCGCTGAAGCGGCGGTCCCCGTGCAACCTGCTGGTGTTCGGGCTGGGCGGCGAGACGCCGCTGTGGCGCGCGCTCAACCACGGCGGGCGCACCGTGTTCCTGGACGAGAACCAGTGGTACGTGTCCCACCTGGAGGGGCGGCACCCGGGGCTGGAGGCCTACGACGTGGCCTACACCACCACGGTCCGCGAGTTCCCGGACCTCCTCGAGGCCGCGCGCGCCGCCCGCGCCGCCGAGTGCCGCCCCGTCCAGAACCTCCTCTTCTCCGACTGCCGCCTCGCCATCAACGACCTCCCCAACCAGCTCTACGACGTCGCCTGGGACGTCATCCTCGTCGACGGCCCGCGCGGGTAGGGCTCTCGCCTCATCCAAGATCCAAATTTTGTGTTCTTGTTTTGGGGGGAATCAGATTTCTCGCTCCAGCGGAAGCAGCAGGCCCCTGAATCTCGATGTCCATCTTCATTCTTCAGGTACACGGCGTCGTCGCCGGGGCGGATGTCGGCGATATTCACGGCGGGGGTGCTGGCGCGGGCGCGGAAGGAGGAGGGCGCGGCGACGGACGTGCTGGTGCACGACTACGAGCGGGAGGTGGAGCGGGCGTGCTCCAGGGAGTTCCTGTGCGAGGAGAACCGCGTGCCGGCGAGCAGCACGCGGTCGCTGGCCCACTTCGTCATCCGCGGCGGCAGCGCCGTCCGCCGGGACGCCTTCTGCGGCCGCGCCGCCGCCGCCACCGACACCGCCGCGCAGTAGATTAGGGATTTCGTTTTCTTTTTTCTTTTTTACCCCGGTAACTCACCCCCTCTCTCTCTCTCCTACGTATCCTTTTTACCGTCGTCTGATAGCCAATGATGATGTCGGCATGTGGTGAAAAAAGGGCGCCAGTGCAAGCTCGACCAAGCTGTAAAAACGAGTGAGAGGAATTGTTGTGCTCACATGTTGTAGGGTGGAACCCTAAGTGGAGATCTTTCACGAATTGGAGGGGAATCCCCAAGAACACGATGAACACAAGAGAGGGAAAACACTCAAATTGACTAGATCCAATCACACATATGCTATATCCAAGAACATGCAAGAGTTCACAATGATTCAAGAACAACAAAAGGAAAGATACAAGGTAGCTAGTTCATCCCACTCCTTGAGGAGGTGAGGTCTTGCAATCCACAAGGATTCTTCTCCCGTGGGAGGTCTTGCAATCCCACAAGGATTCTTCTCCCTTGGGAGGTCTTGATCTCCTAGAGGAGGGGATACAAGGAGCAAAGCTCTCAATGTCTATCAAATACTTTGCTAACCCCTCCAAGGAAGTGGGGAAGGTCTATTTATAGTTTATGCTACGAAGGGGTACGAGAAGAGAGGGATACATGGCCAAGGGCCGAGGGCTGCGCGCAGGCAGGGCGGTAGTACCGCCAGCTCGAGCGGTAGTACCGCTTGTAGGGCGGTAGTACCGCTTAAGGGGCGGTAGTACCGCTGGTGCCGGCCTGTCCAGGTGCGGTAGTACCGCTTGGCGGAGCGGTAGTACCGCTAGTTCCGGGTCGAGCAGGTCTTCATTTGCTTCTACGCGATCCGGGCTGAATGGGTTCTCCTTTGCGTCCACGGGATCACCTCCTTGGTAACTGAGGATGCACAACATCTCCTTGTGAGGTAGAACCCAATCCTCATGCGAATCCAAACGAAACTCGAAGAGGAGAGAATTCACCTCGTGCTTGATAGCGCGTGCGCGTGCTCTAGTCATTGGTCCCTTGAGTGCTTGTGCCGAAGGATGCTCCGCATCATCTCCTCCCCCTTGGGAAAGATCCGTCCTCGGATCGTGAACCATATTGCCATGTTCACGGTAGGCATGGATGAACTTGGAGGTGGACGAATCCAAGATGTCGTCGGAATGGTAGACATGCAAAACGAGCAAACACAAGGGACACTTGGAGATACAATGGTTAGCGGATGCAAGGTGTCCATCATTTAAGCATGAGTCCGTCCAAACAAATCGGTAGTGGCAATGAGCATGAATTGTAGCAAAATGAAAGAGCATGGCATACAATGCATTCATGTGATCAAGCTCATTGTGCAAGAAGTTGCAAATGCTACCATTGTGCAAAATGATGTCGTAATGGGATTGTGTATCAAAAGCATGAACGTGGTAAATGATGCTCAATGTGAGTATGTGATCATGCAATTGATGCTTGGCGATGTGATCAATATGTATGAAGAGTCCATCAAGAAAGATCACAACAAATTTGCTAAGAAAATGCACAAGCTCATATATCATGGATGACATGGGAATACAAGATGCAACAAGGCAATCATAATGGGAGTCAATCCATGCGCAAGATGCAAATTTGTTATGGGAATGATTTGTCCATGGAGCATGGCATGTGAGCGCACAATCAATAAATATGAAGGTTTGGGTGCAATGTGCCAAAGGAGTGTTGATATACTCATGCTCAAAGTCATGGCAATAGTGGTAGACCTGTGGTGCATCCATGAAATCCAAGCGTATGTGAGGATGGCTCACTAGGAAGGAATGCACCTTGATGAGGATGTCGAAAACGGTGTTGTTGTCGCGCAACGTGTATGCCTTCACATGCTCAAGGTGCCTCGTGATGGTACCGCCTTGTGAATCCTTCAAAATGAAAGAACATGACAAACACTCGGAAAAACAAATGAGGTTAGCGAAGATGCAAAACCTATTCATGTGGTGAGTCACCCAACAAGTATGTTCGTCATTCTTATCATAAGAAAGGACAAGGGGACATGGCAATGTATGGAAGCATATGATGCGATAACAACCAAAGGCATTAAGCTCAAACAAGCAAGCATGCATCACAAGCAAGGTGTCCAAGTCTCCGAGATCAACAAGTATAGCATGGTTGCACTCACAACAAGTGAATATGAGAGGTGCAACTATTGGAGACAAGTGACAATGATCAAGATATATCATGTGAAAAGCATGAACATAGATGTCATCAACCCAAGAAAGCAAGTAAGAGTGGAACATGGGTGATGCAACATAGCAAGCAATCATGGAAATCAAGTAGTGTAAGCTAGTAGTGCGAAGATGCAATCTACTAGAGGTAATCATGGCAATCATGGCATGTGTGTACATAGTGGGCATGAATAATGCACATGGCATAACACAATCATGAAAGCAAGATGTGAGCAAAGTCTCATCAATAGCATGAGGCACAATGTAAACATGGCAATAGCAACAAGTATCTCCACCAAGCATGCAAATACACATAGAAGTAGCATAATGGTGAATCATGTGTAAAGGCAAGCAAGGGTCACAATTGCATGGCAAATTCATAGCAAGAGGCATAACATGCAAAGTGAACACGATAGTAGGGGCATAATGTGACAAGTGGCAAATAGCCCATAGCCGTGTGATAGCCAAGTAAAAGAGATGCGCGTAGTTGTTGCGCGAAGAAAATGGTTGTAGGGACAATCCACGGGATCCCAAATCGTCATTGCTCTCAAGAGCTCGTTTTGTCAACTCATGGGATTGTGAGGTTGACAAATGTTCATGAGTACCTACACAAAAGAGACACAAACCAAAGAAAGTGTGTGTGTGGTAAATGTACACATCATCCATCATGATGCGCACGTGCATGTGTTCGTTAGCACAAAATAACCAATGCTCAAATAAATGAGATGCGTGATATAGAAACATGTCATCCATCATGAGAGGTTTGTTATTATGTATAGCATAATGGAGACTCAAATTGTGTAATGCATCATGACAAGAAATATGTAGAGCATTGTTATTCATGGAATGCATATGGTGCACACAATCATGGTAATCATGCAAGGAATGGAATGCATCAAGATCTCCTAGTATGTATGAGGAAACTATGGGGGTCTCCTCATGAGCATTATTGGAAAGTTCACATGGAGAATATTGACAACATCCAAAGCAAAGCATATTTGGAACAATGTGTTCATGGCATGGCATAGTTGATGAATTGCGCAAATCATGTAAAGGAAGCATGACAAAATCATCGCAAGAGAAACACAAGCCAATGACCATCATCTTGTCATCTATGCCACAAGTGCAAATAGGATTTACTTTAATGGGGCATGCATAGCTACTATGTTGAGATTGAAATGATACAATATGTGAGATCTCACTCATAGCATATGACAAGCTCAAAGGATTATCAAACATGATGTGACCAAAAGAATTTTCACATGATATCCTATGGAGCATAGCATCACAACTAGGCAACTCAACATGCTCATCATCATATCCATCATAAATAGGTAAGTCAAGACATGATGAAGTCGCACTAGCATGAAGCATGGCAATAGGTGTGTCAACATCATGTAAGCAATCATTGTCAAGATAGTCCACTAGTGGGACAAGCGCATCACCTTCACCTATATTACCTTGTTCATTCCACTCAAGTGGTGTAGGTGAGGTGGCAAAGACCAAATGGTGGTCATCTTCATCTTGATGGAACCATGCGGGGGGTGCGTCATAATCCACCATGGCCATCGTCTTGTCCATAGGAAGGACGAAGTCGTCGCGGATCGGCGCGTCATCAAATGTTGGACCTAGCACCAATTGAGAAGACACAATAGAGGTAGAGGTCAAGTCGTTAGAAATGCGAATGGCCTCACGTGCCCTATCAACTTCCTCACTCTCTCTATGTGGTGGTGGCTCACTCACTCCCTCAAGGTAGGTGCACGCAAACTCACATATGGTGGAGTCACTCATCTCACTCAAGTGGTGGGGGTTGTGGCTCTCCTCACATGGGAATTGTGGCAACTCATCATATATGGGGCTAGTGGTGAAATCACTCTCACTCTCAATATGGTGGCAAAAGTCACTCAAGTCATCATACGTCGCCGTGGTCGAAGGGAAAATCCCATGCTCAACCATCTCGTAGTCGTCGTCGTGGATGAAGGCCGAAGATGGCACATCATCACTCTCGCCTCCAAAGATGGAAGCATCGTCCTCGCTCGCCACCTTGTCGCTCGCCTCCAAAGCTTGGTCTTCGAATGGCTCCGTAGTCGTAGTCGGTGCCGCACCATCTTGAAAAAGAGTCGAAGTAGACTCGGCATCATCAATGCCACAAAGAGGGATGGCGGTGGAGTCGAACTTGGGAGCATCATCTTGGAGCTCGTTGGGCTTGGACATCGTGGTGGTACTAGCCTCATGCTCGCCATCTTGGAGCTTGGTCTTCGAGAAGTGTGCTTGCGGTGGATAAGCCTTGGCCTTCATGAGTTCTTGTTCCGCCTTGAGAGCACCAACGTAGTTGTCGTCGAGGGACTGGTAGTTCTCGAGGAAGATAGTCTTGGAGATGTCATTGTCCAATCCCATCATGAAGTAAAACTTCATCCAAATGGGGTCGTCCACGCCGGCTCGTCGCAAGGCATTCTTCATCTCGTTGAAGTACTTGTCGATGGACTTGGATCCTTGTATGGTGTTCTCCAATTGGCGTAGAAGATGTTCCGTGTAAGTAGGAGGCACGAACTCTCGCCGCATAGCTCTCTTCGTCTTGGGCCAATTCATGTTGTAGCTCTCCGAAGGTGTGTGAAGCCACCATGTCGACGCGCGGTCGTGGAAGTTTCTTGTGGCGCATTTCACTTGATCTTCGGGAGGAACTTGAAGTAGCGTGAGGTAGTCGTCCATCAAGCGCTCCCACTCGAGATACTCCTCGGGGTCTTGAGTCCCATAGAAAGGAATCTCGTGGTCGTTGTCGAGGTCGTAGTAGCTCGTGGAAGTCGTGGACTTGAGCTTGGGAAACTTCTCTTGAGGTGCGGGTCGGCGAAGATGCCGCAAGTCCGAAGGCGAAGATGCCTTGGAGCCACTTGGCGAAGATGCCAAGGTAGATGGTGAAGTCATTGAGCGGTTGTTGATGTTGAGCTCGTGACCTTCACGTTCTTGTTGTTGATGGTGTCGATGCCGATGTGATCTTGTCGGAGATGAAATGCCTTGCCTATCCATCACAAGACTCGAGCAAATGTGAGTCGGAGAAAGGAAAGAACTAGACCAAATGTACCTTTCCAATGTTGAAGATGGATCAATGATCACTCAATAATGTATCAAGGAAATAGCACAATTGGTACCGGATCTTGTCAATTCTCACACCTACACAAGTAAGGCTTATGGTGGAGCTCGGTGAGGATAGTGGCACAAAAAATTGATGCAAAATGTTAGAAAGAGTCAATAATGTTGAAAGAGATTCACAAATTCGCAAATGTAACAAGTAGACCAATAGCAAAATGTGGCACACGGAAACACACACACGGATAGATAAATGGGGTCGTGCAACCAAGGAATGAGCACAAAATGTGGAGTCCACGGAAAACGCTCGTGTTGCACAACTCAAGAGAGACGCTAGCACGATTGCTCAATAGGCGGATACGACACTTGTGCACAACCTATAAGATGCAAAATGGATGAGCTTTCTATCCCAAGTATGCTATGTGTATGATGTTCCGGTGCTTTTAGCACAAGATGATCCAAGATGATCAAGTATGATATGATATGATGCGATGCTATGGCTCTTGCTTATAAGCTTCTTTGTCTTTCTCTTTTTGCTTAAAAGCTTATTCTTCTTTTCTTTTCTTTTTTTTTATGGCCACGATGCACAAACCAAGATAACAATTGTGTATATGCGGGAACAATCTTGTGACACAAGGGATGATATGATGATACCAAGATATGGTATGTATGCAATGGAAGGGCGGATCGCTAATGTGCACAAGTAACGTTGCCGGCAATACTCAATGGCTAGTCTCGAAAGGCAAGTGACGCAAAATGGGCTAGGGGTTAACAATGCAATTGCAATGGGAATATACAACGGTGTCGTCGAAGTTACCGTCCGATGATGATGATGAGATGCGGTGCTCTTGATGTAGACCCGTTCCTAATTAGCCGAAACACCTTAGGAAACGGAAAAACCACAACTCAAAATCTCAAGGACAAATGTCAAATGGTGGTAGCGGAAAACAATGGTGGTGGTGGTGTCAAAGATGACAATGCGGAAGTGGTGGTGGTGGTTGATGAAGAAGCAATTGTCCCTAAGTAGCCTAAACACCTTAGGAGACTCAAATCACTACTCAAGCAACCACAAATGCTATGGGAAACAAAAAGGTTAGGTTGCGGAAGTCGGTGGTGGTATAGCGGATGATGTGGTGGTGGTGGTTGATGAAGAAGCACTCGTCCCTAAGTAGCCGAAACACCTTAGGAGACTCAAGTCACAATTCAAACAACCACAAATGCTAAGGGAAACAAAATGGTTAGGTTGCGGAAGTCGGTGGTGGTATAGCGGATGATGTGGTGGAAGCCCTAGGAAGAGATGTCAAAATTCACAAAATATGGTGGAGTGAAATGGTGGTAAAACCAAGATGAGCAGCTCGGGCACGTCGCTAGCTTTCCAACGAGCCAAAGAACACTCAAATCGGAGTTCGG
>LR738715.1:787285474-787326638 GCA_902687465.1 Secale cereale | reverse complement strand
CAAGGAAGTGGGGAAGGTCTATTTATAGTTTATGCTACGAAGGGGTACGAGAAGAGAGGGATACATGGCCAAGGGCCGAGGGCTGCGCGCAGGCAGGGCGGTAGTACCGCCAGCTCGAGCGGTAGTACCGCTTGTAGGGCGGTAGTACCGCTTAAGGGGCGGTAGTACCGCTGGTGCCGGCCTGTCCAGGTGCGGTAGTACCGCTTGGCGGAGCGGTAGTACCGCTAGTTCCGGGTCGAGCAGGTCTTCATTTGCTTCTACGCGATCCGGGCTGAATGGGTTCTCCTTTGCGTCCACGGGATCACCTCCTTGGTAACTGAGGATGCACAACATCTCCTTGTGAGGTAGAACCCAATCCTCATGCGAATCCAAACGAAACTCGAAGAGGAGAGAATTCACCTCGTGCTTGATAGCGCGTGCGCGTGCTCTAGTCATTGGTCCCTTGAGTGCTTGTGCCGAAGGATGCTCCGCATCATCACAGCTCACGCCATGGCGTCCGTTGCTCCTTTTCTTACTTTATTATTTTTTACTTATTTAATTTTCGCGTTGTCGATTTTTCACGTCGTCTGTACACACGACAAGAACCAGAACCAGAACGGCAAAGAAGAGCTGATAAGAAAACTCATGGAGATGGGCAGTGGGCAGTGGGCAGTGGGCAGTGGTGTGTTGGATTGCATTGCATTGATCGCTTGGTGGCCTAGTCTAGTCGGCAGCACGGAGATGGGAGTGGCGACCGGCGGATGCTGCTGGCATGGTGCTGCCATTACTGATGCAATGCGGCACGGCCGTCGGTCTCGTCGTCGACATGGCCGTGACTCGTGACGGGGAGCCAACTGCTGACGCGGACTGTCTACGCGAGGCGCTGCCGGCTCGTGGGGGCAGGGCAGGTGTGTCACGCGGGCGGATGGTGATCGGCCGGCAGCCGTGCAGCGGTGGCACGCACGGTGGCAGTGGCCCTGCCCTCGCCTGAATTCACCGTGGTTTTCTGTCTGCTTCGGTCGGAGCTGATGGACGGAGATGCCAAACATGCGGTGGTATTCACTATTCAGGGTGTTTTTCACCTCACGGGCGCTCAATCGTTTCGTTCAAGTACAAGCCAAACGCGCGCGCCATGTTTCTGGCACACAGGGTGTTGTGGGTCAAGTAAACCCGATCTTCGGTTCACATGCCGTGAATCTTCAGAAAATTCCAAACGCGCAATCTTCAGACAATGGCCCCGGTTCAAAGCCCGATTTAGATTATCCATTGTTTCTCCCGACGTGTTCAAAATTTCAATTGTAAATCTGCAGCATTAGGCCAACTCCACCGCGCGACCCTATCTTGTCCGGATGAGTCCGTTTTGGGTAAAATGGACGAATAGCGCGGCCCAACACGCGGTCTCAAACGGACAAATGTCCGGATTCCGTCCGTTTCTACCCATCCCCGGCCCAAACTTGCGCTTGGTTTGAGGTGAAACGGACGCGCGCGGACGGCCTCGACGCACGCCCTTGTCCCCTCTGTGGCCCGCCTGTCGGGGACAGTAGCAGTCCCTCCGCTCCCAACGCTTCACCCTCTCTCCCCGCCCCGCCCCGCCGTCGGCGCCGCCGCTATTCTCCGGCCGCCTCCTCACCGCACATCCCCCGCCCGTCTATACGAAACCACGTCTCGACATGGCCGTCACCACGCCCGCGCTTTCGCCGTAATTTTGGCCGTCGATCGGAGGAGGTTTGGCCGTCGTCGTCTTTGCCGGTGGCAGAGGGGACACGACCGTCAGCGACGTACCACGGTGGACGCGACAGCTTCCGACGAGAGCTCCAGAGCGGCCAATAGCCGTCCGGCAACTCTTGTGAAGACAATCTCGAAACCCCAAGGTGAGAAGAGAAAGAGATTTGCCCAAATGCAACAGAGTGCTAGAAAGGATGTGGAACGTGCTTTTGGTGTGCTTCAATC
Source organism: Secale cereale (assembly GCA_902687465.1). Classification (NCBI taxonomy): domain Eukaryota; kingdom Viridiplantae; phylum Streptophyta; class Magnoliopsida; order Poales; family Poaceae; genus Secale; species Secale cereale. Next base: position 787,324,709 of record LR738715.1, on the reverse strand, counting down.
CCGGTGGGGTATCGTTCGAAACCCTGCACTGTCATGGGATGAAAGGAAGCTTTGAGAGGTGATGACTGCTTGTGTGATCATGCACAACATGATCGTCGAGGACGATGAGAGTATCTTCGACCAAGGATTTGATTATCAAGGCGAAAATATTGAGCCCCTGCACCAAGACCCGGCCACATTTTGAACAGTTTGTGCAATTCCATCGTGAGATGCGTGATTGGCACACTCATTTGAATCTTCAAAATGACTTGGTTGAGCACGTTCGGGATCACATTGGCAATCAATAGATGTATTGGTTCATTTTATGTTCAGTCAAGACAATTTTGATTTGGTTGTAAAACTTTTTTATTAAGGACAATTTCAATTGGGTTGTAATAAAACTATTTTAATTTTCAGACAAATATTTAGACGTGCAAACTAGTTTTGATGAAAATATGGGCATTTTTGGCCCTGGCGGACAGGATGAGGCAAAGGAATGCGGCTCAAGATAGCATTAAGACGCCCTTACAAAGGGTTCGTGTGGTCCCCGTGATTATGCCTTTTGAGAAGGCAAATTTTAACATGCTCCCTCTTACCCCTTATTTTTACATATGAGGTAAGAAGGTAAGAGTTAATCCGACCACCAATTAATGTGATCAACGGCTCAGATCTACTACATACTCTTACCTCTCATGTGAAAAGAGGGGGTAAAAGGGACCATGCTAAAACTGCTCGAGAAGGCAATGGGTTGAGAATAGGTCATGTGCTTCAGATAACTGAATGTCCAAGTAATGTCATCAACCTTCAGCGAGCAGCGACTCTAAACTACATCGCCTCAAATGGTCTAGGATATATTGATGTGTCCTTTCATGTGCTTTGTGAGCTGAATTTTCGTTGGTCTCGACCCAGCATGTATCTTCCTTTCAGTAGTCGAACTGTAGACTATGAAACTGAGAAAGATGTGAGGCTTTTGATAGGTCATGTGCTTTTACTAAAATGTTTGATTCTAAAAGAATGTTCAGCAAAGTGCACCGACCGAGTATCTTTTCTTGGCTATGTTGTTACTTCACAGGGAATTGAGGTTGATAAAGTCAAGATTGGAGCTATTGAGAGTTGGCCGCAGCCCAAAACGGTCACACACGTGAGGAGTTTCCTTGGCCTAGCTGGATTCTATCGGCGTTTGTGAGAGATTTCAGCACCATTGTTGCACCTCTCAATGAGCTTACAAAGAAGGATGTGCCTTTTGTTTGGGGTACTGCACAGGAAAAAGCATTCACGGTATTGAAAGATAAGTTGACACATGCTCCTTTACTCCAACTTCCTAATTTTAATAAGACTTTTGAGCTTGAATGTGATGCTAGTGGAATTGGGTTAGGAGGTGTGTTATTACAAGATGGTAAACCTGTTGCATACTTTTCTGAAAAATTGAGTGGGCCTAGTCTGAAGCACGCACGGCCACCGCATCTCCGGACACGACCCCATTGCCCTAACCAAACGGACAGAATCCGAACAAAACGGACGTCCGTTTGGGGTCGCGCGGTGTTGGCCTTATACTAGCTATACATGCATTGTGCCTACGTGTTGATTGCTTTGTTCCTAAATACTACTCCCTCCGTATCAATATAGATGACTCCATTTTGTCCTAACTTTAATATAAAGTTAGTATAAAGTTGGGTCATCTATTTTGGAACGGAGGGAGTAGAATATGCACGCCTTTTTTATAGAAAAAACTCAAGCATGCATCACCTGAAACTGAACTCGCTAAAAAACCGGCCGCCAAAAAAAAAGAACATTGGACGCCATTGCTCATTCAGGAGAGCACATGACCACGTTCCCGCCAGACCGAGCAGGGCCTCGCCCTCTGGGTGCGATCTAGCTGACCGCCGTCCTCTTCTTCAGTTCGGGAAACCTGAACTTACTACGCGCCGGTAGCAGATCGGCCGGACGCATTAAACGCACCTACAGATGCGAGCAATGGAGCATCGTTGGATGCTGCTGGTCTCGTCGGCTCCGGTGAAGCCGTCCGGCGGTCCAACAACGCACGTCGGATCGGATGCTATTGCTGTGCCGTCGGTGCCATATCACTGTCAGCCCGCCTGGGGAACGTCCAGGTCACGCGGGAATCACACGCCATGTTAATGTGTAACCTCACCAACATAAAATATGTCTGATCGGCAAAGCACGATCAGCGAAGGCTTGGCGTTTCTTTCCAATTGTACTAATATATCCGTGGCACCAACGATGCATGACATGCAGCCACTCAGCGGAAACTTCCCTTTTCTGACTGGCCACCAAGGGTCGGCAATGGGCATCCTGAGTTGAAATCCCATGGGTATGATTTGATATGGTATGGTGTGAGCCGCTCCGTTGTTTGATCCGTGTGACTTGATCGGTTCTGTATGCATGCAAGTAAGTTTGGTTCATGCCGTCGTATGCGTTGCCAAGTTTTGCCAACCACAGGCTGGTCAAACCTTTGTTGACAAAAAAAGAAAAAAATTGGTAAGATTTGGCAGGGTAAATTTGTCCACTATGCAAACATACCCTAAGCAAACATGTACTCCATCCGTTCCAAAATAGATGACCCAACTTTGTACATAAACTTTGTACAATGTTGGGTAATTTATTTTGGAACGGAGGAAATACGTACGTGTAGAGAGTCCTCGTCTGATGTCTACTCATCTCTCTTAATGAACAACCCATTGGCTCTACTCAGTTGTCTTACTAATCCAGATGATCAATTGGTATAACATTAACTACAACCGCAAAAAAAAAGGTATAACATTAACTAATTGTCCAATTTCTGACCAATAGAATTTTATTTCTTTCTTTCAGAAATAATCCATCCATCGATGGCGATTCCAGTGTGGGAGCCCGTCAGCTTTTCTGTTTGCTGATTGCTGACCTAGCACTCACATACTTTCACATTTAAAAATATATAAATTTAAACGTTGCAAAAAATTCAGAAAAAATTGAGTGTTCATTAGACCCCTAAAGTCGAAAAATAAATTTGAAATACACACAGGGAGACAAAAAGGTCAAAATCCAACATTTGCTTTTACCTTTTTGTGTGAACTATATATTTTTTGAACATGGGAGCATGGACGCCTATGAGTGTTTGGAGCACCTGATGCTTTGCGGTACTGACCCAGTCGGCACCGAGCTGGCGACGGTGGAGAAACGACGATGAGGAAAAGCTAAACTCAACGGGGCATAGTTTCTGAGCTCAAATGAATTTGGGCAAACCGTTAACATCCAGATAAGTTGAAAAGAAATTCTGAAATTTTTCTATGGCAAACATTGACAAACGTTTTCGGTGCTCACAAATTTTTTTATCGAAGAATGGCATTCGTGGAAATCATGGCAAAAAACCAAAACCGATGCTCCAAATGTGTTATTTTCGAGTTGCGCAAAAAAAGTGTTATTTCCGAAATCATTTTCAAGTGCTGATTTTTTTTATTTTGTCACGACTTCCACGAATATCATTTCATTGTGAAAAATTGCAATCACTTGAAACATCTGTTAAAAGTCCAGAAGATTGACTTTCGAGCTTTAGCCTGCAAATACTAGTAAGAGGAACCGTGTTCAAGCCACGGTGTCCATTAGTAAAAAAGAATTTCTTTGCGATGTCGATTGTTCACGTCTCCTGTAACGGTGAAGCATGAACGGAAACCAGCAAATACACAAGAGCCGAAAAGGGAACTGAAAAACTCAGAAAATAAAGAGACTTTCTTCCCCGACCGGAAAGAGTACGCCGAAATATGGGTGTTGTGTTGCTTTCGCATTGATCGCAGGATGGATAGCAGGTGGAAGGGAGAGAATCTTGTTCGCAGTTGGTACTTTGGATGGGCCTCAATAAATTGATGGAGCCATGTCGACCGCTCCACTATGAACTTACCCATCGATGCAGCGGGCCGTGCCCCATGCCCTTCTTCCTGGCACTGCAGGCAGCGTCGTTGTCTCGATCAATGCTCCTCTTCTTTTCTTGAGCTTGTATGTACCGATCAATGCCGTTGACGCGAGCGGCTGCCGGCTCGTGCGGGGCACATATAACACGCTGATGACTTGCCTATGAATGAATCAAATGAATGAAGGGAAATAAAGTGTTCTCTGCCATTACCAAACAGGGCCTCAACTTTTGGGTGCGATCCAGCCACCACACTCTGTCTTCTCTTCTCTAATTTTTTCTGATCCGTCGATTGCTGCTATCTGGGAAACCTGAACTTGCCCTGGCCATTAGCCAATTAGCCTGACGCGTCAACGCTCTCGGATAACAAAACTGCAGGAATCATGGTCATCCGTACTACAACACCATACAGTACAACAGAGGATCAGGATCTCAACCCAAGCATTGGATGCTAGCCTAATGGCCTGCTGCCTCGTATACTCGCAGCCGCGCGCCTGCGTGAGCGAGCGCTGAGCACAAACTCACTCACTGTCCGAGACGTCCGAGTCACGAGGAACTCACGCTCCATCACTTCACTGTCTGGTCTGCAAGCAGGAACAGTGAAGGCTTTGGCATTTTCATTTGTATCCGTGGCGCCAACGTCGACGCTAACCTAACTCGGCAATTTTTAAAGCCTGTTCGGTAGCTCTCCAGACAGTCAACTCCGCTCCGCGCGAGGAGTTGGGTTCGAGCCACTCCGCCAGATTGCGCTGGCGCTCCCTCCGCTCCCGGAGCTGCAGTTGGGGAGCGGAGGGGATCCGAACAGGGCCTTAGTTTTGACTGGTGGGAGTCCCTGAGTGGAATCCTACGCCTCGGGCAACGTGGTGGCGTCTTATTTGCTTGACCAGTGTGGCTCGATCGGTTGTGTGTGCATGCCAATGTCCTTCAGTACATGCAATTGCCTTTACTTGATGTCTACTCGTTTGTCTTGCTACTCAAAGAGAGATGATTCCCTGTAAGAAAATTTCCATTTTTGTTTTTGTTTTGCAGACATGTAAAATGGTACTCAACTGCCAATCATTTCATCATCGTTCATGCAGCATCCGACTTCTGTGGCAGAAATTGTCGGATCGTTCATAGAAGGATCGAACTTCTGTTACTTCGATTAATCATTCTGCTTACGCCTAGCTTTGAGGAAGAAGCATAGCTTTAATTAGTATAAGTAGTTGATAATATGTTATTTTAAAAAGTTCATGAATTCGAAAGATTGTTATATGCTTTTTTCAAAAATCATGAATTTTAACTTTTTTTACAGAATTATTAAAAAACTATAGTTTGAACAAATCAAGTTTTTTTCAACTTTCACGATTTTATTTTTTTATTCAGAACATTGAAAAATAATATCAGATGACTTTTACAAAATTCTTGTTTATTTAAATTCACGAATAGTTTTCAAATTCGTGAACTTGTCTGAAATTAAGTTACACTTTCCACCTTTGCGATTTGTTTTTGCAATTTCCCTTTTTTTTTAAATCCCCAACATTTTTGGAGAAGCCAAAAAGAAAAAAAAAGTGAATTTGGGCCATCCCAAGTAGCTCAGACTCCCTCTTCCGGTTTCGGAAAGATTATAGCCTTTCCGAACCGGTTTTCAATTTTTTCTTGCGGTGTTTTTTCATTTCGTTCTGTTTTTTTTTTCATTTCAATCATTATTTATTTTACCATTTCCATTTTTATTTTCTTGTTTCATTTCATTTTGTATTCTTGGAATGCACCCAATTTTTTTAAAAATCACAAACATTCTTTGAATTCCAGAACAATTTCTGAATTCATTCAATAATTTTGAAATCATGTATTTTTAAATTCATAAAAATCTTGTCAAAGAGCAGAAATTTTCTGAATTTTTGTTTTTTCGAAATTTTGAAACATTTGGAAATCACAAAAATTGTATTTTTTAGTACATGAACATTTTTTGAAGTTGCTAACATTTTTTATGAATCCTGAATGTTTTTTATATTGGCGAATATTTTTATAATTTGCGCATAGTTTTTGAATGTGTGAACATTCTACGAATTTAACCAAAAGTATTTGAATAGATAACTGACCGAAATAAAGAAAAAAGCTGAGAAAACAGATAAAGATAACAGAAAATAGAGATGTACCGTGGTCAACTCGCTATGATTACTGGGTGCCAGTTTGTGCCAATGGAGGCAACTCTCTACTTTTTTTTTTTGAGACAAGGCCACTCTCTACATTTTCTTTGAGACAAGGCCACTCTCTACATGATTCCCAGCTATCTAGCGCGTACCACACCAAATAGGAGCTCCCAGTTTAACCCCTCATATTAGCCCCTTCGCCTTAGCATCGAGTACTTCACGTTCACGTACACCCTAGCAGGCCATAGCCCAGCCAGCTCGCTCGGCCTTTTTTGGCTCGTTTGCTCGGTGTTGACTACTCGCTCCATCGCCAACATGTTCAGGAGAAACCACGAAAAAAAAAGAACTGGCTCTGGAGAAAAACAATTCCAAATTTTATAGATTAATGTTTTCGTATATTCACACATTTTAAAAGCATACGTGATATTTTTTAATTATTTTTATGAATTTAAAAAAGTTTGTGGAATAGTAAAATGTTCATTTTTTTATGAATTCAAAAAAGTTTCACAAATTTATAAAAAACTTTACCAATTTAAAAAGAATTCATGAAATTGATATCGTGTATGTAAAAATTGTTCTTGATTTTTGAACAGGAACATTTTTAAAAACCAGCTCATGCAATTTAATAGGAAAAAGGGGCAAAATGAAAAAGAATGAAAAGAAAAGGAAGAAATAAACCAACAAAACGAAGAAAAACCCGGTCGAAAGCTTTTAAAAGCTTTACAAAACTGGTTTGGTGTAGTCGATACTAGATGGGTCAGCCCATTAGTAAAGCAACATGAGATGGGGTGTGTGTCTTCTATGAAAACAATAGAAACTGGTGTAATTAGCGCCAAATATGATTTACCCCTCCATCGCCGACTCTGCTCTGGAAGACACACCAACACATTTTTCTTCATCATCATGGTCCAGAGGCCTCTCCTAATTTACCATAACAAATGAATTGCAATAGATCCGTCCTAGGAACTCTTCCGAGGCCTTTGACTAACCAATCACGAAACACAAAGAAATGTGCAACACACTAAGGATCCAAAAAAATTAACATTCCACTCAAGGCACCCATTATGCTAATTTTTTTGCACTTGGCATACCATAGCGATCAACAACACCACTGTTTTATTTAACCCCTATGAAATGATACATGTGTTGAGAGCCGGAATAACTTCCTGTGTGATCTCCCCAAAGATATGCCAATATTCCCTATAGAAAATTGCATGCAATCCATCGGGTCCGAGCTGAACGAGTAGCCAAAAGCTCATATCTAGCGAGTTTAATAAGGGCTCGATAGTTCTGCTTGTTAAGCTCGTGACTCGCTTCTTAATGAACGGAGCCAACCATTGATTTCAACTCGTTAAGCATAACGAGCTTAACGAGCGAGCTAACGAGTTTCACGAGTAGCTCGTTAGTAACAACACAACACATATTTTCCTCTTACGTGGCAAACTTTTTGTAGCACCGTAGCTCATCTATTCAATCTAATCGACATAGGAGGCAAGAAACAAGTGTATTTCTTTTCGTAGGCATCATATTTCATCTTTAAAACCACATCTATGCACTCATCATGTAGACCGTAACACATTATAATCTGTTAACAAGCGCTCGCGAGCGCTAGCAAGCTTAACAAGCTTCAAACGAATCGAGCCGAATAAGGTTTTCTGCGAGCGCTCGCGAGCGCTAGCGAGCTTAACAAGCTTCAAACGAATCGAGTCGAACAAGGTTTTCTACTCGTTAATCTTAACAAGCTTAACGAGCTGAGTAACTCGTTAATACACCCCTATATGGCTATATCTATTCTTTTTAAATATCTTTATGTGTATGGATCTAGCAGCATATCATTCATCTTTTTTTCTTTCGAATACGCACTAGTGCGCGTGTCATTCATTAAAGAAGAGAGGGAGAGATTCACAGAAATTCACATGGTTGCAAGATATTTACAAGCGGTTGTAGCCAACCGGGACCACCTAGGAAGTCTAAGCAAACTACTGGCCAGCTACCCACAATGCTACCCGCCGCCAAAGGCCTCGTCATCGCCCTTGGTTAGGCTACCTTCCTTCCAGAGTCGCTCTTCCTCCTCGATATGCCGGAGGACCCGAGATAAGGAGGTGAAAGATCGTGGATGTCGCCTAGAGGGGAGGGGGTGAATAGGCGCTTTAAAATAATTACAGTTTAGGCTTGAACAAATGCGGAATAAACCTAGCGGTTAATTTTTCAAGCACAAAACCTACAACAATTAGGCTCACCTATGTGAAACTTATGCTAAGCAAGATAAACAACTAGGTGATAGCAAGATATATGACAAGAAACAATGTGGCTAACACAAAGTAAAGTGCATAAGTAAAGGGCTCAGGTAAGAGATAACTGAGGCACGCGGAGACGAATATGTTGTTGGAAATATGCCCTAGAGGCAATAATAAAAGAGTTATTATTATATTTCCTTGTTCATGATAATCGTTTATTATCCATGCTATAACTGTATTGATTGGAAACTCAAATACATGTGTGGATGAATAGACAAACTTTGTGTCCCTAGTGAGCCTCTACAGGACTAGCTCGTTGATCGAAGATGACCGCGGTTTCCAGGTCATAGACATGAGTTGTCATTTGATAACGGGATCACATCATTAGGAGAATGATGTGATGGACGAGACCCAAACGTTAAACATAGCTTTTGATCGTATCAGTTATCGCTATAGTTTTCTGCATGTCAAGTATAAGTTCCTATGACCATGAGATCATGTAACTCACTGACACCGTAGGAGTGCTTTGTGTGTGCCAAACGTCGCAACGTAACTAGGTGACTATAAAGGTACTCTACAGGTATCTCCAAAGGTGTCTGTTGAGTTGACATGGATCGAGACTGGGATTTGTCACTCCGTGTGACGGAGAGGTATCTCCGGGCCCACTCGGTAATACGTCATCTCAATGAGCTCAAAGTGACTAAGTAGTTGGTTACGGGATTATGTATTACGGTAACGAGTAAAGAGACTTGCCGGTAACGAGATTGAACTAGGTATAGAGATACCGACGATCGAATCTCGGGCAAGTAACATACCGACGAGACAAAGGGAACTGTATACGGGATTGCCTGAATCCTTGACATCGTGGTTCATCCGATGAGATCATCGAGGAACGTGTGGGAACCAATATGGGTATCGAGATCCCGCTATTGGTTATTGACCTGGGAGTGTCTCGGTCATGTCTACATGGTTTCCGAACCCGCAGGGTCTACACACTTAAGGTTCGGTGACGCTAGGGTTGTTAGTGAGAAGAGTGCATGGTTACCGAAGGTTGTTCGGAGTCCCGGATGAGATCCCGGACGTGACGAGGGTCTCCGGAATGGTCCGGGGACAAAGATTGATATATATGATGAAAGGTTTCGGAGTCCGGAAGTGTTCCGGGGAGCATCGGGAAATCGGCGAATGACCGAAAGGGGTTTCGGGGTCCCGGAAGGGGTTTCGGGCCTAATGGGCCACAAAGGGGGGACACAACAGCCCTCATAGGGCTGTGCGCCCCCCCTGGGCCCTCTCCTAGTGCGCATGGGGGGCTGGCCCCTCCTAGGGCTGCCGCACCCCCTGGCTTGGGGGGCAAGGCACCTAGGGGGGGAAACCCTAGGGCTTGGCGCAGCCCTTGGCCGCCGCCCCCCCTCTGCGCTGGCCGCCGGCCCCCCTAGGGGAAACCCTAGGGCGCCCCCCTCCCCTCTATTCCCCCTATATATAGAGAGGTAGAGGGAGGGCAGCCAACACACGTTTGTGCCTCGGTGCTGCCCTCCCTCTCCCATAACATCTTCGTCTTCCCGCGGTGCTTGGCGAAGCCCTGCTGGAATCCTCCACCACCATCACCACCACGCCGTCGTGCTGCCGGTCTCTCCATCAACCTCTCCTCCACCCCTTGCTGGATCAAGAAGGAGGAGACGTCCCCGAGTCGTACGTGTGAAGAACGCGGAGGCACCGTTACTTCGGTGCTAGGATCTTCGGCGATCTGAATCGCGGCGAGTACGACTCCATCAACCGCGTTCTTGAACGCTTCCGCTTAGCGATCTACAAGGGTATGTGGATCCAACTCTCCCCTCGTAGTTGCATCTCCTAGATTGATCTTGGTGAACGTAGAGAAATTTTTTTGTTTCCCATGCAACGTTCCCCAACAGTGGCATCATGAGCTAGGATCTTGCGTAGATGCTTTCACGAGTAGAACACAAAAGGGTTTGTGGGCGTTGATGTTTAGATTGCTTCCCTCCTTAGTCTTTCTTGATTCAGCGGTATTATGGGATGAAGCGGCCCGGACCAACTTTACATGTCCACGTACATGAGACCGGTTCCATCGACAGACATGTGACTTTTGTTGCATAAGATGGCTGGCGGGTGTCTGTCTCTCCTATCTTAGTTGAATCGGAACAGAACAAGGCGGTCCTTGTAGAAGGTTAAATAGCAACTTAAATATCACCATTGTGGCTTTGCGTAGGTAAGAAGTGTTCTTGCTAGATACCCATAGCAGCCACGTAAAACATGCAACAACAAATTAGAGGACGTCTAACTTGTTTTTGCAGGGTATGTATGTGATATGATATGGCCAATGACATGATGAGATATATTTGATGTATGAGATGATCATGTTGTAATAGTTAATATCGACTTGCATGTCGATGCATACGACAACCGGCAGGAGCCATAGGGTTGTCTTTAATTTTTGTATGACCTGCGTGTCAATCATTAAGCGCTTTGTAATGCTTTACTTTATCGCTAAACGGTAGCAATAGTAGTAAGAGCATGGTGGGCGCCGACAACCCCGATGGCGACACGATGATGGAGATCATGATGATGGGGATCATCGTGTGGCGCCGGTGACGATGGAGATCATGCCGGTGCTTTGGAGATGGAGATCAAAAGCACGAGTTGATGGCCATATCATGTCACTTATGATTTGCATGTGATGTTAATCCTTTTATGCATCTTATTTTGCTTAGGACGACGGTAGCATTATAAGATGATCCTTCACTAAAATTTCAAGATAAAATTGTGTTCCCCCCGAGTGTGCGCCGTTGCGAAGGTTCGTCGTTTCGAAGCACCACGTGATGATCGGGTGTGATAGACTCTACGTTCGAATACAACGGGTGCAAGCCAGTTTTGCACATGCAGAACACTCGGGTTAGACTTGACGAGCCTGGCATGTACAGACATGGCCTCGGAACACGGAAGACCGAAAGGTCGAGCATGAGTCATATAGTAGATATGATCAACATGTAGATGTTCACCATTGACACCACCTCATCTCACGTGATGATCGGACTTGGGTTGGTGGATCTGGATCATGTCACGCTCGAATGACCAGAGGGATGTCAATTTGAGTGGGAGTTATAAATAATTTGATTAGGTAGTAACTCACTTATCATGAACAATAGTCTAAAATGTGTTTGCAAATCTTTTGTTGTAGATGGCTCGCGCAGTAGCTCCCCTGAATTTTAATGCGTTCCTAGAGAAAGCTAAACTGAAAGATGATGGGAGCAACTTTGTGGACTGGCTCCGCAATCTGAGGATCATCCTCACAGCTGCCCAAAAGGTTTATGTCCTAAATGCACCGCTAGGTGACCCCCCCGCTCCTACAGCCTCTGCAGACGTTTTGAACGCCTGGCAGTCGTGTTCGGATGACTACTCAATAGTGCAGTGTGCCATGTTGTACGGCTTGGAAGGAGGACTTCAAAGGCGTTTTGAACGTCATGGTGCATATGAGATGTACCAGGAGTTAAAGTTCATCTTTGAAAAGAATGCTAAGATCGAGAGGTATGAGACCACCGATAAATTCTTTGCTTGCAAGATGGAGGAGAATTCATCTGTCAGTGAGCACTTACTGAAGATGTCTGGGTACTATACCCGCATAGCTGATCTGGGACTTGTGTTCCCGGATGAGGCTATCATTGACAGAATTCTCCAGTCACTCCCTCCTAGCTACAAGAGCTTCGTGCAGCAGTATAACATGCAAGGGATGAACAAAACCATCGCCGAGCTATTTTCGATGCTGAAAGTCGCTGAGGCAGACATCCAGAAGGAGTATCAAGTGTTGATGGTCAATAAAACCACCAGTTTCAAGAAGAATGGCAAGGGCAAGAAGGGTAACTCTAAGAAGGGTGGCAAGGCAGTTGCTCATCCAGTGAAGAAACCCAAGGCTGGGCCCAAGCCAGAGACTGAGTGTTTCTATTGCAAGGGGAACGGCCACTGGAAGCGGAACTGCCCCAAGTATCTGGCAGACAAGAAGGGGGCCAACAACAACAACAAAGGTATATTTGATATACATGTTATTGATGTGTACCTTACCAACTCTCGTTGTAGTGCCTGGGTATTTGATACCGGTTCGGTTGCTCACATTTGCAACTCTAAACAGGAACTGCGGAATAAACGGAGGCTGGCGAAGGACGAAGTGACGATGCGCGTGGGAAATGGTTCCAAGGTTGATGTGATCGCCGTCGGCACGCTCGCTCTTCGATTACCATCGGGATTAGTTATGAACCTGAATAATTGTTATTTAGTGCCTGCGTTAAGCATGAACATTATATCTGGATCTTGTTTATTGCGAGACGGTTACTCATTTAAATCAGAGAATAAAGGTTGTTCTATTTATATGGGTAATATCTTTTATGGTCATGCACCCGAAGTTAGGGGTTTATTCTTATTGAATCTCGATAGTGATGATACACATGTTCATAACATTGATGCCAAAAGATGTAGAGTAGATGATGATAATACCACTTTCTTGTGGCACTGCCGTCTGGGTCATATCGGCGTAAAACGCATGAGGAAGCTCCATGCTGATGGACTTTTGGAGTCTCTTGATTTTGAATCACTTGACACGTGCGAGCCGTGCCTCATGGGCAAGATGACAAGGACCCCGTTTTCAGGGACAATGGAACGGGCAAGTGACTTATTGGAAATCATACATACTGATGTGTGTGGTCCGATGAGTGTCACAGCGCGCGGTGGATATCGTTATTTTCTCACCTTCACTGACGACTTAAGTAGATATGGGTATATTTACTTAATGAAGCATAAGTCTGAAACTTTTGAAAAGTTCAAGCAATTTCAGAGTGAAGTTGAAAATCATCGTAACAAGAAGATCAAGTTCCTACGATCTGATCGAGGGGGAGAATATCTGAGTTATGAGTTTGGCGATCACTTAAGAAAATGTGGAATTGTTTCACAGTTGACGCCACCTGGAACACCACAGCGTAATGGTGTGTCCGAACGTCATAATCGAACCCTATTAGATATGGTGCGTTCTATGATGTCTCTTGCCGATTTGCCACTATCGTTCTGGGGATATGCGTTAGAGACAGCTGCATTCACTTTAAATAGGGCTCCATCTAAGTCCGTTGAGACAACACCGTATGAACTATGGTTTGGTAAGAAACCGAAGTTGTCTTTTCTCAAGGTTTGGGGTTGCGATGCTTATGTCAAAAGGCTTCAGCCAGAAAAGCTCGAACCCAAAGCGGACAAATGTGTCTTCATAGGATACCCAAAAGAGACTGTTGGGTACACCTTCTATCTCAGATCCGAAGGCAAAGTGTTTGTCGCTAAGAACGGGTCCTTTCTCGAGAAAGAGTTTCTCTCGAAAGAATTGAGTGGGAGGAAGGTAGAACTTGATGAGGTTATTGAACCTATGCTTCAACCAGAGAGTAGCGCAGCACAGAAAGATGTTTTTGTGGAGCCTGCAGAGGTTGAAGAGGAAGCCAATGATGATGATCAAGAAGCTTCTGATCAAGTACTACCGAACCTCGTAGGTCGACAAGGGTACGCACTGCACCTGAGTGGTATGGTAACCCTGTCTTGGAGGTCATGTTGTTAGACAACGGTGAACCTACGAGCTATGGAGAAGCGATGGTGGGCCCGGATTCCGACAAATGGTTAGAGGCCATGAAATCCAAGATGGGATCCATGTATGAAAACAAAGTATGGACTTTGGAAGTATTACCTGAAGGGCGGAAGGCCATTCAGAATAAATGGATTTTTAAGAGGAAGACGGACGCTGACGGGAATGTCACCGTGTATAAGGCTCGACTTGTGGCAAAGGGTTTTTCACAAGTTCAAGGAATTGACTACGATGAGACTTTCTCACCCGTAGCGATGCTTAAATCCGTCCGAATCATGTTAGCAATAGCTGCATATTTCGATTATGAAATTTGGCAGATGGATGTCAAAACAGCGTTCCTTAACGGTTTTCTTAAGGAAGAATTGTATATGATGCAACCGGAAGGTTTTGTCGATCCAGAGAATGCTGACAAAGTGTGCAAGCTCCAGCGTTCCATTTATGGGCTGGTGCAAGCATCTCGGAGTTGGAATCTTCGCTTTGATGAGGTGATCAAAGCGTTTGGGTTTGTACAAGTTTACAATGAAGCTTGTATTTACAAGAAAGTGAGTGGGAGCTCTATAGCGTTTCTAATATTATATGTGGATGACATATTGCTGATTGGAAACAATATAGAATTTTTGGATAGCGTGAAGGGGTATTTGAACAAGAGTTTTTCGATGAAGGATCTCGGTGAAGCTGCTTTCATATTAGGCATCAAGATCTATAGAGGTAGATCAAGACGCTTGATAGGACTTTCACAAAGTACATACCTTGATAAAGTTTTGAAGAAGTTCAAAATGGATCAATCCAAGAAGGGGTTCTTGCCGGTATTGCAAGGTACAAAGTTGAGTAAGACTCAATGCCCAGTGACTGCGGAAGATAGAGAAAAGATGAGTGTCGTCCCCTATGCTTCAGCCATAGGCTCTATCATGTATGCAATGCTGTGCACAAGACCAGATGTCAGCCTTGCCATAAGTATGGCCGGAAGGTTTCAAAGTAATCCTGGTATGGATCACTGGACAGCGGTCAAGAATATCCTAAAGTACCTGAAAAGGACTAAGGAGATGTTTCTCGTTTATGGAGGTGATCAAGAGCTCGTCGTAAAGGGTTACGTCGATGCAAGCTTTGACACTGATCCGAATGACTCTAAGTCTCAAACCGGATACGTATATATTCTCAACGGGGGAGCGGTAAGCTGGTGCAGTTCCAAGCAGAGCGTGGTAGCCGATTCTACATGCGAAGCGGAGTACATAGCTGCCTCGGAGGCGGCAAAGGAAGGTGTCTGGATGAAGGAGTTCATGACAGATCTTGGAGTAGTGCCTAGTGCACTAAACCCAATGACTCTGTTCTGTGACAACACTGGTGCCATTGCTCTAGCCAAGGAACCAAGGTTTCACAAGAGGACCAGACACATAAAGCGACGCTTCAATTCCATCCGCGATTCGGTCAAGGAGGAGGACATAAGTATTTGCAAAGTACACACGGATTTGAATGTTGCAGATCCGTTGACTAAGCCTCTTCCACGGGCTAAGCATGATCAACACCAAGACTCTATGGGTGTTAGATTCATTACCTTGTAATGCTAGATTATTGACTCTAGTGCAAGTGGGAGACTGTTGGAAATATGCCCTAGAGGCAATAATAAAAGAGTTATTATTATATTTCCTTGTTCATGATAATCATTTATTATCCATGCTATAACTGTATTGATTGGAAACTCAAATACATGTGTGGATGAATAGACAAACTTTGTGTCCCTAGTGAGCCTCTACAGGACTAGCTCGTTGATCGAAGATGACCGCAGTTTCCAGGTCATAGACATGAGTTGTCATTTGATAACGGGATCACATCATTAGGAGAATGATGTGATGGACGAGACCCAAACGTTAAACATAGCTTTTGATCGTATCAGTTATCGCTATAGTTTTCTGCATGTCAAGTATAAGTTCCTATGACCATGAGATCATGTAACTCACTGACACCGTAGGAGTGCTTTGTGTGTGCCAAACGTCGCAACGTAACTGGGTGACTATAAAGGTACTCTACAGGTATCTCCAAAGGTGTCTGTTGAGTTGACATGGATCGAGACTGGGATTTGTCACTCCGTGTGACGGAGAGGTATCTCCGGGCCCACTCGGTAATACGTCATCTCAATGAGCTCAAAGTGACTAAGTAGTTGGTTACGGGATTATGTATTACGGTAACGAGTAAAGAGACTTGCCGGTAACAAGATTGAACTAGGTATAGAGATACCGACGATCGAATCTCGGGCAAGTAACATACCGACGAGACAAAGGGAACTGTATACGGGATTGCCTGAATCCTTGACATCGTGGTTCATCCGATGAGATCATCGAGGAACGTGTGGGAACCAATATGGGTATCCAGATCCCGCTATTGGTTATTGACCTGGGAGTGTCTCGGTCATGTCTACATGGTTTCCGAACCCGCAGGGTCTACACACTTAAGGTTCGGTGACGCTAGGGTTGTTAGTGAGAACAGTGCATGGTTACCAAAGGTTGTTCGGAGTCCCGGATGAGATCCCGGACGTGACGAGGGTCTCCGGAATGGTCCGGGGACAAAGATTGATATATAGGATGAAAGGTTTCGGAGTCCGGAAGTGTTCCGGGGAGCATCGGGAAATCGGCGGATGACCGAAAGGGGTTTCGGGGTCCCGGAAGGGGTTTCGGGCCTAATGGGCCACAAAGGGGGGACACAACAGCCCTCATAGGGCTGTGCGCCCCCCCTGGGCCCTCTCCTAGTGCGCATGGGGGGCTGGCCCCTCCTAGGGCTGCCGCACCCCCTGGCTTGGGGGGCAAGGCACCTAGGGGGGGAAACCCTAGGGCCTGGCGCAGCCCTTGGCCGCCGCCCCCCCTCTGCCCTGGCCGCCGGCCCCCCTAGGGGAAACCCTAGGGCGCCCCCCTCCCCTCTATTCCCCCTATATATAGAGAGATAGAGGGAGGGCAGCCAACACACGTTTGTGCCTCGGTGCTGCCCTCCCTCTCCCATAACATCTTCGTCTTCCCGCGGTGCTTGGCGAAGCCCTGCTGGAATCCTCCACCACCATCACCACCACGCCGTCGTGCTGCCGGTCTCTCCATCAACCTCTCCTCCACCCCTTGCTGGATCAAGAAGGAGGAGACGTCCCCGAGCCGTACGTGTGAAGAACGCGGAGGCACCGTTACTTCGGTGCTAGGATCTTCGGCGATCTGAATCGCGGCGAGTACGACTCCATCAACCGCGTTCTTGAACGCTTCCGCTTAGCGATCTACAAGGGTATGTGGATCCAACTCTCCCCTCGTAGTTGCATCTCCTAGATTGATCTTGGTGAACGTAGAGAAAATTTTTTGTTTCCCATGCAACGTTCCCCAACATATGTTTCCCGAAGCTCACACCCTTGCGGATGCTAATCTCCGTTTGTAGCGGTGTGGAGGCCCAATACTCTCCAAGAAGCCACTAGAGCCACCGTAATCTCCTCACGCCCTCGCACAATGCAAGATGTCGTGATGCCACTAAAGGACCCTTGAGGGCGGTCGTCGAACCCGTACAAATGGCGACCCTTGGGGGCGGTCACCGAACCCGTACACTTTGGAAACCTTTGGGGGCGGTCACCGGAACCCGTCAAATTGCTCGGAGCGATCTCCACAACCTAATTGAAGACCCCGACGCTTGCTCGGAGCTTTATACCACAATGACTGAGCTCCAAACACCACAAGGTTGGGGCTATCTCCCCAACGACACCACGAAGCTTCACCACAATGGAATATGGCTCCGAGGTGACCACAACCGTCTACGACACCTAAGCACCCAAGAGGAACAAGCTCAAGGGTACCAAGCACCCAAGAGTAATAAGCTTCTCAACTTGTAACTTCCACGTATCACCGTGGAGAACTCAAACCGATGCACCAAATGCAATGGCAAGGGCACACGGAGTGCCCAAGTCCTTCTCTCTCAAATCCCACCAAAGCAACAAATGCTAGGGAGGAAAATGAGAGGAAGAATTAAGAAGAGAACACAAACAACTCCAAGATCTAGATCCAAGGGGTTCCCCTCACCTAGAGGAGAAAGTGATTGGTGGAAATGTGGATCTAGATCTCCTCTCTCTTTTCCCTCAAGAACTAGCAAGAATGGTTGGAGGGATTGAGACATAAGCAAGCTTTAGAGAGTCAACAACGGAGGAGAGAGAGCTTGCTCACGGATAAGATGCAAAGGGGGGAGAAGACCCTCTTTTATAGGCCCCCACGAATCTACCCGTTACAACCGTTTTTACACTGCAACGGTACAACTGCTTGAACCACCGGTACTATCGGAATTCGCGGGTTCCCCTTGCAGAACTGCACCAGCGGTACAACCGGTGGAGCTACCGGTAGTACCGTTCGGCCGGAGCCAACTGGAACTACTGCTCCACCACCGCCCAACAACCGCCTCTGATACAGAAGGGTTTCACCCCATAGCAGTGGTTGGGGCGGTGGTTGTGCCGGTTCAACCGCTGGACCAGAGTCCTCGGGAGTAAGGATGGCAATGGTTCGGGTTTGGATCGGGTTGAACAATATCAAATCCATATCCATATCCATGAAGATAGTCTTTACCCGCCCATGAAAAAATCCATGGGGGAAAAATTATGTCCATGTCCAAACCCGATAGATATCCATACCCACTGGATATCCATTGGTTCCTCTCTAGACATATAAATAAGACATATCACAATGTTAGCATAAGATCTTCCATTCTTCACTTCGTGGCAGGCTTGGCTTCACTTATGGTAAATCAACGTCCACTAACAACATAAGATCATTTAGTATTTTTCTAACAGATGAGAATGATGAGTCATTTAACAAGAAGATACAAATAAAGGAAGGGCATTGGTGTATGTTACAGAGGGGATTGAATGTTAACTAATAAAAGTTATGACGAGGATTGCGTAATTTCCTTTGCATGTTTTGGATAACAAAGTGTAAAATTGCAGTGGGACATGTGACTGCGGGGTAGGGATAGCAGATTTTTGCCATTAAGTCATACTATCGGGTCGGGTTTGGATATACCCACGGGTACAAGATTATATCCATGCCCTACCCACGAGTAATAGGGTCGGGTTTGGGCGCTGCCCATGGACACAAAAGCATATCCAAACCCTGTCCATTCGGGTCGGATATCCATGGATATCCATGTCCATGGATAAAATTGCCATCCTTACTCGGGAGGTGGAGATCTGGGTGGTACAACTGCCGCAGACACCGGTAGTACCGGTTTGTAAGAGCAATCCGGAACTACCGCTCCACCACCGCTCTACCACCGTATCAATAACAGAAGGGTATCACCCCTATGCGGTAGTACGAGCGGTGACTTAACCGGAACAACCGGCCGAGCGGTACAACCACTTTTGCAAGTGGTACAACCACTCTACACTAAAACCACTGCCACATAAAGACTATGAGGAAACACTAAAACCAAAACTGCCATAACTTCTGCAAATGAGCTCCGAATTGAGCAAAATCAAGCTTGATTGTTATAGTAATAAGATGCAGGGAGGTATGCCTAGGGTATAGAGGAGTGAACCATTCATCACAGAAGAACCGATATAACCTCCAACCTCAGAAACATTATAGAAGATGCATGAGTGAACTCCGTTTTCGATGAACTCGAGCTTGTCATCAAGATGACCATAAGCTCCAAAACTCACAAGGAGAAGAACCAAACAAGAACCAATAAAGATGATGCAAGGATGCAATGGTTTGAGCTCTCTACGAACGATGCGATCAAGCTACTCATCGAGAGCCCCCCTTGATAGTACAGCAATCGATCCTATAACACGGTCTCCCAACTACGACCATGAGACCGATAAAATAGAAAACCTATCAAGGGAAAACCTTTGCCTTGCACATAGTACACTTGAGCCGGATGATGACGATCTTGACTCCCTCCAGCTGGACCACCTTTCTTGATTGCGTTGGCTCGGTGAAGACTAGTTGATTGCTCCCCCATACTCTACCATGGGTGAGCCACTCTCCGGCACACCTTCACAAGTGCATTGCCACTACAATGGACGGCGAGAATCAAGCATATGATCTCTTCTTGATGATCCTACTTGAACTTGCACACCGCAACCTAACCCCATAAGGAACTCTCACGAAGACCATGGGTTAGGACACAAAGCGTAATTGACAATGCTTACCATACCATGGGATCGCTTGATCCCTCTTGGTATATCTTCTATGCTTTGTGTGTTGATCAACTTGATTCACTCTTTGACTTAGTCTTGATCAACCTTGAATCTTTCCAACTCTCTTCATTTGGATGATGTAAGACCAATATTTGGATAATTCCTTAATAACACCTTGGTCATCAAAAACTCTCCTTGAAACCAACACATGGACTCCAAGAAAAGCCTATGGACAAACCCTTCAAATATAACTCAAGGCAACCATTAGTCCATAGAGATTGTCATCAATTACCAAAACCAAACATGGGGACACCGCATGTTCTTTCAGGAGGGACGTGCCCATTGAAGACTATGTCATTTTGATGCTTCTATAACAGCCACATGCCGACGAGGCACTCTACGTGTGTAGACCTCCGATGTTTGGCTCGCTGGTATTGCCCTGTTGAAAGAACATGCGATGCCCGCATGTTTGGTTTTGGTAATTGATGACAATCTCTATGGACTAATGGCTGCCTTGAGTTATACTTGAAGGATTTGTCCATAGGCTTTTCTTGGAGTCCATTTGTTGGTTTCAAGGAGATTTTGTGATGACCAAGGTGCTATTCAAGGAATTACCTGAAGATTGGTCATGTGAGAGGTTGATCAAGACTAAGACAAAGAGTGAATCAAGTTGATCAACACACAAAGCGTAGAAGATGTACCAAGAGTGATCAAGTGATCCCATGGTATGGTAAGCATTGCCCATTACGCTTTGTGTACTAACCCATGGTCTACGTGAAAGTTCGTTGTGGGGTTAGGTTTGTTTCCATGGGCTTGCGTCAAGAGAAAGATATTATACAATCCATGGAGGATGACATCAAGTGGTGATCGTCATCAAGATTGCGGTATGCAAGTTCAAGTGGAGCATCACGAAGAGATCAAGTGCTTGAAGCTTGCCGTCCATTGTGGTGACAATGGACTTGTGAAGATGTATAGAAGAGTGGCTCACCCATAGTGGAGTATGGGGGAGCAATCTACTAGTCTTCAGCGAGCCAACGCAATCAAGAAAGGTGGTCCAACTTGAGGGATTCAAGATCGTCATCATCCAGCTCAATTGGACTATGTGCAAAGCAAAGGTTTTCCCTTGATAGGTTTATGTTTTACCGTTCTCATGATGGTAATTGAGAGACCGGTTTATAGGATTAATTGCCGTACTATCAAGGGGGGCTCTCGATGAGTAGCTTGATCGTATTGTTTGTAGAGAGCTCAAACCATTGCATCTTTGCATCATCTTTCTTGGTTCTTGTTTGGTTTTTCCCCTTATGAGATTTGGAGCTTTTGTTCATCTTCATGACGAGCTCGAGTTGATCGAACCAGAAAGTGCCCATCTTTTTCTCAGGCCCAGCTGAACAAATCCTACACACCCTCCAACAACCGTGTCTCTGCTACCCATGTCCAGAGGCCCAAGAACTGGGTCAGGGCTGCTAAATCTAGATCCGACCATATGTCCCCAGCCCAGGTGTCATTCACAATCGCTGCTGAGACCAATTTGGTCCTTTGCAAGCGTCTTGGAACCTTCTCGTAGATCTTTGGTGCCTGTTCACAGATCATGATCCCTCAATCCATCTGTCCTCCAAGAAAAGCATGCTATGGTCGTTTGTAACATCCCAAATTTTCAATTTGGAATGTTATACATAGATCATAATTGCATTTGCATATTTTTGCATTTTGTTCGTGGAGTTCCTCGAAATTCTAAGCAACTCAAGGACCTACGGAGAGAGTTGGGGATTTTGCCGTTTTCGTATTTGAGTTCGCTCGAATACCGGTACGAGGACAGTGTGATTCTAATTATTTTTGTCCCCTAAAAATATTTCTAAATAAAATAAATGAGCGGAGATAATATGACTTCTCCAAAATAACAGAAATATTGGAGGAAAAATATTAAAATCACTTTTGGTATTTTTCTGGATTTATTTTCGGATTTATTTGCATAGGAAAAATACGCATATTTCAAAATTGCATTTAGGTCCGGGAAAAATGTTCACTTTGTCCTAAATATTATTAGAGGACGGTGAAAATTTATATCGCGATTTTTGGAATCCGTTCGATATTTATTTTGTTAGTTTTATTGCGCCAGGAATCTATTTTAAAAAAAAGGGGAACCGACTATGAGTCGTTTTAGCCCAGGACTCCCGGCTTTATATAGCGCCCAGGCCGGCCCGACTCGCCCTTAGCCCACCCGCGCCTAACCCTAGCCGCCCCGCTGCCAGCCGCCGCCGCCGCGCCGCCCCGCGCCGCCGACGCCGCCGCCGTCGCCGTCCTCCACCCCGCCGCCGACGCCGCCGCCCGCCGCCCCTCGCCAGAGCTGCCGTCCGCCGGAGTCGAGGTAGCCGCCGTTGTTTTTTTAGAAAAAAAAGAGATCAGATCGGTTTCATAAAAAAAGAAACCCTAGATCTGTTTTTTTTCGGTTTAGATCGGTTTTCGTTGGTTTAGTTAAATAGCGGACGTTCGTCCGTACGTTCGTTTTAACGAACGGTTCTCGTTTGTTAATCGCAGACAGCGAACGTTCGTTCGTTAGCCTGTTCGTCGTTTTTCTTTTTCGGGATATTTTATCCGCGATTTTTCCGATCGCGATTTCTGCCCTGATCTTGTTTCACGTTTTTCTTTTCGCTCGAGAGTCGGAATCAGGTGATTCAAAATCCCAGATCTTCGTCTCGAAGCCCTCTTTACGTTAAACCAACTTGAACAAAGTTTTGGCTACAGTAAAATTTGACTTTAGGCCAATTAGTAATTCGGAGCTCGTTTCTTTTGCAGTTTGAGTTTCGTTGCTTCTTTCGAGTTGATTCTTTTTGCAAACCGGAGTTCTTAAGTTGAACTTTCTGGTTAGATCTCTTATTTGAGTTTTACCCGTGCATTAGTTAAGTACTTATTGTATGCTTGTTGTTTGATTGCGATAGAGTACCCGGAGTGCGCCCCTTGCTACTTTGAGTCTCTAGGTTTTGCGGATCATCAGCAAGGCAAGTAACACATTGATCATGCTTTCCAATTACCCAGTTTTCATTGCATTAGACAAACCCCTCACACATTGCCAGAATAGGATCAATTAACTTGTGGGATTGGGAAGTAGATTGAGGTAGAACCTATTACCTGCATTACATTCAAACCCAGGGAGTTACTTCTACGTTTGCTGTTAGGACATGCTATGCTCGTAGACGTGGTTTGGGTTTGAGTGAAATCCATGACAGATGTGAGTTGTTAATTAATGGTTCAACTTAAGGTGGCAACTTTAATACACATCTGGGTGGATTGAGGCACTTGGGTATTCTAGGATTGCATGTTTTTCTTTTGGACCGCCACCCAGGCTCAAAGGGATCATGGGATTTTTCATGCTAGAAACTTCCGTGTGCAGCCACATGCCATTATGGGCTCTGGCATAGTTGAGTAAGTTGTGGGAAACCTTTCCATGATGGGCTAGCAGATGTAGTTGGGTTTTGTAGGTGTACCGGCCTATCTATCTGGTTAAGGGGACCTCTTCGGAAAGACTGTGTCTCGGTCATCCGTTTCTCAAACACCATGCAGTGCGAGAAACCAAACGGAGGCGATCGAGTCTTGTGGGGAAAGTGCACAAACCTCTTCAGAGTGTACAAACTGATCATGATTAGCCGTGTCCCCGGTTATGGACATCTTGAGTATCTGGTATTTGGATTATCATGTGCATCTCAACATGTTACTTTAATTTAATTTGGTTGGGTTTAATGATTACTTTTAATTGGGGTTGAGAGGATGTCTATCTTCTCAACGATGTTTCAACTACCATGATAGTTAATTAAAATACATTCCTTTGAAGTAGGGAAAAATTGGCTTTACGCAAAAATTTAACCATAGAGCTTTCCACCAGCCATATTGCATATAGTATAGCCTTAATTTCATTGCATTCTCTTGTGTTACCTTGGCAGCATATTCCATGTGCTGACCCGTTTTTCGGGCTGCAACGTTTTATGTTGCAGACTTTTCAGACGACGAGTAAGATGCCCTTTTAGGTCGTGGTTCTATACTCAGTGATGCCGCTGGAGTTGATGGACTCACTTATCTTCCAAGCCTCCCGCTGTTATCGTGTTAGATGGCCTTCAGCCATGATTTGTGTAATAAATTCATCGTTGAACTATCGATGTAATAAGTGTGTGATTGCCACTCTGTTATAAATCTTTCGAGTACCATGCGTGTCAGCATTACTGATCCAGGGATGACACTGATGCATGGAGATCAGACTGTTTGAGGTCTGGTCGCTACAAAGTTGGTATCAGAGCACACGCTGACTGTAGGACATGACCACTAAGACAAGCCTAGAACACATTCCACTCTTCTCTCTTCTGACTCCTCATCTTTTCTATTCTTTAGGATGGTGGAAGCAAAGCACAAGTTCATGCAACCGGATGATGATACACCTTTTGGATGACACCTGAAGGAGGTCACCAGATATCTACACATTGGATTACCAAGTTTCACTGGAACCTACAATGCCACTCTACCTGAGGAGGAGCGTTGGTTGATTCAAGCTCAAGTTCCAGGAAGGACGTATGCACCCGTCACCCCACTCATAGCATTTTCCTTTAATGCACCTACATGGAGCCTAGGAAGGAGTATGGCAGCCCACATTGCTATGGGAAGGATTGGAGAAGTCTACAAGCAGGAGCTAAAGGACACCATCTACCAGATTTGTGGACGCCGAGATGAGAATTGGGATATGATCAGCACTAGGAAGGGTATATCCATAGCAGCATTCATCCAGGAGTTGAAACACCACATTCGTCGCCAGGAGCACCAGATGTGTGCAGGGATGATAGATTTGAAAAAGGCCCTAAATAGGAATTTGGAGTTAGAGGAAGAACTCAAGTCTACACGCGACGGATATGAGGAGGAGATGAAGATACTTGTGGAGAAGAATGATGATTTGACCCCGAAGTTAGGGATACTCATGGGAGAAGAAGACGAGGAAGAAGAACCCAAGGAGATTCCACCGGAGGACTATATCATCATAGATGACACGGATTTGGAAGCTGAGGATAGCAAAGATGAAGACTATGAAGATGAAGCTGGGGCAGATATTATGGAATCCTCTGCCGACCAATATTTTTAGATGACCACCCTATGACTAGTAGTTTACCACCAAGTATTAGATTTAGAGCACTTTTGTAACAATCGTTAGATTTGTAAGACCTTGTTTGAAATTGATTGGTGTGATATGATTGTGTGTTTGTCTCATGTGCATATGGGTAGTGATTTTCCCTTAGACCTCTATTCTATTCTAATCTCTTCCCTCTACTCCCATCAGATGCCTCCAAGACGTGAATTCGAGTTTCCCCCTAAGCTCACTCAGTTGATCCAGCAGCAGAACACCCTGATGCAACTTCTTGTCCAGAACACCCTAAACAACCAGAACAACAACAACAACCCTCCACCACCACCACCTGTGGACAACCTGACACGTTTCTTAAGGTTGCAACCACCTGTGTTTGCTAGCAGCATCGAACCAATTGTGGCTGATGACTGGCTACGCAAGATTGGAAGGGATTTGACCACCGCCAATTGCTCCGAGGCTGAGAAGGTGTGATTTGCCGCACACCAGTTGTCTGGACCAGCCGCAGCATGGTGGGAGAATTACACAGCCACTTACCCCGTAGCCAATGTGACTTGGGATCAGTTCCAGCAAGCTTTTCGTACTGCCCATGTCTCGACTGGAGCCATGAGTATGAAGAAGCAGGTATTTCGCAACTTGCGCCAAGGAAATCGTACAGTAGCCCAGTACGTGGATGAGTTTAGTACACTATCTCGTTATGCCCCAGATGATGTGGCCACAGATGCCAAGAAGCAGGAGAGATTTATGGAAGGGCTGAATGATGAGATGAGTGTACAACTGATGGTGGCAACTTTCAATAACTATCAGGAGTTGGTTGACCGAGCCCTGATGATTGAAAGGAAGCATCAACAGATTGAGAGTCGCAAGAGGAAGTATGGGCAAGGGAAGTATAATTCTGGAGCTCGGCAGAAGCCTCGCTTTACCCCTAAAGCAGTAGGACAGTTTCATCATACCCATGGAGGAAGTAGCTCACACAACCACAATGGCACCAAGAATGGCAATGGTAATGGGAATGGGAATGGAGCCAATGGAAACCAGAACCGCCCTACACCACCCACACCCACCAAGAGGGATTTTAGCCATGTCACTTGTTACAAGTGTGGGAAGACTGGACATTATGCCAATGAATGCCCTGAAGTTAAGAATGGGAACGGCAATGGAAGCGCCGGGAAGAAGCCCAACCCGTTCAACAAAGGACAAGTGAACCACGTGACCGTGGAGGAGGTAGAAGAGCAACCAGATGCTGTTGTCGATAAGTTTTTGGTTAAGACATTTACCGCAATAGTTCTTTTCGATACTGGTGCATCGCATTCATACATTTCAAGGGGATTCATAAATAAACATAGGATGTCCACCCGAGTTCTTAAGACCTCCATGTTAGTAAGTTCACCTGGAGCAGATTATATGGCACACCAAGGATGTTTTCAGACGCCATTGACCATAGGACGCCACACTTTCCCCTCTGACCTAATAGTTCTGGAATCACAAGGATTGGATGTGATATTAGGTATGGATTGGTTATCACAGTATGGAGGTAACATTGACTGTGCCAGTAAGTCTATTTTGCTCACCACCCCGGAGGGAAAAAGGATTAAGTATGTATCTAGGCATTCGCCTACAAGGACTCAAGTACATTCTCTCACGGGAGTTGTTCAGGAGGAAGTGCCAGTAGTGAAGGATTTTCCGGATGTGTTTCCATAAGAGTTACCTGGCATGCCACCGGATAGAGACATAGAGTTTTTGATTGAACTTTTGCCAGGCACCGGGCCAATTTCTAAGAGACCATATAGGATGCCCGCAAAGGATTTGGAGGAAATTAAGAAGCAGATTAAGGAGTTACTGGATAAAGGATTTATACGCCCAAGTTCTTCGCCTTGGGGTTCGCCAGTACTTCTAGTGGAGAAGAAGGATGGATCGTTAAGAATGGTTGTTGATTACCGAGGATTGAATGAAGTAACGATCAAGAACAAGTACCCATTGCCAATGATCAACGATCTGTTTGATAGATTGCAAGGAGCTAAGGTCTTTTCTAAGATCGATCTACGATCAGGGTACCATCAATTGAAGATTCGAGAGCAAGATATCCCTAAGACGGCTTTTACCACTAGGTATGGGTTGTATGAGTATACCGTTATGTCGTTTGGTCTGACAAACACACCGGCTTACTTTATGAACCCGATGAACAAAGTGTTTATGGAGTATTTGGATAAGTTCGTCGTAGTGTTCATAGATGATATTTTGATCTTCTCGAAGGATGAAGAGGAGCATGAAGAACATTTGCATTTGGTATTGGAGAAGCTTAGAGAGCATCAGCTGTATGCCAAGTTTAGCAAATGTGAGTTTTGGTTGAAGGAAGTCGGATTCCTCGGACATGTTATATCCGGAGAAGGAATAGCAGTAGACCCCGCTAAGGTAGAGACTGTGACCAATTGGGAAGCACCGACGACCGTTGGAGAGATCTGGAGTTTTCTTGGACTCGCAGGATACTACCGAAGATTTATCGAGAATTTATCGAAGATTGCAAAGCCAATGACGGAGTTGTTGAAGAAGGAAACGAAGTTTAGTTGGACCGAAGAATGTGAGACTAGTTTCCAGGAGTTGAAGAAAAGGTTGGTATCATCCCCTGTGTTGATCCTGCCAGATCAGCATAAGGATTATGAGGTGTACTGCGACGCTTCACGTCGAGGACTTGGAGCAGTTCTTATAGCGGATGCGCTAAGCCGTAAGAGCCATGTCAATACCCTGATGATGGAAGAGTTTCCAAAGGAGCTAGTAGAGGACCTACGAGAACTATGTTTGGAGATAGTTCCGAGAGGCTATGTAGCAACACTAGAAATCCAGTCTACCTTGATGGATAAAATCAGAAAAGCTCAGAAGGCTGACAAGGAGATTGTCGCTATAAAGGAGAAGATGAGCGAAGGAAAAGCTAAAGGTTTTCGCGAGGATGAGCACGACACCTTATTGTTTGAGGATCGAATCTATGTGCCCAATGACCCGGAGATTAGGAAGTTGATTTTACAGGAGGCCCATGATTCACCATACTCGATTCACCCAGGAAATACTAAGATGTATTTGGATTTGAAGGATACCTTCTGGCGGACCGGTATGAAGAAGGATATTGCGGAGTATGTAGCAGTTTGTGATGTGTGTCAGAAAGTAAAGGCAGAACATCAGAAGCCATCAGGATTGTTACAACCAATGCCAATACCCGAATGGAAGTGGGAAAAGCTTGGTATGGATTTTATCACCGGATTGCCCAGGACCAAAGCAGGGTATGATTCAATCTGGGTAGTAGTAGACCGATTGACGAAGGTAGCCCACTTTATCCCGGTGAAAACCACATATACCAGTGCAAAGTTGGCTAAGATATACATGACCCGAATTGTATGTCTGCATGGAGTTCCGAGGAGTATTGTATCTGATAGAGGAACCCAGTTCACCTCAAAGTTCTGGAATCAGTTACATGAAACCTTGGGAACCAGACTAGAGTTTAGCACCGCGTTTCATCCGTAGACCGATGGACAGACGGAGAGAGTCAATCAGATTCTGGAGGATATGTTGAGAGCCTGTGCATTAGACTATGGATCTAGTTGGGATGAAAACTTGCCTTACGCAGAGTTTTCATACAACAATAGTTACCAGGCTAGTTTGATGATGGCACCGTTCGAGGCATTATATGGAAGGAGATGCTGAACACCGTTGTCATGGGACGAAGTTGGAGACCGACAGTTGTTTGGACCAGACTTAATCAAAGAGTCCGAGGAGAAAGTGAAGCTAATCCGAGATAGACTGAAGGTAGCTCAGTCCAGGCAGAAGAGTTACGCCGACTCGAAGCGCAAGGAGATAGACTATGAGATCAGAGACAGAGCGTACTTGAGGGTATCACCTCTGCGAGGAGTTAAACGTTTCGGAGTTAAAGGGAAGTTAGCCCCGAGATTTGTTGGACCTTACCGTGTTTTGGAACGCATGGGAGAGGTTGCCTATAAGCTGGAGTTGCCCGAAGGATTGTCAGGAGTGCACGACGTGTTTCACGTTTCGCAACTGAAGAAGTGCCACGCGGAGATGGCCGATATAGCACTTAGAGACACAGTACCCCTGGAAGCAATTCAGTTGGACAGTGACCTGACCTACGAGGAGAAGCCCGTTAAGATTCTCGAATTTTCGAGTAGAGTTACCCGTAGCAAGGTTATCAAGTTTAGTGGAGTCATCACACAAAGGAGGAAGCCACCTGGAAACGAGAGGATGATCTACGCAAGGACCACCCACACCTATTCTCTAGCCAAGCCGAATCTCGAGGGCGAGATTCATTCTAAGGGGGTAGGTTTGTAACATCCCAAATTTTCAATTTGGAATGTTATACATAGATCATAATTGCATTTGCATATTTTTGCATTTTGTTCATGGAGTTCCTCGAAATTCTAAGCAACTCAAGGACCTACGGAGAGAGTTGGGGATTTTGCCGTTTTCGTATTTGAGTTCGCTCAAATACCGGTATGAGGACAGTGTGATTCTAATTATTTTTCTTCCCTAAAAATATTTCTAAATAAAATAAATAAGCGGAGATAATATGACTTCTCCAAAATAACAGAAATATTGGAGGAAAAATATTAAAATCACCTTTGATATTTTTCTGGATTTATTTTCGGATTTATTTGCATAGGAAAAATACGCGTTTTTCAAAATTGCATTTAGGTCCGGGAAAAATGTTCACTTTGTCCTAAATATTATTAGAGGACGGTGAAAATTTATTTCGGGATTTTTGGAGTCCGTTTGATACTTATTTCGTTAGTTTTATTGCGCCGGGAATCTATTAAAAAAAAGTGGAACCGACTATGAGTCGTTTTAGCCCAGGACTCCGGGCTTTATATAGCGCCCAGGCCGGCCCGACTCGCCCTTAGCCCACCCGCGCCTAACCCTAGCCGCCCCGCTGCCAGCCGCCGCCGCCGCCGCGCCGCCCCACCTCCGTGCCGCGCCGCCGCCTCGCCGTCGCGCCGCCGCCTCGCCGCCCCGCGCCCCCGACGCCGCCGCCGTCGCCGTCCGCCGCCCCGCCGCCGACGCCGCCGCCCGCCGCCCCTCACCGGAGCTGCCGTCCGCCGGAGTCGAGGTAGCCGCCATTGTTTTTTAGAAAAAAAAAGAGATCAGATCGGTTTTATATATAAAAAAGAAACCCTAGATCTATTTTTTTTCGGTTTAGATCGGTTTTCGTCGGTTTAGTTAAATAGCGGACGTCCGTCCGTACGTTCGTTTTAACGAACGGTTCTCGTTAGTTAATCGCAGACAGCGAACGTTCGTACGTTAGCCTGTTCGTCGTTTTTCTTTTTCGGGGTATTTTATCCGCGATTTTTCCGATCGCGATTTCTGCCCTGATCTTGTTTCGCGTTTTTCTTTTCACTCGAGAGTCGGAATCAGGTGATTCAAAATCCCAGATCTTCGTCTTGAAGCCCTCTTTACGTTAAACCAACTTGAACAAAGTTTTGGCTACAGTAAAATTTGAATTTAGGCTAATTAGTAATTCGGAGCTCGTTTCTTTTGCAGTTTGAGTTTCGTTGCTTCTTTCGAGTTGATTTCTTTTTGCAAACCGGAGTTCTTAAGTTGAACTTTCTGGTTAGATCTCTTATTTGAGTTTTACCCGTGCATTAGTTAAGTACTTATTGTATGCTTGTTGTTTGATTGCGATAGAGTACCCGGAGTGCGCCGCTTGCTACTTTGAGTCTCTAGGTTTTGCGGATCATCAGCAAGGCAAGTAACACTTTGATCATGCTTTCCAATTACCCAGTTTTCATTGCATTAGACAAACCCCTCACACATTGCATGAATAGGATCAATTAACTTGTGGGATTGGGAAGTAGATTGAGGTAGAACCTATTACCTGCATTACATTCAAACCCTGGGAGTTACTTCTACGTTTGCTGTTAGGACATGCTATGCTCGTAGACGTGGTTTGGGTTTGAGTGAAATCCATGACAGATGTGAGTTGTTAATTAATGGTTCAACTTAAGGTGGCAACTTTAATACACATCTGGGTGGATTGAGGCACTTGGATATTCCAGGATTGCCTGTTTTTCTTTTGGACCGCCACCCAGGCTCAAAGGGATCATGGGATTTTTCATGCTAGAAACTTCCGTGTGCAGCCACATGCCATTATGGGCTCTGGCATAGTTGAGTAAGTTGTGGGAAACCTTTCCATGATGGGCTAGCAGATGTAGTTGGGTTTTGTAGGTGTACCGGCCTATCTATCTGGTTAAGGGGACCTCTTCGGAAAGACTGTGTCTCGGTCATCCGTTTCTCAAACACCATGCAGTGCGAGAAACCAAACGGAGGCGATCGAGTCTTGTGGGGAAAGTGCACAAACCTCTGCAGAGTGTACAAACTGATCATGATTAGCCGTGTCCCCGGTTATGGACATCTTGAGTATATGGTATTTGGATTATCATGTGCATCTCAACATGTTACTTTAATTTAATTTGGTTGGGTTTAATGATTACTTTTAATTGGGGTTGAGAGGATGTCTATCTTCTCAACGATGTTTCAACTACCATGATAGTTAATTAAAATACATTCCTTTGAAGTAGGAAAAAATTGGCTTTACGCAAAAATTTAACCATAGAGCTTTCCACCAGCCATATTGCATATAGTATAGCCTTAATTTCATTGCATTCTCTTGTGTTACCTTGCCAACATATTCCATGTGCTGACCCGTTTTTCGGGCTGCAACGTTTTATGTTGCAGACTTTTCAGACGACGAGTAAGATGCCCTTTTAGGTCGTGGTTCTATACTCAGTGATGCCGCTGGAGTTGATGGACTCACTTATCTTCCAAGCCTTCCGCTGTTATCGTGTTAGATGGCCTTCAGCCATGATTTGTGTAATAAATTCATCGTTGAACTATCGATGTAATAAGTGTGTGATTGCCACTCTGTTATAAATCCTTCGAGTACCATGCGTGTCAGCATTACTGATCCAGGGATGACACTGATGCATGGAGATCAGACTGTTTGAGGTCTGGTCGCTACATCGTTGCCCACCATGGCTCTAGCAGCAGCGTGGAACGCCACGGAAACTGGGCAGCGATATATCGAATTCCATCCACGACCTAGTCTTATCAACCCGCTGGAGCCATGCCCATCGCGCCTTGTTCGGCCACTTCAAGTTCGGTATCCCAAGTCCTCCATCCCACTTTGGTCTGCATACCATATCCCAAGCGACTACACAGTTCCCACCGTCCGCTTCCTTCTTCCCGCACCAAAGGAAACCATGAATGTTTTTGGCAAGCGCCACCAACATCGTCGGCGTTAGATCCAAGGATATCATTGTGTGAACTAGAATAGCACAAAGAATGGATGTGACGAGGATCAGGCGTCCACTCTTTGGTCTATGTCACCTTCTAAAGAGACTCTCGATCTATGTCATGCACCTCATATGCAAGATTATTAAAATAATGGTGAATATGTGGATTCATAGAGCTAGTACCTTATGTTGGGGAACGCAACATGCAATTTCAAAAAACTTCTACGCTCATGCAAGATCTATCTAGGAGATGCATATCAACGAGAGGAGGAGAGTGTGTCCATGTACCCTCATAGACCGAAAGCGGAAGCGTTAGTTCAACCCGGTTGATGTGGTCGAACGTCTTCGCGATTCAACCGACCAAATATTGAACGTACGGCACCTCCGAGTTCAGCACACGTTCAGATCGATGACGTCCCTCGAACTCTTCATCCAGCAAAGTGTCGAGGGAGAGTTTCGTCAGCACGACGATGTGGTGACGGTGATGGTGAAGTGATCCGCGCAAGGCTTCGCCTAAGCATTACGACAATATGATCGGAGGGGCAAAACTGTGGCAGAGGGCGCCGCACATGGCTAGGAACAATTGATGTGTGTTCTAGGGGTGCCCTCCCCACATATATAAAGGAGGAAGGCAGCCAAGGGGGCGGCGCCAAGGGGAGGGAGTCCTACTAGGACTCCTAGTCCTAGTAGGATTCGCCCCCCTCCTATTCCTTCTCATGGAGGGGGAAAGGAGGAAGGAGTGGGAGGAGGAGAAGGAAAGGGGGCCGACGCCCCCTCCCCTACTCCAATTCGGCCTCCTTCCATGTGGGGGGCGCGCCACCCCTATGTGGGCTTGTGTTCCTCCCTCTTATGGCCCATAGGTCTCATAACTTTCCCCGGGGGGGTTCCGGTAACCCCTGGAACTCCTATATGTACCCGGTACCCCTCGGAACCCTTCCGGTGTCCGAATACCAACATCCAATATATCAATCTTTACCTCTCGACCATTTAGATACTCCTCGTCATGTACGTGATCTCATCCAGGACTCCGAACAATCTTTGGTCACCAAAAACACATAACTCATAATTCAAATCGTCATCAAACGTTAACCGTGCGGACCCTACGGGTTCGAGAACTATGTAGACATGACCGAGACACTTCTCCGGTCAATAACCAATAGCGGAACCTGGATGCTCATATTGGCTCCCACATATTCTACGAACATCTTTATCGGTCAAACCGTAATGACAACATACATTATTCCCTTTGTCACTGGTATGTTACTTGCCCGAGATTCTATCGTCGGTATCTTCATACCTAGTCTCTTTACTCGTTCCGCAATGCATCATCCCGCAACTAACTCATTAGTCACATTGATTGCAAGGCTTCTTATGATGCGCATTACCGAGAGGCCCTAGAGATACCTCTCTGATACTCCGAGTGACAAATCCTAATCTCGATCTATGCCAACCCAACAAATACCTTCGGAGATACCTGTAGAGCATCTTTATAATCACCCAGTTACATTGTGACATTTGATAGCACACAAGGCATTCCTCTGGTATCCGGGAGTTGCATAATCTCATAGTCGGAGGAATATGTATTTGACATGAAGAAAGCAGT
The DNA here is from genome assembly GCA_902687465.1 of Secale cereale. NCBI lineage: Eukaryota > Viridiplantae > Streptophyta > Magnoliopsida > Poales > Poaceae > Secale > Secale cereale. The sequence goes on along the minus strand of LR738715.1, from coordinate 787,290,696 downwards.
AGCAGTAAAACTAAACGATCAAGATGCTAAGCTAACGGATGGTTCACGTCTATCACATCATTCTCCTAATGATGTGATCCTGTTAATCAAATGAAAACACATGTCTATGGTTAGGAAACTCAACCATCTTTGATTAACGAGCTAGTCTAGTAGATGCTTACTAGGGACAATCTGTTTTGTCTATGTATCCACACATGTATTAAGTTTCCGGTTAATACAATTCTAGCATGAATAAAAGACATTTATAATGATATAAGGAAAAATAAATAACAACTTTATTACTGCCTCTAGGGCATATTTCCTTCACCTTCCAACCACTATCATATGTCATCCTTAGGATGAGAGATTCTACTGCGCAGATGTCAAGCCGAAGCAAAGTTGCGAGAAAGGAGGTAAAAGTGTCACCATGTTTGAGGCAATTAACTCGTGATCGTTGTGTCCAGCGGACTTCCTCCATCTCAAGTAAGAATTCAACCAACTTCTCTTCTTTGTTTCCATTTCATCATTCCCCAGACCCCCAAGGACCTAGTCAAGCTCGTCTGGGTGTTCCAGAGCCGCCTATTTAGTTTTTTCATCACTAGTTGTTCCCATCCATGGAACATGCTATGCATATACTCTAACTTGGTGATCACGCCTGCCGCAGCACGCATGTTAGCATCATACCCTGCATGTTGGCCCTGCTCACCAAATTGGGCCTCTTTGGAGCTATATCACCTCAGAAGAACGCTAGCCCATGGGCCTGATTGTTCCATCGAATAGAACTCTCTGTCAAGAAGCTGTATGTTTATTTCTCAAAAAAATCCATATATTTGTTTAAAAAAACATAGTCATATATTCCTCTCTGTCTAACCTCTGCTGCCGCAGATTTTTCACCGTTGTAATACCCCACTAGATCATGATTGGAGCATGTTGCCGCGCCCGTCTATTTTTTTCAATATATTGATAGTAATGTTTAAAAATATACATATACATGGAAGAACTGAATTCCTATTTCCAATGGAAGAACTTCTACACCATCCTGTATATGAACCAACTATTTATCATTTTATGTAATTGTCATCTTCTGCAATTTCCATGTCATATTGTCCATCCTCTTAGGTTAATGCCTACCAAGATTTTTGTAGCATCTCATAAATTGGATCATAAATCTACAACCCAACATTTATGACCACCAATGTGCCAAAATGTGATCGAGAAGGAAAGTGAAGCCAAATGGAATTACATGATACTGACTACTATACTAATCTTGACAAAACTTCTCAGCGGGACACGTCAAAATAATAACAGTGTGACATCCTTGTAAAGGAATATTTTCTCCCAGATAGATATATGTAAATGACATTGGTAATACAATTATAAGATGGATTATTTGATAATACTAAGTGTTGGGGAACGTTGCATGGAAAATAAAAAAATTCTACGCACACGCAATGATCTACCCATGGAGATGCATGGCAACGAGGGGGGGGGGGAGTGTGTCTACGTACCCTTGTAGACCGTAAGCGGAGCGTTTCACAAGGCGGTTGATGTAGTCGAACTTCTTCACACTTCAACTCAACAAATACCAAACACACGGCACCTTCGTGTTCTGCACACGTTCAGCTCGGTGACGTCCCTCGCCTTCTTGATCCAGCAAGACGTTGAGGTAGTAGAGGAGTTCTGTCAGTATGACGGCGTGGTGACGGTGACGATGAAGTGATCTCCGCATGGGCTTCGCTTAAGCACTACGAAAATATGACCGGCATAGTAAACATTGGACGGGGGCGCCGCACACGGCTAAGACAATGTTCTGTGTTGTTGTGGCGCCCCCTCCCCACATATATATAGGTGGGCGGGAGGAGCAGCTATAGGAGGCGCCCAAGTAGGATGAATCTTAGTTGGAGTCCCTCCCAAGCCGCGCCCCCTGCCATATATAACCGAGGGGGAAGGAAAGAGGGGGGAGGGAAGGAAGTGGGAATCCTAATCCACACTTTCCTTTCCCTTCCCCTCTTTCCTTCTTGTCCTAGGCCGACCCGGCTATAGGGAGGCACCATCCCCTTGTGGCTGGTGCGTTCCCTCTTTTGGCCCATAAGGCCCGTAACTTTTGCCGAGGGTACCGAAACACCTTCCAGTGACCCGATAAGTACTCGATACCCTCCGGAACACTTCTGGTGTCCGAATACCAGCGTCATATATATCAATCTTTACCTATCGACCATTTCAAGACTCGCCATCATGTCTGTGATCTCATTCGAGACTCCGAACAACATTCGGTCACCAAATCACATAACTCATATAATACTATATCGTCAACGAACGCTAAGGGTCCGAACCCTACGGGTTCGAGAACTATGTAGACATGACCGGGACACCTCTTCGGTCAATAAACAATAACGGAACCTGGATGCCCATATTGGCTCCTACATATTGTACGAAGATCTTTATCGGTCGAATCGTAATGACAACACACACAATTCGCTTTGTCCGTCGGTATGTTACTTGCCCGAGATTCGATCGTCGGTATCTCTATACCAAGTTCAATCTCGTTAGCAGCAAGTCTATTTACTTGTTCCATAATACATCATCCCATGACTAACTCATTAGTCATTTTCTTGCAAGGCTTATTATGATGTGTATTACCGAGATGGCCCATAGATACGTCTCCGATACTTGGAGTGAAAAATCCTAATCTCGATTCACGCCAACCCAACGAAACACCTTCGGAGATACCGGTAGAGCATCTTTATAATCACCCAGTTACTTTGTGACGTTTGATAGCACACAAGGCATTCCTCTGGTGTCAGAGAGTTGCATGATCTCATAGTTAAAGGAATATGTATTTGACATACATGAAAGCAGTAGCAATAAACTGTATGATCAAATGCTAAGCTAACGGATGGATCTTTTCCATCACATCATTCTCATAATGATGTGATCCCGTTATCAAATGACAACTCATGTCCATGGTTATGAAACCTTAACCATCTTTGATTAACGAGCTAGTCTAGTACAACCTTACTAGGGACACGATATTTGTTTATGTATTCACACATGTATTTAGGTTTCCGGTCAATGCAATTCTAGCATGAGTAATAATCCTTTATCATGAATAAGGAAATATAAACTAATAAATAACTTTATTATTGCCTCTAGGGCATATTTCCATCACTAAGTAGCAGATGCATTTGTCAATGGGCATGTGGAAAGATTCGGAACGCTCTCAGTGAATGGATTAGCTCTTTCAACCATTGGTGCGTTTCATACTCTCAATGGTTGGATCCTATATTTGCATAGAAAAAAACTTACTACTTATATAGAACATGCAACAATGACCTTTCTGTTCAGATCAATACAAATGAAAATTTAGTACAAATAACAACAGTCAAAGACATTGCAAAAATACTACTTCCTCCGTTCATAAATACAAGATGTTTTGGATATTTCAATATGGACTACATACGGGCTGAAATGTGTGAACAAACACACTAAAACATGTCTATATACATCCAATTCAAAAAAGTAGTTAGTTCATCTTATATTTGTGAATGGAGGGAGTTTTAGTGAGTTGTTTGGCTGCACTTTGGTGATGTACATTACAAACTAACCTATTTACAAACTATGCAAATATGAGTATACATTATTCTTAGTTTTTAGTTCTTACCAAGGATAGCTACATAATCAATGGTAGTTTTTGTTGGTTCAGTGCATGTACAGAAATCACCGGCTCTTATGGTCACAGCAACACCAGTTTCTCAGTGAATCTGATGAACGGGAAGATGAACATATGTGAGGACTAAACTAGACTAAACTAAAGTACGCATCCAGATAAGATTCAACAATGCCCTATACTCACGACATACCGTTGTAATAGGTTCCAAAGAAGAAAATCATATAAAGTAGGATTCATTTGGCAAGAATCCCAAGAAAATGTAATACATATTTATTCTAAAATGTAATGTAAGGAAAATACAATTCAATAAACGAAAGGACAATACGATTTGAACAACCGTTCATCTGAAGACATTAGGAATGAAGGGAATGTTTATTGCAAATACTAATGTAAGAAGAAAGAAATGATTCCTATAATGTTTTTATTCCAAATCACAAAGCTAATAATTTGGCATATCATCATGGTATGTGAAGTTATAGCGAGTTGCCTATATATAGATAGTAATACATACCTAATCTTGAGATTGCAAATGCTACCTCAATTTTATTTTCCAACTAAATAACATAATCAATTACGGGATACGGAGTTAGTGGACATAATTTCCATCCATAGCCTATCAGAACTAACCATTTCAATCAAAACAATGCTTACCTTACGTCGTATGAAAGCCAACACAAATGTGTTTCATCGGAAGAAACATTCTTGCTATCAGTGATTATTAATAGATCATATTGTAGATGCCACCATACAGTCCAACATACGAAGTTAAATTATGCAAGAACAAAGATCGTGCATTAGCAGTACTGTAGTCAAAAGTAATTTCAGTTCTTCATAATCAGGAATCCTCATCTCCAATTAAATACTCCCTCTATATCATAATATAAGAATGTTTTTTTGTCTAGATTTAGATAAGAAATGTCTTATATTATGATATGTAGGGAGTACATTGCCATGTCATCTTTCTCATTGATCCATAAAGTCCGTCAACATTTCTGATTTTCGTTGTTACCTAAATCCTCGCCCCCAAATCAACAAGCTAAATCACATGAACGAAACCAGGTGGAATCCAACCAATGCAATCCAGAGTAAGATCCAATAGTAAACGAAAAAATGACAAGATGACGCAATCAAGAAGAGTTGCCGCAACAGTAGGCTAGGAGAAGCAAAGCAACATACAATGCTCAATTTTGTGGCTCTCTTTCAGGCTACATGATGAAGGCGATGTGACATTTACTGACGGCTACGATTGGCAAGTACGGGCCGACCGTCGAATGATGTACGGATGTTTTCAGTCCCTGATCATCAGTTCTAGTATGAACAATGCCTTTGAACATGACTCGCTGCAAGGAATCAAATAGCGACACCAAATCAGAAATTAAGAATTAAGAAAGAAAAGAAAAACTAGTTTTCACCCTTCCCGTCCTTAGAAAAGCGTGGTCGAGGTATCCTCCTGGAGCTGCTGAGTTCTCGCCTTGCCAACACTGGCTTTCACGCTATTATAGCTCGTGCGAAAACGAAGAATCGACTAAGGAGTAGAAAAAAAGGAGGGGGAGGGGCGCGCGGGGGGGGGGGG
>LR738715.1:787274395-787285429 GCA_902687465.1 Secale cereale | reverse complement strand
GGGGGGGGGTGCAGTTAGGGTTCTTCTACTGCGAGAGAAAGAGAGTTGAGGGCGTGGGGCTTACATGTGGTGGCAACATGACCCAAAGTCGCCGGCTTGCCGCGGCGGTTAGGACTACCAATGACCTGTTGGAAAGAGGGGAAAGGGTTTGAGGTGAGCGAGCTATCGTGGGAGAAAGAGAGATGGGGTGTTGACGACATCACCCGCCACCGGAGAGATAGGGTGCATCATCGCCATGATCGATCGACCCATCCCCGCATCATCCTCTCACCTCTAGAGCAGCGCGGGATACCCTTCTCCTTTCTCTCACAGCGACTGACCAGTTCTGTGTGTTGGAGCAAATTTTCCCTTCTTGAGGGTTACCGATCGGGTGGCCTTCAAAAAATACCCGAGAGTAGCGGCCCATTAGGCAGGCGGCCCAGGTCACGGTACATTCTGGTTAAAACGAAGATCTGACGGTCATAAACTGTTCGGACGCATAATCTAACGGCCGAAAACGCTGATGTCCTGAGACAGCTGTTTTAGGCTCAGTGAAAAGCCTAAAAAAACCCTAAAAGATTAAGATTTGGACGATATAAAACATCGGACAACCCCCCGCCCTGTCCTCTCCCGTGCCCAAACCCCCAGCGCCGCCACTCCCACAGTGCCGCGGAAATGCCGAAGTCGCGAAAGCCGAAGGCCACCGTCGCGCTAGTGCCGCCGCCCCGCATGGAGTACCGCGCACGGTTCGACGAGGCATGGTACGGCGCACGCGTGGTGGTGCAGGACGGCTGGTTGCGCGTCATGTTCGAGAATTTCCTCGAGGACGCGGACGAGTGGTACGACCCGGACGCGCCGGAGCTCGCCTCCCCGCGCGCCGTGGACGCGCTCCGCGCCAGGTTCCGCCCGGCGTGCCCCGCCCTCGACGACGCCCGCTGCGGCGATCTCCGCCCGGGCGACCGGCTCTGCCTTTCCTGCGACATGCACGGCGGCGAGATCAAATACTACGACGCCGTCCTCGAGGCCGTACGTCCCCCGCGCCGCGCACTACTCACTGCATTGGTTAGAAACATATAGTGCGTTGTAGGAGTAGTAATAACTAGCGTGTAGTGCGCGGCGGCACGCCGCGCCGCATGAGTTGATAAGCTATTTGTTATTTTTGGAATGTGTGGTAAGTCGTCCCAAGACGGCAAGACTTGATTCGTTGCAAAGTAGTTGCTACAAGGAAATGATACATGTAGTTGGTACACGGTAGATAGTGATAATGGCTATTGGATACAGAATTGCAAAGCTCTTTTCTCTTCTTAGACCTAAGATGTTGATCCCCCAGCTTGGTGGAATTGTAAAAAGCTTGTGTTCTCTTCTTAGACATGAGATGTTGATCCTCTAGCTTTGTTTGTCTATGTGATGTAGCTTTGTTTGTTTATGTGATGTAGTTGTAGAAAGATGAAGCTAGTTGGGGTGGTTTGTTCCAGTGCCACATCGATGAGTCGTAGCCTCATGTCTTCGCCGCCGTGCCTTGCTAGTCGAGTTGTTCCCTGTGTAGACATTGTGCGCGGCATGGCGTGTTTCACTGCTTGGTTCGGAAGTTTCTTGCGTGGAGATCTCCAATGTTTGGTGTGCGTATGTCTTTACAGTGGTGGGATAATGGTTATGCACTAATATTTTTTTTTGCAGACGACATTGATACAGTGACATGATGACCATAAAACCCCACCATGTGGTACCTTCCAAGTCTTCTCAGCTGATAAATATCATAAGGACTACCAAGTTAATTAGTTGTTCTAGGCTCTCTTCATCATCCTTCACTTGCCAGACTTGTATTGACCTGATATTCTATAGGGGGGAAGTTGGTAATAGAGAATCCTCCCTTCTTTGCTTTCTTGCCTGGAAAAAATCCAAAACTAACCATTAGAATTTCATGGGCTACCGAGTTAGGAGATTCATTTTATTTATTACTTACGACTTTTTTTACTAAGTTATTCTGAAAGATAAGAAAGCACGCACATGTAAACACACTTCCAGCGATGCCAGTTTTCCAGGTTCAAAGGGGTGATACATTTTGGAAAATAAAATAAAATAGAATACACCGTTTCTAAACCAAAAATTGTATTTGCACTGTAGAAAGATAAGAGAATTCTAAATCTCAACAATTTTAGGATAAGCCAAATTAATCATTGTTGACTGGTTGATGGAGCTTTTGTTTCTCTAAATATATTGCAGAAGGATAATTTGGCATATACATGAATTAAAAGTTAGAATTAAGAGTTATATCCTAAAAAATAAAGGCAGATTCCAATAGGAGTGGAAATACAGAAGACAACATAGCTTATATCGGGGCTTCTGGAGTACTGTTCCAAAGAAAGCTAACACAAAGTGTGAGCATGCACCTGGTACATGTATCTTTGTACTAAACGCTCTTATATTAGATTACAGAGGGAGTACTTACTTACTCATCCCTTATACCAAAATGATTAGAAACAACCAATAACCCTGCCTGGACAAAAAAGATTATGTCACAATTTTCCTTCTGACCGCTTCTACTAACCTTCTTCAAGTCCAGTGGGAGAAAAATTAATGTAACTGAATCCTGCATAGACATCCTAGACCTCGTTCTCAGATTTTGTGTTCCTTAATGCGTACTCCACGTAACGAAAAACCTATGTACTTATAAGAGCCTACCAAGTAGTATCTTCTATTCTCGTATCTAATCATCAAACTTTTCTACATAGTAAATGTGAAAATCAAGTTCCATAATAGGTACTTTTTATCTATCGTCTGCCAGCTTAAAGAATCTAAAAAACAACGCCAGAATTGTGCCAGCCAACAAACAATTACCTTATGCCAAAGAAGCAGTTCTGGTCCCGCACAACTCATTTATGAACACAATTGTCCTAACCATAGACATTATGGTGCTTTGAGAAACTCTTGCAATTTTCGTTCATATACATTACAATAATGTAAGAATATCTCAAAACACTGAAGTGATCATACAATCATTTCAGCTCCTAATTCTTCATACATGACAATTAGAGTTTCTACCAAGACTTTTCAAGTTCTAGTTCTTTAGACATTGCAAGAATGATTATTTGGTTTAGTGGATTAATTGAAACGATGACCACATGACAGTAAATTAGATGCATGCAAATTAATGATGTGGTGTTGCAGTGGAAAGAAGCCAAGAAAAGTCTACCATTTTATATCAAACCCTTGACTCATCATCACGTCATACTTTATTAGTCCCTCTCTATACGGTCCTGCGAAACCAACATATTTCTTAGAGGACCAGGGGAGACATAACTCATAGAACTTGATGCGTACACGTGCATAGAGCAGAAGCAACATTAGGGTAATTGTGTTGAGATGAACCTGAATACAGAAACAAAAATTCAGAAGTAAACTCTTTCGTTAAGATTTCTATCGTATAATCCACTGTCATAAGAATTTGTAAGTAGCTATACCATGAGCCAAATAAAAGGAAGCATGAAGAAGTAATGTTAAGTTTTCGACAACGCAATGAAGTAATCAATTTTTAAATACTTCTATAGAGAAAGTAGCAATTATAGAGCAAGCACCAAGCAGAGGGACGCAATACTAATTAAAAAATGCAGCTACTTAATAAATCAAGCAAGGTTTGCTCCATGTGACCCATATTATTAAATGTTGTCCTAATAGTCAGGGTGAAACTCCTTTACCTTCTCCATTTCAATGAAACCATTGCTGAAAAAACAAGTTTCCGATGACACACATGAAAATGGCACCCTAAAGTTCACCTTCAGAGCCTTAAAGTCATCAGCCTGGCAAAAAAGATTAAAACATTATCATAATCCAAGGAGGCAAAACCACAAGACTAAAACGCCCATGGAAAATTATATACACCATAAAATGCATATGTAGTCTGTGTTCTTCTTTCCATACTTGCAAGTAGGAGGAGCTCAGACTAAAACAAGACTAAAACATCCAACATCACTTCCAATTCAGCATGGTATAGCTGCTTACATATTCTCATCGTTGTGGCCATGAGCGGGCCAGGAGCTGGAACAGGAGGTAGTTGCGGCGGTGGAGGAGACATGGACGATGGGCGGTGGCATTCCCCTTGATGGCTACCAAAGACCTGAAGTAGAGTTCAAAACAATGGCGTACAGGAGCAGTGGCATGAGAGGTCGACAGTGACCGCGTAACTCGACATGGAGGCATGCTGGCTGAAGCATCACAACCACAAAGGTGAGCACATCCGCAGTCCACAGCTTCACACCACAGGGCTGTCTCCAGGAATCCGGCGCCCAGAGCGAAATGCAAAGAATAGAACCTTAAGTGAATTTTTCATATAACTAAACCCCTCCAGTTATGTAGAAATATATCAAGTATTAACGCGCACTGAATCAAAAAACCAAGCTCTCATTCTGCTGAAAAGCATTATCATAACTATATTCAGTACACAACAAGGTGAGCTAAGTACATGGTCAAGTGATGAATAATAAACTGATCAATGATTCCATGGAGTTTTAACTTACATAGTCTGGACAGGGCCTTCCGATCTTCCCTGATTAATGGCATGACTATGATATTATTTACTTGTACATGCTCAATGGGGAAACGATTCTCAAACAGGAGGCAGACGGAAAAACAATTGTACAGATTGGCAGGTAAGGGATTTTTCCCCAATTCAGGAGCAATATTCAGAAATTCCATCAAACAGGAAACATGTCATAGCAGCCTGGTCAACCTAATAGAAAAAGAGCAAAGAAAAGATGAGAGAAGAGGGAAGAAGAGAAGAGGTCACCTGCATAACAACCTGGGTAACCTAGAGGTTGTTATGCAGCGAGGTCGAAGACGTACCACAGCGGCTGGCGGCCCGGGGAGAGGTTGGACCAGTAGAAGGGGAAGCCTGAGGTGGGCACACGACCATAGATGAGCACAACGGCAGCACGGCACCCGCTCCTGTCTCTGTGCCCGGCCACTGCCGGCCGCTGGCGTCCTCCCAGATCGGCTGCCCCAGCAGGAGCAGCTCTCCTCCCCACTGGCCTCGACGGAGCCCTTGGGGCTCGACCTCCCAAAGTGGGAAGCGATGGCGGCGGCCTTGCTATTTTTCGTCATTAGGTCGTCTGCTCACGCAAGTCTGGAGGCAGCAGAGGAGACGTGAAGGTGGTTCACGAAGCGAAAGGGGAGAGCTGGGAACAAAAGAACTCACCGCTGCCGGAGCCCGAGACCGTCCACCTGACGCCATGGAACCTGTGGTGGATTACCATGGGCTACAACCAGAATGGCGTCCTCCTGCCGAAGCCAGCCTCCGGCTGGCATACACGTCGTCCTTCGCACGCGCCTTGGGCCGCTTCCACCCTCTTGCCGGCCCCTTCGCTGTCGTGCCGGCGGGCAGCGCGGCCTGACGAATCTCGCTCGGCTGCGGCGACGAAGACGCCGAGTTCGTCCACGCCAATCGAACTCCTCGCGTCATCGTTCGGACGCGCCTTGGGCCGCTTCCATCCCCTTGCCGGCCGCTTCGCCGTCGCGCCGGCGGGCAACGCAGGCCTGGCGATATCGCTCCGCTGCCGCAATGAAGACGCCGATTCATCCACAGGACAGGGCCGCCAGCAGCGGAATAGCCAAGAACGAACAGGAGGCAAACATGTACTTATAAAATCAAAAGAAGAGAAAAAACAAAAACAGAACCCACGAGAGAAGCCCAGAAGGCAACGTGACACAAACGTGGCGAGATGCATGGCGCTGACATGCATGCTCATGCGGAGACGCGTCGAACAAAGGAAAGCCAGAAAATCTCAAACACACACGTCAATTTGACCATGCAAACCGGTTGGTCAAACAAATATTAAAAAAAATAAAGGTACTCTCTTGTATGATACACTGCACACGCAAAGGTAAACATGGTCTGCACACGCGTCGCTAGAACAACATGGGTAAAAAAAATTCCAAAAAAACCAGAAAAATCGAACCCTTACGGGCCTAGTATTCTTAGTAATAATTGGCGTCGACCAAATATGCAGGTAGAGAAGGCACCGCACGGCACCGTCGACGGCGAGGAGCGGTGCGCGTGCCGTTTCACGGTGCGCTGGACGGAGGGGCCGCGCCGCGGTTGCTCGGACAAGGTGGGCGTCGAGGTGGTCTGCTGCGTGCAGGAGTCACCGATCCAAGATCCCGTGCTGAGCCAGTTCCTGGAGGATGTGAGAAACAGGTCCGGAGACGACCAAGGGGAGGCGACGGCGGCGTCTCAGGCAGCCCCGAGCGGCGAGGGGGAGATTGCGCCGGTGTCCAGCCTAACAAACTCCTTGAGTAGCTTGTCTTGGTCTTTTTAACTATCCCTGAATTCTTTACCTAATAATAAAGAAAGTTGGGTTTCAGCCGGTACGTCATCGGCATGTTTGCAGAAAAGCCCCTGTGATTTTTCTTATTCAACCCGCAATCCTAATTAAAGTGGATCTGAGAAAATCGTTTTCACAAAAAACACCCTACATTGGCCGCCGTCCGCCGCCGTAGATCGCACCCAGCGCCTCGACGCGCGGGCTCGAGCACGAGCCTCCCCAGCGCCCCGCGTCGGCCGGCCACCGGAGCGCCGCCGCCGGGCCAACACACCTCCATGCCCTCCTCTTCTTCTTCCCTCCCCTCCCTCCGGTTCTATCTCTCACCTCCCTCTCTCTCTCCTTCGCAGGAAGTGCGGTGGTTTGACAGGCGACAAGGAGGAGGTGCTGTCCCAAACAAACACTATGCGGGCTACAACTTTTATTTGCAAGGCATCGGAGTTCTCCGAGGCGGCGCCATGGTTGCTCTGGCGTGCTCCTGAAAAAAAGGAGGGAGGATGAGGGACAGAGAGAAGAAACTGGGAGGAAGGGGAGAAAGGACGGGAGGCACGGCAGGGAGCTGTGCTGCTGGTTGCTCCGGTGAAGAGGAGATGGGACCCCGCCTTCCTCCGCGCCTCGCCGTGTCTGCCGGCCTCACCGGAGATCACCGCCGCCGCGACCAGGTCATGTCGCTGCACTTGCCTTCTCCTCCTCCCTCTCCTTCCTTCCTCCCTCTCACCATCTCTCTCTCCCTCTCATTGCAGCGCCGCCATGGCCGCCCCGAGCTTCGCCGGCAGCCGTGCCGCCCGCCTCCGGCCACGACTCCGGCGGGATCCAGCCGCCCCTGCCCGGATCCGCATCCTCGGCTCCGTCGTGCCCCCGATCCGGCCACCACCAAGCCTCCCGCAATGATCCGCCCATCCACCGGCCTCCCCTTGCTCGATTCGGTTTGACGAGCGAAGTTAAATGTCTTGTGGTGTCGAGGATAATAGTTTTTTTAGCTCCCGCATGGTGAGTTGAGGAGGTTCTATTTAGTTTTTGATCTGTCGTGAGCGATTCCTGTATGGAATTGGTGGATCTTTGTGAAAATTCATACATATATCAGTAGTCTGCGTTCTACTTGTTACTGTCGCTTTAGTCCTTTCATTCTTTGATCCTTAAACGTGAGTTGCTGCGGTGAATTAGCAGCTCATTGGTGGATCCATGAATCGGCGGTGATGAATTAGCAACTTGATATCTGAACTTCTGGTAAGTTCATGTGGACACTATATCAATCCTGATGCACAACTTATTCTTATTTATTCAATTCCAATCGGCATCTTCTCTGCCGTAACAATATATGGTTTTGCCTAGAAGGATGGTACCAAAAAAGAGTGAATCAACCATCTTCTTTGAATGCCACATTGTGAAACCTTTTCATCTCTGGCTGATCTGTCTTTGCCCACCCTTACTCCTTGATGCGCCTCCGTGTAGATGACTAAGCTATTTATTCTGTTTATTTGCAGGTGATTTGTTGCGGCTGGTTCCGGGTTCTGTGCTCTTCTGAAGGTGAACACATGCCAGGAAGGAAAGCTTGTCTGGTCGTGGCGCGGCATAGGATGGATTGATGGTTGCTTCCTATCGAACCACAGAAACCCCTTCTAGCATGGTCGAGATGATCAAAATGGAGGAGGGTATCAGTATGGGGATGTTTGTTTCCTTGGTACTGAAATGCGATCAAGCAGCTGGCTTCAGTGGCGGAGCTTCCTGTAGACCAACAGACACCACAAGACATCATAATGACCTGAAGCTCCGCTGGTGAGGAGCATTGCCGCTGCTGCAGGTTAGGGAGGAGGGTCGGGGCAACCACGAATTCCGTCCTGCACTGCTTCAACACCGGCCTATTCTAGCATGAATCGTCTACCGTAAGGTATTTTCTTGTGCACTTGGATGCTTGTATCAATATTTAATGCTTTTCGTTCGTGAAATTGAGCACTAGCTGGTCAAACTATAGGTTTACTTCATGTTTCTTCCCTTGGTAATTTGCAAATCTTTCCTGTATTGATAATCAGGTCCTAAATTTCGTTTGAAATTGAGGGGATGTGATTTTCAGCCCTCAAGCAAAAAAGTGATTGAGGGTTCTAGCTATACGACGAAATTAATTTCAGCAGTTTAAGTTTTCACTACACTTTTTGCAAACACTGGTTAAATTTCCTTTTGCTAAGAAGACCTCACATGCTTGAGGTTGAGGTTAATTTCCTGTCTTTGAAATTATGATATAAGGATTTTATGTTGGTGTTTAAGTCAGCACAACCTCTTAATTTTTTTTTTGTGTTTTTAACCTATACATGTGCAGCTGCAGAATTTGCCACCGACATCACATATATATATGCAGGATTTGATGCAGCAAGGGCCATTTGTTTGACAGAAATAGAGTTGTTACCGCAAGAGGTACAAATCAAGGACCGAGGAGGGACGAGTGCGGATTTGATCTATTCTCTGGTGTACAAATGCTTTCAATTTTTAGTTTGGCTCATTGTCTCTTCAGAAATCTGAAGAAAACTATACTGTGGAAGGATGGCAATATTATTTGCTGCTTCTCGTCAATTGTTCGGTTCATTCCTTGCATAAACTCTAGCTTTGTTTCTGCTCATGTCTATGCAATGCAAGTATACATGATAGCTTTTCTGCAATGTTGTTTTATTCAGTAAGTGTTCTTTTTTAGTGGCTGTTGTGGTTAAATTTTCTTTTGCTAAGAAGACCTCACATGCTTGAGGTTGAGGTTAATTTCCTGTCTTCGAAATTATGATATAAGGATACCCTACCCATGCATTTTGCGGGTATAGATACCCATACCCATGGGTATGAAGTGGTAGAAAGTCTGACCCATGCCCACTATTTTTGGGTAGAGTACCCGCGGGTACCCATACCCATGGGCAAAACTGCCATCCCTAACCTGCAGTAGAATATGTGGGTTGGCACCAACTAAATGATTAAAATGGCATTGTTCATGATAAATGCATCACTTACACTCATGCTTCATCATTGATGATAAATGTCTCACTTTTCATAGCAATTGGTGTTGCGAAGCATGGACGTTGTGCCAATATGCCCATCTGGAAAGCATGTAAGTGGCAACACAAATGGGGTGGACTTGAGACATGCTTATTGGACTCCCGTTGCAACGCACGGGCACGTTTGCTAGTCATTATAATAATAAAAAGGATAAGTATATTTTTCGTCCTCGAACTCTTATGAGAGTTTAGAAATCGTCCGACGTGATAGTAAATCGATGAACAGTAAATTAAAAAAAAAAGAAAAAAAACTGAAAAATTGTTGGATCAAAGTTCCTCGGAGGCTCAAGGTGCGTGTAATTTTTTATACTATTTGAACATTCCAGGAGCTCTTAACAAAGAAAAAACCATAAATATGTATGTTGGTAAACAGTAATATCGAAAAAATAAGAAAACAATTTCAAAAAAATATGAATATTGTTGACATCTAAGATGCTCGGGTGCTCAAGGTGCCTAAATTTTTTCATGGTGTTTGGACATTGTGGGAGCTCGTGGCAAAAGAAAATGGCTCTCAAAGAAACTTTGAAAAAGTGCACTATTTTGTTTTTTTGCTAGAGCTCCTCTTATGTTATTTGAGTACGAAAATTTGCACGCACCTTGCATGCCTAAGCATCTTTGATGCCAAAAAAATTATAATTTTTTGAAATTGTTTTCTATTTTTTTCGATTTTACAGTTCACCGGCGTACATATTTAAAGGTTTTTCTTTGTCATGAGCACCTGGAATGTCCAAACAGTATGAAAATTTGCAGGCACCTTACGCCCGCGAAGAACTTTGATCCCACAAATTTTCAGATTTTGTTGCTACTTTTTTTTGAATTTACTGTTCATCGATCTACTGTTCATGTTGGACGAAAACCGTCCGAAGCGGCACGAGGGACGAAAACTATCCGGCTTTGATAGTTGAGGGACGAAAACTCTCCGGATTAGAGTTGAGGGACGATTTCTAAACTCTCGGAAAAGTTCGAGGATGAAAAGTATATTTATCCCTAAAAAAATTACTCTTTCTGCAAAGAAATATAAGATCATTTAGATTGCTTTACAGAGGAAGTACAAGTTTGAGGCTGTATGGGTTGGAGTCCTCGACTGCACATCCAAAAAACTTGTCCATTGACCAGGCTTTCTCGCTAATGGTCCTTTACTTCTTCCAACCTAAATTGTTCGCGAGTTGTTGAGGACAAAATCGTTCGCCAATTATTTGGCTCGTCTACGTCTAAGACCTTGTACAATGAGAGGTACTTAGAGAGGTGTTTAGGAAAATAAACCGAGTTTTTCTGAAGCACTGGTGCCTATTTCTACAGGAGAGACGCTTAGTTAAGCGTCGTCCCTGTACAAATAAGCACCGGTACTTAAAGAAAGTTTGGTTTATTTCTCTAAGCACCTCCCATTGTACAAGGCCTAAGAGGTGCACATTCATTTGCCGAAGTAGTTACCTCCCCGTCTCGTCCTCCTAATTTTCCTCCTACTTTTCTTCTCTCTGGCCCATTTCTTATTTGGGTTTTAGCTGCGAGAGAGGTAACTACCAAGATGGTTTTTGTGCCGGGCGACAGAATAGCAATGCTTGCAGGTCTGACTATGGTCACGACCACTATATGTGACAGCGCGATGAGATTGGTTTGAATCTCTTCTTCGATAAGAGACGCTACATCCAGTGGTGCCAAGCATGCTGGGATGAAGACGCCAACAATCAACCCCTGGCCACTAGGGGGGG
>LR738715.1:787205178-787273339 GCA_902687465.1 Secale cereale | reverse complement strand
CCCCCCCCCCCCAATCATACCAAGTACCCGGAGAAATAAATCATATTACTATTGAGTGGCATGAATTAGGAAATTTCAGTTCCCTCAATACACACATCACCTACAATTAAGAAGTGTATGGTTATTTTTTCTTCTCTTTTCTGCCATCAGCAATTTTATGAAAATATGAGGTATTTTGATAACTTTCAGAAACCACCTTTAGTGTCATTGTTGCAACCAACTGATTTCTTCATCGGCGAGGGTGTTATTGGGTTCCACTATATAATGTCAGCTCTTCTACAATACAGGTCGGGAGGGAGAGCTTAATGCCAAAAGGTCGTGTAACTCAGGGAGATCTTCTCTAAGATTTTATTTCCTATTTTTAGAAGGCCCAAATTGACTGGCCCAATAAGTTAAAATGTTGTTTAATCCTCTTAACTTTTACTCCCTCCGTTCGGATTTAGATGTCGTGGGGGTTTTAAAATTTGAACTACGAAACATTTACAAGAAACCCCCTGCGCATCTTCAAATTGTACAAAAATAGACGACAACAGGCGTGCGCGGCTCGCGCGTGAAGAATCGGCGCCGGCGAGGCTACAGGCCAGTGGAGCTCCGGCCGCCGGCCTGATCCCGATCCTTATCCCCTGCCAAAAATGTCCTGAAGCTCCTCCGCTGCCTTCGGCCGCGGATCAACGAAATCGAGGCCATCTCCTGCCACCACGACCGCCGCTGCCCCCATGAGCTCGACGTCGACGGGCGACCTCGGTCCTCCCCGAGCCAGTTCGAGCTCCGCCGCGCTGAGAGCTACGCCCGCCTCAAGCCGCGCTTGTCGGAAAGCCACGAGTCAGCTGAATTGCCGCCGTCCCCTCCCAATCCGGTCGCTGCTTGCCGCCGTTGAAGCTCATCACGGTAGCTCCTCCGGTGAACAAAAACGGCGGCGCTCGTGCTTCTGCTTCTGCTTCTGCAGCCGGTCGAGCTCGTGCTTCTGCTTCTCCCCTGCAGCCGGTGGAGCTCGAGCTGCTGCTGATTCCCTGCCTTCGAGTTCTTCCTCTGAAATTTACAGGTTGCTGCTGCTGCTCCTTCCTCTGAAATTTTCTAAAGAATCTGAAATTGTTGCTGCTCCTTGCTCTGAGAAAACATTCCCCACTGAAAGCATTGGAATAAATCTTGTATAATAACCAGTACTAGATTTTTTAGCATCTGCCTCTGCTACAGAATTGAAACTTGAAAATGAAATTGAATTGAATTGGAGTATTAAATCAGTGTTTTTTAGTCCCCATTTCTGAACCTATGCTAATCTTGCAAGCAGTATAACACCAGGCAATGTACTCTAAATACTGGAGTAAAAGATGGCACAGAATATAAGAAGTACTCCTGCATATCACACAAATGATAGGTCTAATTTATGTTACTCAATGAAAATAGAAGAAAAATGGTTCAGAGAAAAATGTTACCCAAGGTACTCCAAATACTATAAGAACTGGAGTATCTAGGACAGGCCAGTGCAATTATGCCTTCATTTCAAAGTAGGAGTATAACTATCAATTGTCCAGGGCTGAGTCTTAAAATGACATGAGTATGTTCATTATCCAGGGCTGAATCTTAACACTGTATTTGATCATGTCACTCCACTTACTGTCAATTGTACTCTATGCAGTTAAGCACAAACATTTCAGCACTGCAACATTTGTATGCAAGAATAAATTGATGTTTCTAGGACACCACCTGAATAAATTGAAACAAGATAGCATTCATTAGGTTCTGAAACGAAAAAGACTTCTACTGTCTGTAGGAGTATACTGCAACAACAATCTATACACATGAGTGAAGAACAAGTTCACCTGTCTGTGGCAGCAATCACTTCATCATGGAAATCCTCCACTGAGTCATATTGATTCAGGAAATAAACCCCCGTGGCATCCAACACATCGGTTCCTTCAGATTAATCAAAGATATAATTAGTGTTGGTGAAATTTAAAATCACAGCAATATAATGATAAATTAACTAATAAAATGTAGTTGAAGTATCATATTTTCAGCAAGCAAGTTGGGCATCATGGAATCCTGATATGTGCTAGGTTTTTTTTCCAAAGGACTGGTCTGTAAAACAGTAGAAGTTGTATTTATCTTGAATAGAATGTTCTTTCTTATTGGATCATGAACAGTTACCTGAGCAAGTGCTCCACTGCCGCAATGATGTTTGGGATTGATCTCAACATGAGTCCTCAACAAGATGATGCCTCAGAACCTGCAGATCAACAGGAAGAACACAACAGTCAAGAACGATACAACAATGAAGAACCAGTCAATAATGAAGCAACACGTACTACCTCCAAAACTTCTGCATTTTCATTTTCATTTTCATGATCTACTCCTATTATTTGCAATAGCTACATGACTTATCTTTTGCTCCTTACTTGACAGGGGAAGAAGCAAGTGGTGTAGAGGAACCAATTCATGAAGAAGCAAGTGGTGTAGAGGAAGCAATTCATGAGGAAGCAAGTGCTGTACAGAAACCAATTCATGGGGAACTCACAAATGACAAGAGATATGGTATTTATGTTGCACTCATGGTGATCAAGACCCAAAATGGACAAGTTCTGAAAAAAGACAAGGAGGTCATTGCTAGCCTACTCGATACAACCATAAGAACTGTTGAGAGAATATGGGAAAGAGCTCTTAAACAGATTGAACAAGGGGAGCAAGTTGATGTCTCAAATCAAAAGCCAGGTAGAGTTGGCCGCAAGCGGAAAGATTTGGATCTGTCGAGGGTGGTGACAATCCCATTGAACAGAAGGAGAACATTGCGAGGTCTGTCAAAGGCATTGGGTGTAAGCTGCACGACCTTACACTCAAGGTTCGAGTGGGGTCATTTGAGGCGTCATAGTAATAAGGTGAGGCCCCACTTAAACCTATCCAACATTGTAAAGAGATTGAAATGGTGCTTGGCTATGTGTGAAGATTATTGGTCCGCGACACGGGAATTAGACAACATAGCCTATATGGACGAAAAGTGGTTCAACATGACTGGGGAGGTGAACAACTACTATTTGCTTCCCGAAGAACCCGACCCCTTGCGCACCTTGCATCATAAGGATAGCATCGCCAAGGTTATGTTTCTTGCTGCCGTGGCTAAACCAAGATACGGCGAAGGTGGTAAGGTCACGTTTGATGGAAAGCTCGGCATTTGGGCTTTTGTCACAGAGTCTCCCGCTCAAAGAACAAGTGAAAATAGAGATAAAGGGACGCTCGAGCTCAAATCATTGAAAGTCACACGAGATGTAATGAGGTATTACATGTGTGAGAAACTTATTCCTGCGATCCAAGAGCGCTGGCCGGACGAAGATGAAGGACGGACAATCAATATCCAACAAGATAATGCCACACCGCATATTCTTCCCGATGACCCGGTTTTCCGACAAGTCGTAGAACAGACTGATTTGGATATTAAGTTGCTTCAACAGCCTCCAAACAGTCCCGACATGAACATTCTTGATCTCTGCATATTCAGGTCTCTCCAGTCCCACACCGATAGCAGAGCACCTCAAAGCATCAGGGAACTGATAGAAGGTGTGGAGGAGGAATATCGAAACTACCCGGTTGATAAGCTAGCTAGAAGCTTCGTGACGCTGCAGTCATGCATCCGAGAGGTAATGAGAAACAAGAGAGCGATAAACTACTCGATCCCTCACATGAACAAGGAACGCCGGCAGGCAGAAGGACGGCTTCCTATAGCTCTATCTATCGACCGTGAGCTAGTTGAACAGACCATATCCTTTATGGAAGAGGCAGAAGCAATCTTAGCAGCAGAAAAAGAGCAGAAGCAGCAGGAAAAGAGCAGCAAGAAAAGAGCCGCATCAGTCTTGAAGAAGCAGAAACACCCTTCGAATACCAACAGCCTCCAAGCAGCAGGAAAAGAGAATCAGGAGCCTTCAAGCAGCAGAAACACCCTTCGAGTACCAGCAGTCTACAAGAAGCAAGAAAAGAGCAGCAACACCCTTCAAGCAACAGGAAAAGAGCACGAGCAGCCTCCGAGCAGCGGGAAAAGAGCAGCCACCTCCTTCAAGCGGCAGAAACACCCTTCGAGTACTAGTAGCCTCCAAGCAGCAGGAAAAGAGCACCGGGAGCCTTCAAGCGGCAATAACAGAGCACCAGTAGCCTCCAAGCAGCAGGAAAAGAGCAGCTCTTCTTTACTCGGGGTCAGATAAGTGGAACAGTGGAAGCTTCCAATCGTAATTTACCAAAAAAATTGAGTGTTTGGTAAATCAATATGATGTTGTACCGTATCTATGTGTTTCTTGAATATACATTATGAGTTTCTTGAGCAACCCCGTCCCTTCCAAGGGATGCATTGATAAACTTTATATTCTGTAACACAATCTTATACAGTAGTTAATCATCGATAAATTTTATGTTCTGTAACACAATCTTTCCATGGTCAGCTTCATTTGACAGAAGGAGGCCTTCAAAATTGTGGCCAGTACTGTGGTTGTTAGGACTTTCCAATCATTAGACAAATTAGTTCAAATGACTTCAGTTAATTTCTACTCTAAGAAGTTCAAGGAGTAATAGAGGGAGAAATTCAGTCTACTCTACGAGTATCTCTGATGATGCCAGAAGAAGAATTCAGAGTATCTCTTATGGTGCCACAAGATAAAAATTCAGAGTTCACATAAAAATTCAGAATTAAGAATTTAGAATTCAGAGTTCTGGGCATACACTGCTGCTTATGGTGCCACTTGAGCCGCACGTCGACGTCCTCCTTGGTGAGCTTGGTTGAAGTACTGTAGAAGCAGACCTGTTGCTGGAGAGGCATGAGCCAGGAGTCCCATGTCCCGCTTCCGATTTCTCTGAACACAATGAAGCGCAGCAAGTCAAACCGTAGCTAGGAGATGATGGGAGGAGAGGAGGGGGAGAGGGCGTGGAAGAAGATGGGGTCAGTCAGTCATACAGGCAGTGGTCGTCGGCGGCGGGCCAGTCGGCGAGGAGGCGGGTGAACTCGGCGACGCCGCGGTTGGCGCACTGGTCCCCAGTCCCTGCAGCTCGAATCAACGACCCAAACCTGTCAGTCAACCAATCAGCCTCCGCCGTGAGGAGGAGGAGGAAGCTCTGCAGGGAGGCCGAGGACGCCATGGCCACTGCTTGTGGGGAGGGTGCTGCCGGCGTCGTGCTGGTGGTGGTCTGGATCTGGCGGAATCCGTCGCCGGCTTGAACACAAAGATCCAAGCTTTTTGGAAGTTCGCCACGGGAAGGAGGAAGAGCGTGGCGAGGCCACCTAAGGTGGGGGAGGAGAGCGTGGCGACGCGATAGAAGGTGGGGGGAGGGGGGAGAGCGCGGCGGCAGCGCGGCAACGAGCCGGAGAAGAGAGCGAGGGCGAGGACCGCGGCGGCCTGCCGGAGAAGAGAGCGAGGGCGAGGACCGCGGGTTCGGTCGGAAATAGATGGAGGGGGTTTTCGCAAAAAACCATCGCGACATCTAAATCCGAACGGAGGGAGTATATTCATAACATATATATATATATATATATATATATATATATATATATATATATATATATATATATATATATATATATATATAGGGTCTTAAGGAAAATTCTCTTATTCCAAACTTTATCCACTAGGGGGAGAAATTCAACATTTTTATCATCGTGAGATCAAACCTGAATTATGTAGCTTCACATGGTATAGCCGCCTCACCACTAGAGGACAATAACAATGGGGTGGGGGTCTGATAAATCTCTAACTAATTTCCTCAAATTAACAATGAGAAAATATCTTCCCAGTCTACAAACATAAGGAATATTACAAGTTTCTCTGAGGTGTGGTGTTTATGTTTATTAGTCCAAGTGTACTAGCCCCCATTCATATGAAATTGTCTTAGACCAACACTATGAATGATAGATTTAAAGACATCTATAGAATGAGAGTGGTGCAATATTTTATTTTTCTCCTCACAATGCCTAAGAATATTAAAATCACCCAAACCAAATAAGGGATATCCATATATTACAACAATACAAGGAATCAGTTCAACCAGGAATTCATCTGCTCTTGATGAGCCGCCCCATACACTACACGTAGGCCACATTCAATATTTTTAGCAACATCTCAAAGACACATTTTCAGAGTATACTTACCATTGTCGGCGTTCTGGGAACCATGTTATCCAAACTTGCCTGCCTACGGCCCATGGCGTGGCTTCATCGACGACCTGGTACGGCCCATCTTCAACATCAACAAGACAAGACCCTCGCGAGGGGCCAAGCCTCGCGAGGCGGACGACGGCAAGACCTCCGGAGGGAGCGGCCTCCTCGGGTTGCCCCCTGAGGAGCGGAGATTCCTATGCAAGTGCCCACCTAGTGAGGTTGAGGTGACACAAGCCATGATGATCACGGCCAAACGGGCGCCAGCGTGCGCAGAGGAGCATGTTTCCTCTTTGGTGCTAAGGAGGCAAGAGGGGTCCCGAGGAATCAACTAATGGTTTCCATTCCCGTGCAATGAGACCAAGACCGCCAGGGCAGCAGGACGGATGTCATCGCCGAGCCCACCGCAGTGTCACGACCAGAGACTTCGCAGACGGAGACCATCTCTCCCGAGGATAAGATGTACTACTTGTCCCCTTTCAAACTGGCCACTATGGGATCCCTTCCCGCCTACATTTGGGGGAAGAGGACCAATGCCACTATAAGTATAGGCTAGCAACCACTAAGAAGGGGGATCGAAAACCTCATCTACCTACACCCACACTAGAGCAGACCTCGCGAGGTTGTCCTTCCCTTGTACTAGTTCATCCTTAGCCCCTCATGAGGCAAATCCACCACAAAGCAGGAGTAGGGTCTTACACCGCAAGGTGGCCAGAACCTGGGTAAACTATAGTGTCCATCCCTTTCCTTGTTCACCGAGCTAGGCCGTGGGGGCGACGAACTGGTTGGCGATGGAGGTTGAGTTCTCCGTCCACGCCCTAGAGTTCGAACCTTTCTTGGGTCTGCGCAGCCCCGAATCCCACAACCTCACAGACAAGAAATAATTTCTAGGTTATCTTTCCAAGCACCACACATTATCCCTCTAAATTTCGTATAAAACGAATCCATTCCCAATAGAATATGTCATAAGGATCATACTTTCTACAAAAACTAGGAATATAATGTTTCTTTGTAGTTTCCTCAAGAGCAAGAAAATCCAGGAATTATAATTTATTTAGAGTGGAAGGAATTCATTCTCTTCTTCCCTGCCTCCGAACAATTCAACTTCATTTATATTTGTTAGGAGGATTTCTTACGTAGATATCCTAAGAGGATGGGAGAGTAATTGTTTTCATTTAGGGGGGGGGGGTACTCCTAATCACCAGTCTAGAAACCACCACATTAACTTGCATCTATCTTTTTTATCTAACGGAAGTAAGGTTCATCAGTGGTAGTGTCAAGCATCCATTCTATGTCAATAGGGGTATCATCCCCCTTTTCATAAAAAATGTGTAAAGTAACACCATCAACAACATGTATGTTAGTGTCTATGCACATTCTAGTTTTTTCCAGTTCTTTGGCAATATCAACAAAAGTAAAATCATGATTAGTGATAATGACACCACATTTAGCAGCCCCGAGCATCAAATCTTTTTTTATAAGGAACCGAAGGAGTTAGATTCAGGATTAATAGGACTACCATCGAGATTCCTCTTCCTTGTCAAAGCAACAATTCTTGCTTCAATGTTCTCCATGTTATTCTACACATATTTTTGATTATTTCTCATATTAGCTTCAAGGAGAGAGGAAGAGCATGAATCACGTATTCCACTTAATCAGGCCGAGTGGCTAGGGGACTGATGTCGCTTAAAGCTACGTCAGTTTTTCCCCAAAGAGGAAGGGATGATGCAGCACAACGGGGTAGGTATTTCCCTCAGATGTGAAATCAAGATTATCGAAACAGTAGGAGAACCAAGCAACACAATGTAAATAGCACCTCCACACAAATAACAACACCTCGCAACCCGACATGTTAAAGGGGTTGTCAATCCCTTTCGGGTAACGAACGTGAGAGAGAGATAAATATTGGTAGATAGGTTGATAGATAAGATAAATTGCAGCAAGGTATTTTTGGGTTTTTGCTTTAGTAGATCTGAAAATAAAAGCAAAGGCAAATAGATCGCAAAGGCAAATATATGAGAAAGAAGACTCGGGGGCCGTAGGTTTCACTAGTGGCTTCTCTCGAGAAAAATAGCAAACGGTGGGTAAACAAATTACTGTTGGGCAATTGATAGAACTTCAAATAATCATGATGATATCCATGCAATGATCATTACATAGGCATCACGTCCAAGATTAGCAGACCGACTCCTGCTTGCATCTACTACTATTACTCCAGACATGGACCGCTATCCAGCATGCATGTAGTGTATTAAGTTCATGGAAAAAAGGAGTAATGAATTAAGCATGATGACATGATGTAGACAAGATCCGTATATCTATGGCGTTAGATATGACCGTAAGATAGAACCCACTACCGGGCACCTCTTCCCATTGCAAGATAAATAGATCAAGCTGGCCAAACAAAACCCAATACCGGAGAAGAAATACGAGGCTATAAGCAATCATGCATATAAGAGATCAAAGAAACTCAAATAACTTTCATGGATATAAAAAAGATAGATCTGATCATAAACTCAAAGTTCATTGGATCCGAACAAACACACCGCAAAAAAAGTTACATCATATGGATCTCCAAGAGACCATTGTATTGAGGATCAAAAGAGAGAGAGGAAGCCACCTAGCTACTAACTATGGACCCGTAGGTCTACAAAGAACTACTCACGCATCATCGGAGAGGCGCCAATGGAAGTGGTGAATGCTACTTCTCGAGCTTACATCGAATTATTAGTGTAGATCCTCACCTTAAGAGGTTGGAAGAAATTGAAAACAATGTTAGAAGTTTTATGACGTTGCAATTTCAGCATAATAATTTCTTCAGAAACGAGCTAAAAGAACAGAAAAGTTTTATGGAATACATGAATAAAGAGCTTGATGATATGTCTAAAGAATTTTATGGCTTGAAATCTCAGTTTGCTCATCTTGAGAACTTAATAGCCCAAATCTCGGATAAGCAAGCTACCTTAGTTAATAAGATGGCTGCTAAACCAGAAGATCTAGAAAATAAAGATGAAGATATAAAAGTGATTGACATGTCTCCTATTAAATCCTTGTTTTCTAGTACGAATCTTGATAAAGATGGGACTGGAGATGAATCAACTTTAGTTAAAAGGTGTCCCAATGATTAAGAGTTTTTAGATCTTGACGCTAAAACTGTTAAAAGTGGGATTGAAGAGGTCAAAACTTTACATAGCAATGGACCCACTATTTTGTATTTCAAGGGATTCAATTATGATAATTGCTCTTTAATAGATTGTATTTCTTTGTTGCAATCCGTGCTAAATTCTCCTCATACTTATAGTCAAAATAAAGCTTTTACCAAACACATAGTTGATGCTTTAATGCAATCTTATGAAGAAAAACTTGAATTAGAAGTTTCTATCCCTAGAAAGCTTTATGATGAGTGGGAACCTACTATTAAAATTAAGATTAAAGATCCTGAATGCTTTGCTTTGTGTCATTTGGGTGCAAGTGTTTCCACAATCCCAAAAACTTTGTGTGATATGTTAGGTTTCCATGAACTTGATGATTGTTATTTAAATTTGCACCTTGCGGATTCTACCATTAAGAAACCTATGGGAAGGATTAATGATGTTCTTATTGTTGCAAATAGGAACTATGTACCCATAGATTTCATTGTTCTTGATATAGATTGCAATATTGCATGTCCTATTATTTTTGGTAGACCTTTCCTTAGAACGATTGGTGCAATTATTGATATGAAGGAAGGAAATATTAGATTCCAATTTCTGTTAAGGAAAGGCATGGAACACTTTCCTAGAAAGAAAATCAAATTACCTTATGAGTCTATTATGAGATCCACTTACGGATTGCCTACCAAAGTGGCAATACCTAGATCTATTCTTGTATCATGCCTAGCTAGGGGAGTTAAACGATAGCACTTGTTGGGAGGGAATCCAATTTTATTTTATTTGCTTTTGCTTATGTTTAGTAATAAATAATGCATCTAGCTTCTGGTTAGATGTGGTTTAGTGTTTTAATTAGTGTTTGTGCCAAGTAGAACCTTTGAGAAGACTTGGGTGAATGTTTTTGCGACCATGCTGTAAAAAACAGAAACTTTTGCGCTCACGAGAATTGCTGCCATCTTTTACTGGAGAGTGCTTTTAAGTTGATTCTTTTTGCATATGATTAATAGACAATTTCTCCATGTCTACCAATTTATTTCAAAATTTTTATAGTTACATAAGTATTCAAAAGTTACAGATTGCTACAGACTGTTCTGTTTTTGACATATTCTGTTTTCCGTGTGTTGTTTGCTTATTTTGATGAATCTATGAGTAGTATCGGGAGGGGGGGGGGTATGAATCATAGAGAAGTTGGAATACAGTAGGTTTAACACCAATATAAACAAAGAATGAGTTCATTACATCATCTTTGAGTGGTGGTTTGTTTTCTTATTCTAATGGAGCTCACGAGATTTTTGCTAAGTTTTGTGTTGTGAAGTTTTCAAGTTTTTGGGTAAGGATTTGATGGACTATGGAACAAAGAGTGGCAAGAGCCTAAGCTTGGGGATGCCCAAGGCAACCCAAGGTAAAATTCAAGGACAACCAAAATCCTAAGCTTGGGGATACCCCGGGAAGGCATCCCCTCTTTCGTGTTCATCTATCGGTAACTTTACTTGAGACTATATTTTTATTCACCACATGATATGTGTTTTGCTTGGAGCGTCATGTATGATTTGAGTCTTTGCTTTTTAGTTTACCACAATCATCCTTGCTGGACACACCTTTTGAGAGAGATACACATGAATCAGAATTTATTAGAATACTCTATCTGCTTCACTTATATCTTTTGAGCTAGATAGTTTTGCTCTAGTGCTTCACTTATATCTTTTTAGAGCACGGTGGTGGTTTTACTTTATAGAAATTATTGATCTCTCATTCTTCACTTATATTATTTTGAGAGTCTATTAAAACAGCATGGTAATGTGCTTTGGTTATAAAATTAGTCCTAATATGATAGGCATCCAAGATGGGTATAGTAAAAACTTTCATATAAAGTGCATTGAATATTATGAGAAGTTTGATACTTGATGATTGTTTTGAGATATGAGGATGATGACATTAGAGTCATGCTAGTAGAGTAGTTGTGAATTTGAGAAATACTTCTGTTGAGGCTTGCAAGTCCCGTAGCATGCACGTATGGTAACCGTTGTGTGATAAATTTGAAGCATGAGGTATTTCATTGAGTGTCATCCTTTGTGTGGGGGTCGAGATCACACGATGGTTAA
The DNA here is from genome assembly GCA_902687465.1 of Secale cereale. Lineage (NCBI taxonomy): Eukaryota > Viridiplantae > Streptophyta > Magnoliopsida > Poales > Poaceae > Secale > Secale cereale. The sequence goes on along the minus strand of LR738715.1, from coordinate 787,261,964 downwards.
CTCCTACCAACCCTTCTCCGAGGAGAATGCGTGTAGTACTTTTTTTGATGACTTGTAGATTTTTTCAATAAGTATGTGAGTTCTTTATGACTAATGTTGAGTCCATGGATTATACGCACTCTCACCCTTCCACCATTGCTAGCCTCTCTTGTACTGCAACTTTCGCCGGTACAATACACCCACCATATACCTTCCTCAAAACAGCCACCATACCTACCTATTATGGCATTTCCATAGCCATTCCGAGATATATTGCCATGCAACTTTCCACCGTTCTGTTTACTATGACACGCTTCATCATTGTCATGTTCCCATGCATGATCATGTAGTTGACATCGTATTTCTGGCTAGGCCACCATGCATAATTTTTCATACATGTCACTCTTGATTCATTGCACATCCCAGTACACCGCCGAAGGCATTCATATAGAGTCATACTTTGTTCTAGTATCGAGTTGTAATCTTTGAGTTGTAAATCAATAGAAGTGTGATGATCGTCATTATTAGAGCATTGTCCCAAATAAAAAAAATAAAAAAAGAAGGAAAGGCCAAAGAAAAAAAAGAAAGGCCCAAAAAAGAAAAAGAAAGAAAAGGGACAATGTTACTATCTTTTTCCACACTTGTGCTTCAAAGTAGCACCATGATCTTCATGATAGAGAATCTCTTGTTTTGTCACTTACATATACTAGTGGGAATTTTCATTATAGAACTTGGCTTGTACTCCCTCCGTCCCAAAATAAGTGACGCAAAAGTGATTCAACTTTGTACTAAAGTTAGTACAAAGTTGAGTCACTTTTGCGTCACTTATTTTGGGACGGAGGGAGTATATTCCAACGATGGGCTTCCTCAAATGCCCTAGGTCTTCTTGAGCAAGCAAGTTGGATGCATACCCACTTAGTTTCTTTTGTTGAGCTTTCATACATTTATAGCTCTAGTGCATCCGTTGCATGGCAATCCCTACTCACTCACATTGATATCTATTGATGGGCATCTCCATAGCCCATTGATACGCCTAGTTGACGTGAGATCATCTTCCTCTTTTTTGTCTTCTCCACAACCACCACTCTATTCCACCTATAGTGCTATATCCATGGCTCACGCTCATGTATTGCATGAAAGTTGAAAAAGTTTGAAAAAATTTAAGTATGAAACAATTGCTTGGCTGAAACCGGGGTTGTGCATGATTTGAGTATTTTGTGTGACGAAGATGGAACATAGCCAAACTATATGATTTTTTAGGGATGAACTTTCTTTGGCCATGATTTGAGAAGACATGACTGCTTTGTTAGTATGCTTGAAGTATTATTATGCTTATGTCAATATTAAACTTTTGTCTTGAATCTTTCGGATCGGAACATTCACGCCACAATAAAGAAAATTACATTGATAATTATGTTGGGTAGCATTCCACATCAAAAATTCCGTTTTTACCATTTACCTACTCAAGGACGAGCAGGAATTAAGTTTGGGGATGCTTGGTACGTCTCCAACGTATCTATAATTTTTTATTGTTCCATGCTATTATATTATCTGTTTTGGATGTTTAATGGGCTTTATTATACACTTTTGTATTATTTTTGGGACTATCCTACTAACCCAAGGCCCAGTGCAAATTGTTGTTTTTGCCTATTTCAGTGTTTCGCAGAAAAGGAATATCAAACGGAGTCCAAACGGAATGAAACCTTCGGGAGAGTTATTTTTGGAACAATATCAACACAGATGACTTGGAGTACACGCCAGGAAGCGAACGAGGCGGCCATGAGGGCAGGGGCGCGCCCAGGGGGGTAGGCGCGCCCCCACCCTCATGGGCCCCTCGTGGCTCCATTGACGTGCCTCTTCCTCCTATATATACCTACGTACCCTGAAAACATCAGAGAGCACCACGAAACCCTAATTCCACCACCGCAACCTTCTGTACCCGTGAGATCCCATCTTGGGGCCTGTTTCGCAGCTCCACCGGAGGGGGAATCGATCACGGAGGGCTTCTACATCAACACCATAGCCTCTCCGATGAGTTGTGAGTAGTTTACCACAGACTTCGGGTCCATAGTTATTAGCTAGATGGCTTCTACTCTCTCTTTGGATGTCAATACAAAGTTCTCCTCGAACTTCTTGGAGATTTATTCGATGTAATTCTTTTTGCGGTGTGTTTGTCGAGATCCGGTGAATTGTGGGTTTATGGTCAAGATTATCTATGAACAATATTGGATTCTTTTCTGAAATCTTTTATGCATGATTTAAATATCCTTGCAAGTCTCTTCGAATTATTGGTTCTGTTTGGCCTACTAGATTGGTAGTTCTTGCAATGGGAGAAGTTCTTGGCTTTGGGTTCAATCTTGCAGTGTCCTTTCCCAGTGACAGCAGGGGTAGCAAGGCACGTATTGTATTGTTGCCATCGAGGATAAAAAGATGGGGTTTATGTCATATTGCATGAGTTTATCCCTCTACATCATGTCATCTTGCTTAAGGCGTTACTCTATTCTTATGAACTTAATACTCTAGATGCATGTTGGAATGCGGTCGATGTGTGGAGTAATAGTAGTAGATGCAGAATCGTTTCGGCCTACTTGTCACGGACGTGATGCCTATATACAATGATCATGCCTAGATATTCTCATAACTATGCACTTTTCTATCAATTGCTCAGCAGTAGTTTGTTCACCCACCGTACAAATCTGCTATCATGAGAGAAGCCACTAGTGAAACCTATGGCCCCCAGGTCTATCTTCATCATATTAATCTTCCATCAACTATTTATCTTTACTTTACTTTTGTTTTGCAAACTTTACTCTCAATCTATATATCGAAAATACCAAAAATATTATTTTATCTTATCATCTTTATCAGGTCTCACTTCTGCAAGTGGCCGAGAAGGGATTGACAACCCGTTTATCGTGTTGGTTGCAAGGTTCTTATTTGTTTGTGTAGGTACGAGGGACTCGCGCATGGTCTCCTACTGGATTGATACCTTGGTTCTCAAAAACTGAGGGAAATACTTATGCTACTGTGCTGCATCACCCTTTCCTCTTCGAGGGAAAACAACGCAAACTCAAGAATTAGCAGTTTGGTGGACTCATGTGGCAAAACTGGGATAAAGGATTTTGGATGCGCAAGGATCATACTTAGTGCAAAATGAAGACTAGCAAAAGACTGGGAAGCGACCAAGCATGAAACAAATAATCTCATAAGCGAACATTGAGCATAAATAACACCGAACAATGCACCACAAGTAGGATATAATTTCATTGCATAATTATTGACTTTCGTGCTTGCATAGGGAATCACAAACTTTAACACTAGTATTCTTACTAAAGCACAATTACTCATCAACATAACTCACATATCACATTATCATGTCTCAAAACTGTTACAAGGAATCAAGTTTCTTTTGTCCAATGATATTCATGACATTTTTATTATATCCTTCTTGGATATCTATCACTTTGGCACTAATTTTCATGTGTTGCTTTTGATAAGCTCAAACAAATATAAGTGAACATCATGAGCATATTTTTTTCTTCATTCTCTCAAAATAATATAAGTGAAGCAAGAGAGAATTTCTTTAAAATTGACTAACTCTAAAATAAATCTAAGTTAAGCAAGAGAATATTTCTTCAAAAATACTAAGCACACCGTGCTCAAAAAGATATAAGTGAAGCACTAGAGCAAGTCTTAGATCATAAAAATTTAAGTGAAGCATAGAGAGCTATTCTAACAAGTCATGGCATAATTTTGGGTCTCTCAAATAGGTGTGTACATCAAGGATTGATGACTTAAAAAGCAAAATAAAATCAAGCACAGACTCATATAATACAAGACGCTCCAAGCAAAACACATATCATGTGATGAATAAAAATATAGTTTCAAGTGAAATATCGATAGTTGTTGGAAGAAAGCGGGGATGCCACTCGGGGGTATCCCAAAGCTTAGTTGGTTGCTCATCTTTGGATTAATAGCTCGGAATGCGGGGGCATACCCAAGCTTAGGCTCTTACATCCTTCCTTCATCCATCGTAAGATAACCCAAAACTTGAAAACTTCAATCGCACAAAACTTCAACAAAACCTTCGTGAGATCCATTTGTGTAAGAAAGCAAACCACCACTATAAGTACTGTATAAAACCAATTCATATTTTGTTTTTGTATTATATCTACTGTATTCCAACTTTTCTATGGCAAAAACGCATCAAACAAAACCATAGAGCCATCAAAATAAGCACACAACACAAAGAAAACGGAATCTGTAAAAAACAGAACAATTTGTAGTAATCTGGAAGTTTCGAAAACTTTTGGACCTCTAAAAATCTTGAAAAAAATAGGGCCACGTGAGAAATTTGTATATTAATCTTCTGCAAAAAGAATCAACTAAAAATCACTTTTCTGTTAAAAATGTGAATTGTTGTCGTGAGCGCAAAGTTTCTGTCTTTTTCTGCAAGATCAAACAACTAACACCCAAGAAGATCCTATCGGTTCTACTTGGCACAAACACTAATTAAAACAAAAAAAACACAATAATACTAGTAGAATAATTGTGTAAGCACTCAAGAACAACAAGCAAAATGGAAAAATGAAATTTATTTATTGGGCTGCCTCCCAACAAGCGCTATCGTTTTACGCCCTAAGCTAGGCATAAAGCAAGGATCTAAGTTTTGTCCTCCGAAGTTTTGGTAACTTTTGTAAGGGTTTACTCAAACCCAGCAGGCTCTTTACGCTTCCCTAAATCTCTAGAAAAGAAACCATCTTAAGACCCAAAATATCCAAATGCTTGTTGCAAAGAGTAATTAAGGTGTTCATGCGATTGATGCTACCATTGAGGTGCTTAAGGGGTTCATTATATTTTTGTATTTCAACCATATGTTTGTGCAAATCACCAAGTTTTTCCAGCATTTGAACTCCCTCAAGGGTAAAGGAAAACCCCTTCTTTTGAGGAAGAATTCCCAAAATTCCTTCCAAAATTTCATAGGCGGCGTTTGCATCAAGCTCAACAAAATTTCCTTTAGCGGCAAAATCAAAAAGTTGTCTATGATGCAAAGCTAATCCTATGTAAAAATTGCGAAGCAAAACCTTAGCATCCCCCTTTAGATTGGAACACAATACGATTCCATAAGCCTATACCAGGCATCTTTCAGATTTTCTCCTTGTCATTGCTTGAAGTAAAGAACTTCAAAATCTGGTGACAAAGGAGGAGTAGAGACGCTAGCCATCGGGGCTAGATACAAGAGATCGGTGAAAAAGAGAGGCGAATAAAACGGAAAATTTTGTGAAGTGTGGGAGATGAAAACAAGAGGCAAATGGCAAATAATGTAAATTGCGAGGAGATAAGATTTGTGGTTAGGAACCTGGTATATGTTGAAGGTGCTCCCCGGCAACGGCGCAGAAATTCCTTTTAATGTCGCTTAAAGCTACGTCGGTTTTTCCCCCAAAGAGGAAGGGATGATGCAGCACAGCGGGAATAGGTATTTCCCTCAGATGTGAAACCAAGGTTATCGAACCAGTAGGAGAACCAAGCAACACAACGTAGACATCATCTGCACACAAATAACAACACCTCGCAACCCGACGTGTTAAAGGGGTTGTCAATCCCTTTCGGGTAATGAACATGAGAGAGATATAAATATTGGTAGATAGGTTGATAGATAAGATAAATTGCAGCAAGGTATTTTTGGGTTTTTGGTTTAGTAGATCTGAAAATAAAAGCAAAGGTAAATAGATCGCAAAGGCAAATATATGAGAAAGAAGACCCGTGGGGGGGGGGGGTAGGTTTCACTAGTGGCTTCTCTTGAGAAAAATAGCAAACAGTGGGTAAACAAATTACTGTTGGGCAATTGATAGAACTTCAAATAATCATGATGATATCCAGGCAATGATCATTACATAGGCATCACGTCCAAGATTAGCACACCGACTCCTGCCTGCATCTACTACTATTACCCCACACATCGACCTCTATCCAGCATGCATCTAGTGTATTAAGTTCATGGAAAAATGGAGTAATGCATTAAGAACGATGACATGATGTAGATAATATCCGTATATCTATGGCGTTAGATATGAATCTCGTCATTTTATCCTTAGTGGCAACGATACATACGTGTCGGTTCCCCTTCTGTCACCGGGATCAAGCACCGTAAGATCGAACCCACTATCGGGCACCTCTTCCCACTGCAAGATAATTAGATCAAGTTGGCCAAACAAAACCCAATATCAGAGAAGAAATACGAGGATATAAGAAATCATGCATATAAGAGATCAAAGAAACTCAAATAATTTTCATGGATATAAAAGATAGATCTGATCAGAAACTCAAAGTTCATCGGATCCCAACAAACACACCGCAAAAAGAGTTACATCATATGGATCTCCAAGCGACCATTGTATTGAGGATCAAAAGAGAGAGAGAGAGAGAGGAAGCCGTCTAGCTACAAACTACGGACCCAAAGGTCTACAAAGAACTACTCACACATCATCGGAGAGGCACCAATGGAAGTGGTGAACCCCTCCGTGATGGTGTCTAGATTGGATCTGGTGTTTCTGGACTGTGTGGTTGCTGGATGAATATTTCATCGACTCCCCTAGGGTTTCTGGAATATTGGGGTATTTATAGAGCAAAGAGGCGGTCCTGGGGGCACCCGAGGTGGGCACAACCCACCAGAGCACTTGGGCCTCCTGGCACGCCCTGGTGGGTTGTCTCCTCCTCGGGACTCCCCCAAGTGCCACCAGGGTCCATAGTGTTCCTTCTGGCCCAGAAAAATCTACAAAAAGTTTCACGGTGTTTGGGATCAGTTTGATATTGATTTCCTGCGATGTAAAAAACATGCAGAAAACAGCAACTGGCACTTGGCACTATGTCAATAGGTTAGTACGAAAAAATGATATAAAATGACTATAAATGAGTATAAAACATCCAAGAATGATAATATAACAACATGGAACAATCAAAAATTATAGATACATTGGAGACGTATCAGGGACTAGACCACATGTACATCATCAATGTTTAAACCACAAGCTTCATTGTCCTCCACCACCTATGGGTGTTAGTGACCACCTCCACATTCTGCCCAAAGACAAAAGAGACAGTAGGTGTATCGCATGCTACCGCTTGAACAAGTTTGTGCAAGTTCTCATTGCTAACTTACACATCACTAGTAGAGGAGACCATCCAATTACACCAAAGAGAAATAAAAGTATCAATCCCCCTATATTCTTCTCACTTTCACTTTCAACTCTCTATGATTTTCCTGAATAGCAGGACAAGTTTTCCTATACTTGGCATTAGGAGTAGAATGACTACATACATCCAATTGTTCTTCAGTGGTATCATGAGTTTTGGGCCTTTTATATGATGGAATACCTTTATCATTTTGAGCACTCACATTAATAGGATCTTTATGAGTATTTCTCACCAGCACCTCATCAACCTAAAACTAAACAATGAAAGTTTTTATCTAGCACACCTTCTCTGATGGGAGGAATCCCCTCAACATCTCTACATCCAATCATATCCCTACCAGACTCAGGGCGAGTTAATGTAGATAAATCAATTTCGAAGGTTACACCAACAAGGGAGCCCACATAAGACACACTTCTCTCATTTCTTTTGTTCATGGGTATATTGCTAAGATGAACCCAAGCCATGTTCAAGATTCCTTTGGAACCGATAATTCAACCCAAGTAGATAATTTCACTATAGCACCACATGTTTTGAATGTCATACAATTATCAAAAAAATTACATTTTCTACCTCCTTGGCATTAGGGGGACACATCATATAATAATCAGGACCAATTTTCCTAGAGATACAACTTCAACCCATTCCCAAATAGAAAAATAAAGCTTAGAGTTTCCCAAACTGAAGCACTACCCTCAACCACAATAATAACGATTTTGTTCGAACGATCTTTAGCTTGCTTAACAGTACATGAATCTTTTATATAATATAATCCTTGCTCTTAGCCTGAAATCCACACATTGGCACTATACATTCCAAAGGAAGAAACTCAGTACATACCGAAGCTAGCTCTCCCACTTTCCACTTCTCTCAGAAAATGCTTGAGGGCAATTGTAGATCTGACAAACCTCATGGTTGTAGATATATCACTAAAACGATTACTAATGCAAAAAAATGATATGCTTGTGGGTTTAGATCCTAATCTTATTAAAAAAGGGTGGTTGTACTCCATTATGTTGATAAAATTGTGATATGCAATGAACATGGCCTTGATAAAATTTCTAAACCTTAAAGTTGTTCTCCATCTTATTGAACTTGTGTATATCTTAGAAAAAACATTTCCAATTTCTTTTAAAGTTTCGACATTAAGGGGTGATGAGGTCGTGTCCTCATATGCAGACTTGTTCAATTTGCTAGATTGGGTATTTTTTCTATGATGTTGATGTCTACTACACAACCTTCTTCTTGTAGACGTTGTTGGGCCTCCAAGTGCAGAGGTTTGTAGGACAGTAGCAAATTTCCCTCGAGTGGATGACCTACAGTTTATCAATCCGTGGGAGGCATAGGATGAAGATGGTCTCTCTCAAACAACCCTGCAACCAAATAACAAAGAGTCTCTTGTGTCCCCAACACACCCAATACAATGGTAAACTGTATAGGTGCACTAGTTCGCCGAAGAGATGGTGATACAAGTGCAATATGGATGGTAGATATAGGTTTTTGTAAAAAGAGAATATAAAAACGGCAAGGTAGCAAGTGGTAAAAGTGAGCATAAACGGTAGTGCAATGATAGGAAACAAGGCCTAGGGTTCATACTTTCACTAGTGCAAGTTCTCTCAACAAGGATAACATAACTGGATCATATAACTATCCCTCAACATGCAACAAAGAGTCACTCCAAAGTCACTACTAGCGGAGAACAAACGAAGAGATTATTGTAGGGTACGAAACCACCTCAAAGTTATTCTTTCTAATCGATCTATTCAAGAGTCCGTAGTAAAATAACACGAAGCTATTCTTTCCGTTCAATCTATCATAGAGTTCGTACTAGAATAACACCTTAAGATACAAATCAACCGAAACCCTAATGTCACCTAGATACTCCATTGTCACCTCAAGTATTCGTGGGTATGATTATACGATATGTATCACACAATTTCAGATTCATCTATTCAACCAACACAAAGTACTTCAAAGAGTGCCCCAAAGTTTCTACCAGAGAGTCAAGACAAAAACGTGTGCCAACCCCTATGCATAGATACCCAAGGTCACGGAACCCGCAAGTTGATCACCAAAACATACATCAAGTAAGTCAACAGAATACCCCATTGTCACCACAGGTATCCCACGCAAGACATACATCAAGTTTCTCAAATCTTTAAAGACTCAATCCGATAAGATAACTTCAAAGGGAAAACTCAATCCATTACAAGAGAGTAGAGGGGGAGAAACATCATAAGATCCAACTATAATAGCAAAGCTCACGGTACATCAAGATCGTGCCATCTCAAGAACACGAGAGAGAGAGAGAGATCAAACACATAGCTACTGGTACATACCCTCAGCCCGAGGGTGAACTACTCCCCCCTCGTCATGGAGAGCGCCGGGATGATGAAGATGGCCACCGGAGAGGGATTCCCCCTCCGGCAGGGTGCCGGAATGGGTCTAGATTGGTTTTCGGTGGCAACAGAGGCTTTCGGCGATGGAACTCCCGATCTAGGTTATTTTCCGGAGGTCTCAGTATATATAGGAGGTGTTGGAGTCGGGGGCAAGTAAAGGGGGTCTCAGGGCTGTCCACGAGGCAGGGGGCGCGCCCCCCTTCTGGTCCCCTCCGGCACTTCCTCGACTTCTTCTGGTCCAAAAATAAGCTTCGTTGAGTTTCAGGTCAATTGGGCTCCGTTTGATATTCCTTTTCCGCGATACTCTAAAACAAGAGAAAAACAGAAACTGGCACAGGGCTCTAGGTTAATATGTTAGTCCCAAAAATCATATAAACGTGTATATAAAATCCCATAAAACATCCTAGAAGGATAATATAACAGCATGGAACAATAATAAATTATAGATACGTTGGAGACGTATCAAACATCCCCAAGCTTAATTCCTGCTCGTCCTCGAGTAGGTAAATGATAAAAAAAGAATTTTTGATGTGGAATGCTACCTAACATAATTATCAATGTAATTTTCTTTATTGTGGCATGAATGTTCAGATCCGAAAGATTCAAGAAAAAAGTCTATATTGACATAAGAATAATAATAGTTCAAGCATACTAACAAAGCAATCACGTCTTCTCAAAATAACATGGCCAAAGAAAGTTATCCCTACAAAATCGTATAGTCTAGCTATGCTCCCTCTTCATCACACAAAATATTTAAATCATGCACAACCCCAATTTCAGCCAAGCAATTGTTTCACACTTTAATTCTTTCAAACCTTTTAACTTTCACGCAATACATGAGCGTGAGCCATGGATATAGCACTATGTGGAAAGAGTGGTGGTTGTGGAGAAGACAAAAGAAGAAGATAGTCTCACATCAACTAGGCGTATCAATGGGCTATGGAGATGCCCATCAATAGATATCAATGTGAGTGAGTGGGGATTGCCATGCAACGAATGCACTAGAGCTATAAGTGTATGAAAGCTCAACAAAAGAAACTAAGTGGGTGTGCATTGATGTCTACTACACAACCTTCTTCTTGTAGACGTTGTTGGGCCTCCAAGTGCAGAGGTTTGTAGGACAGTAGAACATTTCCCTCAAGTGGATGACCTAAGGTTTATCAATCCGTGGGAGGCGTAGGATGAAGATGGTCTCTCTCAGGCAACCCTGCAACCAAATAACAAAGAGTATCTTGTGTCCCCAACACACCCAATACAATGGTAAATTGTATAGGTGCACTAGTTTGGCGAAGAGATGGTGATACAAGTGCAATATGTATGGTAGATATAGGTTTTTGTAATCTGAAAATATAAAAACAGCAAGGTAGCAAGTGGTAAACGTGAGCATAAATGGTGTTGCAATGATAGGAAACAAGGCCTAGGGTTCATACTTTCACTAGTGGAAGTTCTCTCAACAATAATAACATAATTGGATCATATTACTAGCCCTCAACATGCAACAAAGAGTCACTCCAAAGTCACTAATAGCGGAGAACAAACAAAGAGATTATGGTAGGGTACGAAACCACCTCAAAGTTATTCTTTCTGAGCGATCTATTCAAGAGTCCGTAGTAACGTTCAATCTATCATAGAGTTTGTACTAGAATAACACCTTAAGACACAAATCAACCAAAACCCTAATGTCACCAAGATACTCCGTTGTCACCTCAAGTATCCGTGGGCATGATTATACGATATGCATCACACAATCTCAGAAACATCTATTCAACCAACACATAGAACTTCGAAGAGTGCCCCAAAGTTTTCACTGGAAAGTCAAGACGAAAACGTGTGCCAACCCCTAGGCATAGACTTCCAAGGTCACGGAACCCGCAAGTTGATCACCAAAACATACATCAAGTGAATCACGTGATATCCCATTGTCACTACAGATAAGCACATGCAAGACATACATCAAGTGTTCTCAAATCCTTAAAGACTCAATCCAATAAGATAACTTCAAAGGGAAAACTCAATCCATTACAAGAGAGCAGAGGGGGAGAAGCATCATAAGTTCCAACTATAATAGCAAAGCTCGCGATACATCAAGATCGTGCCATCTCAAGAACACGAGAGAGAGAGAGAGAGAGAGAGAGAGAGAGAGAGAGAGAGAGAGAGAGAGAGATCAAACACATTGCTACTGATACATACCCTCAGCCCCGAGGGTGGACTACTCCCTCCTCGTCATGGAGAGCGCCGGGATGATGAAGATAGCCGCCGGAGAGGGATTCCCCCCTCTGGCAGGGTGCCGGAACAGGTCTAGATTGGTTTTTGGTGGCAACAGAGGCTTTCGGCGGTGGAACTCCCGATCTAGGTTATTTTTCGGAGGTTTTTGTATATATAGGAGGTGTTGGAGTCGGGGCCAAGCAAAGGGGAGCTACGGGCTGTCCACGAGGCAGGGGTTGCGCCCAGTAGGGTGGGGGTGCTCCCCACCCTCGTGGGCAGCCCGTGGGTCCTCTCGTCCCCCTCCGGCACTCCGTGGGCTTCTTCTGGTCCAAAAATGATCTCCGTTGATTTTCAGGTCAATTGGGCTCCGTTTAATATTCGTTTTCTATGAAACCCTAAAATAGGAGAAAAACAGAAACTGGCACTGGGTTCTGGGTTAATAGGTTAGTCCCAAAAATAATATAAAGTGTATAATAAAGCCCATAAAACATCCTAGAAGGATAATATAATAGCATGGAACAATCAAAAAATATAGATACGTTGGAGACGTATCAGCATCCCCAAGCTTAATTCCTGCTCGTCCTCGAGTAGGTAAATGATAAAAATAGAATTTTTGATGTGGAATGCTAACCAACATAATTTTCAATGTAGTTCTCTTAATTGTGGTATGAATGTTCAGATTTGAAAGATTCAAGACAGAAGTCTATATTGACATAAGAATAATAATACTTCAAGCATACTAACAAAGCAATCATGTCTTCTCAAAATACTATGGCTAAAGAAAGTTATCCCTACAAAATCATATAGTCTGGCTATGCTCCCTCTTCAACACACAAAATATTCATATCATGCACAACCCCGGATTCAGCCAAGCACTTGTTTTCATACTCTATTCTTTCAAACCTTTCAACTTTCACGCAATACATGAGCGTGAGCCATGGACATAGCACTATAGGTGGAATAGAGTGGTGGTTGTGGAGAAGACAAAAAAGAGGGAGATAGTCTCACATCAACTAGGCGTATCAACGGGCTATGGAGATGCCCATCAATAGATATCAATGTGAGTGAGTAGGGATTGCCATGCAACGGATGCACTAGAGCTAAATATGTATGAAAGCTCAACAAAAGAAACTAGTGGGTGTGCATCCAACTTGCTTGCTCACGAAGACCTAGGGCATTTGAGGAAGCCCATCGTTGGAATATACAAGCCAAGTTCTATAATGAAAATTCCCACTAGTATATGAAAGTGACTAAACATGAGACTCTCTATCATGAAGAACATGGTGCTACTTTGAAGCACAAGTGTGGAAAAAGATAGTAGCAATTGTCCCTTTTTCTTTTCTTTTCCCCTTTTTTTGGGCCTTTCTTTTTTTATTTGGCCTTTCTTTTTTTGGAGGGGCTTTCTTGATTTAGCCTTTCCTCACATGGGACAATGCTCTAATAATGATGATCATCACACTTTCATTGAATTACAACTCGATACTATGTCAGGACCCCGATCCTAAGTCACACCGATCTAGCTGTAACACGTCATATCACTTTGCGGCCTCACGCACGATAACCCCACGGGTGCCACCTTACCTGGCCCGGGACCGTTTGCGCATTTTGGCACACGTATATGACAGTGTCGCTAGCATCCATATGACAGAGAACCCGGGCCGACATGGCTAGTTATAAACCAAAAGTGGCACTAAATTACAGAGACAGGCATCCATGACCCAGCAACGAACGTGTCGGTCATCAACGTATGAACCCAAGTCGTAGCAAGCTACATGGACTTAAAGGAACAACGCGTGACATTTCCCCTAAGGGACAGACACAGGAACGAACAAGGACACATGCCGGCCAGCCTACGTGTTCCGAGCAGTAGCAAGCTACCAAGGCTCATTGGAGACACTAGGAGGCATTTCCCTGTAAGATAGGCTACCAAAGGAAAACAACTAGGTGTCGGATCCCACACATACCAAGCATTTCAATCATACACACAATATGCTCAATATGTGCAAATACAACATTGCATCACAACAGAACTCTATGACTCAAAGTACTTTATTTAAACGGCTCCAAGAGCCATACATAACATATCCATACAGGTAGGGGTCACATGACCCAACACTCAAGTCATACAGTCATACAAGCACAAGCGGAAGCTACATGTCTGAGTACAGACAACTTAGAAAATAAAACAGGCTTGGTGTAGCCTGACTATCTACAAGGCCCTTCACAAGCTCCAGATCTCCGTCTGGGTGTCAAGCTACTCGTCAACGTCAACGTCTATGTAGAACCCATCAGCAGGGGCAGGGTTCTCCTCTGCAACAGTTATTAAGCAAACATGAGTACAAAGGTACTCAGCAAGTCTTACCACAGGACCTATCATACATGCAACATTATCAAAGGGGGTAGTGGAGTTCATAGCAGAATGCCAGCTTTGACCTTGGCTAACCTATACTACAACTCTCAACAGATTGCAAGATGTTATTACGAACATGAGTCCTCTACTCACCACATCAATACACCACCGACGATCCTCTTCCGTCATCCTACGGAAGAGCCATCCACGGCACTCACACTTATCTTGAGGCTTTTAGTAGTATCCATTAACTTGTCTATGAACTGTAAGAGTAACCAAGTAGTCCGTACCGCGAACAACGGCTATTCGAATAGTTTGGTAACCCTGCAGGGGTGTACTTCTTCACACATGTTTTCACCACTTAGCGTCTGCACACGACATGTGCTCGGCAGACTTCAAGCGAAAGCCGACGTGGGTGTAGACCACGACCTAATCAACCACTCAAGCCTCTCGTCCAGGTTTATCGCCTATTTGGGTTCCATCCGTGGGGAGATCCGGCCGGGGTGTCGCTCACGGCCCCAAACGATGTGTACAGGGTTCCCGAGTCACCAAACGGGCAACCGGTACACCGTGCCACGTACCTGTCGCATCACAGCCCACCCCGAGGGTCAGCGCTGTGCACGACCTCCAGTAAGCTATAAACACCAGAAACTAGTTGCAACTCCTGGACAGAGTACAAGGGCAGTCAATAAGTCGAGCGGGGTCATATTTCAGGGCCCAATGTGTGGTAGTAACTGTAACTTGAATCACACACACAGATCTCGGGTCCTATGGACGATTCCAATGAAACAACCCACCATGTACTCCTACATGGCCTTTCATCGATACCTTTACCAAGCGTGTTCCACACTTCCCTCTCTTTATCGGTATGATCATTTCACTCTGATCCATCACCCAGATGAACCAGACCAGACACAACTCTAAGCATAGCAGGCAACATAAACAAATAGCATGGTGGATCACACATCACATGGCTCAATCAACTCCTACACATGCTAGTGGGTTTCAACTATTTACTGTGGCAATGACAGGTCATGCAAGGGATAGGGTTCAACTACCGCAGCAAGTAGCAGTTCACACGCTGTTGCCTTAATGCAGTAAAAAAGAGCAGGAGCGAGAAGATTGGGTTTGTATCGGAATGATCAATGATTGCTTGCCTGACAAGGTAGTTGTCGGGTACTGCTCTTCAACTGGATACGCAGCAGTATCCTCGGGAGCAGGACCTAACACAGAGAATACCGGCGATACAATCATTAACAAACAAATGCAACAATATGATGCATGCTCATGACATGGCAAGATGCATGTGTGTTGGCTAATGCAACTAAAACCAGAAGGGTTTGAACCTATTTGAATCAAAGATTCAAATTGGAGTTCAAACTATTATTTAAATAAGTGCATTATCATGTTTTTGATATATACAGCAAGTTAACTTGTTCAAACATGCATGAAACCAGTGCCATTGGATAGATTGGATTTTTCTGATCATTTTTCATATATAAATCTTTTCCATCTGAGCTATGGTTGATTTTATATGATTTTTAGAAGTTTTGGGTATTTTCTGGAATTTCCTGAATTATTTTTAAACCTAAAATCCCAGAAAATCCTTTACTGCGTCAGCATGACATCATGCTGACGTCAGGCAGTCAACAGGGCCAGTCCAAGTCAAACCTGACCAGTGGGACCCACTGGTCAGTGTCACAGCTAATTAACTAAGTTAATTAGAGTTAAACTAAAACTAATTAGCTGTCAGTGGGGCCTGGGCCCACGGGTCAGTGACTAAACTAATTAACTAATTAAATTAACAGAAACTTAATTAAACTAACTAATTAGCAGAGGTGGCCCACACGTCAGTGACCCAGGGGTAGTCAACCCCCTGGTCAAACAGGTCAATCCCGCCGGCGACGTGACGCCGGCGAGGCAGAACGCGGCGGCATGCTTCGGAAAACGGCTATGGGGCACGGCTCGAGCTGCGGTTGGGTGCGTTGGAAAGCCCTTGCTGTTGCGCGTCGAATGGTGGTGGTCGCCGGACCTGGGGTGGCCGGAGACGACGGCAACAAGCTCGACGGCGGCGACCGGCGTCGGGCGTGTGTGGAGGTGCGGCTGCAGGGGCCTAGGCGATGCGTGCGTAGCACCTATCGCACCTACGCGCTGCGGCGAGTGTGATGGACGGGTGCCCGTGACCAAATGGTCACCGGAGCATCGTCGGCGGCGAGCACGGCGGCGGTGCGTTTCGGTGATCAACAGAACGGCGGCTACACGGTGCAAAAGGAACGGAGGAAGGAGGGGTTCGACGTAGAAGCTCACTGTGGTGCTAATGAGCTCGATGGCGGGGTCGGGGACGCGCTGTAGCTTCGTAACGGCGGCGAGGTACTCCGGCGATCCGAGGAAGGGGACGACGGCGTGTAGGCGTTGCAGGGCTTCCGGCGGCTCGTGGCTCAGCGAGGAGGAAGAGGGCGACACGGCGGACCTTCTGGACACACTCACGGGGCGAGGGGGTGGCTCTGGGTGCAGCTACGGTGAGCGGCGGCGACGGCGGCTCGGTGATGGAGGAGGAGAGAGCCAGGGGAGGCGACAGGGACGAGGGGGAGAAGAGTGAGCGGTCGGGGCAGCTGCGTGGCGTCGCGGGGAGTCGTCGAGGCCGTCGGGATGCAGGCAGGCAGGGTGGAGGTGGCCGGACGCGTGCCGGCGTGCGGCGACCACGCGCGCGTCCTTCTGGCGCGAGGAGGAAGGCGACAGAAGAGGCCGTGGGCTGGGCCGGCTTGCTACAGGGCTGGGCCCGAGGTAAGTGTTTCTTCCTATTTTCCTTTCCTATTTTCTTTCTGTTTCATTTCTTTTGCTGCTTTGTTCAATTAATAAAAATGCCTAAACATTTTTATGACTCATGAAACTTGTCATGCCCACTGTATATAATATGAACAGTAGGAAACATTATAGTTCATGATTATTTGAGCATTTAAAATATTTTTAAGTATTTAAATGCCCAAATACAAATACCATATGATTTAATCCAAAGCCCTAGAGTGTCCTAGAAAATTGTGCACCATTTTTGGCAGAGGTTTAAGACCAAGGCAGAAATGATGAACATTTTTGAAGGGCATTTTGGGTACATTGGAAAATATTTTATCAAACCCTAGTTGTTAGGAGAGGGGTGCTGGGGTTTCTGTTAATCCCATTTCCAGTTTCTTTGAAAGTAGACATGATGCACACTCTAGCTAGGTCCTAATGCAAGTGCTAACTAGGGATGTGACATACTAGAACAAAGTATGACCTATATGAATGCCTCCGGTGGTGTACCGGGATATGCAATGAATCAAGAGTGACATGTATGAAAAATTATGCATGGTGGTTTTGCCACAAATACGATGTCAACTACATGATCATGCATGGCAATATGACAATATGAAGCGTGTCATATGAACAGAACGGTGGAAAGTTGCATGGAAATATATCTCGGAATGGCTATGGAAATGCCATGATAGGTAGGTATGGTGGCTGTTTTTAGGAAGGATATATGGTGGCTGTTTTGAGGAAGGACATAGTGGGTGTATGGTACCGGCGAAGGTTGCGCGGTACAAGAGAGGCTAGCAATGGTGGAAGGGTGAGAGTGCGTATAATCCATGGACTCAACATTAGTCATAAGAACTCATATACTTATTGAAAAAATTTACGAGTCATCAAAACAAAGCAATCAACGCATGCTCCTAGGGGGGAGGTTTGTAGGAGTTAACCATCGCGCCCCCCGGCCTCCGCACAAAGGTTGACACTCTACAAATACCTCATGCTCTAACTTCGTCACATAGCGGTTCACCATACGTGCATGCTACATGAATCACTAACTTTAACACAAGAATTTCTCAATTTCATAATAACTCCACTAGCATGACTCTAATATCAATATCCTCATATCTCAAAACAATTATCAAGCATCCAACTTCTCATCATATTCAATGCACTTAGTGTGAAAGTTTTTACTACATTGATATTGGATGTCTATCATGTGAAGGCTAGTTTTATACCCAAAGCACATTACCATGCTGTTTTAATAGACTGTCAAAAGGATATAAGTGAAGCATGAGAGATCAACAATTTCTAGAAAATATAATCACCACCGTGCTCTAAAAGATATAAGTGAAGCACATAGAGTGTTCTATCAATTCCTAGGCCATATTTAACTCTCTCTAAAAGGTGTGTCCAGCAAGGATAATTGTGGCAAACTAACAAGCAAAGACTCTAATTATACATGACGCTCCAAGTAAAACACATATCATGTGGTGAATAAAAATATAGCTCAGATTATAGTTACCGATGGATGAAGACGAAAGAGGGGATACCTTCCTGGGGCATCCCCAAGCTTAGGCTTTTGGTTGTCCTTGAATTTTACCTTGGGGTGCCTTGGGCATCCCCAAGCTTAGGCTCTTGCCACTCTTCGTTCCATAGTCCATCAAAGCAATACTAACTACTTGAAAACTTCACAACACAAAACTTAGACAAAAATCTCGTGAGCTCCGTTAGTATAAGAAAACAAACCACTACTCAAAGGTACTGCAATGAATTCATTATTTGTTTATATTGTTGTTAAACCTACTGTATTCCAACTTCTCTATGATTCATACTTCCCAATACTACTCATAGATGCATTGAAATAAGTAAACAACACACGATAAACCGAATCTTTCAAAAAACAGAACAGTCTGTAGTAATCTGTAACTTTCACATACTTCTGTAACTCCAAAAAATTGAAATAAATTGGTAAACGTGAGGAATTTGTCTATTAATCATCTGCAAAAAGAATCAACTAAATAGCACACTCCAGAAAAATCTAGTGACCATTCTAGCGAGCGCTAACAATTCTGTTTTTCACAACAAGATCATATAAACTTCACACAAGTCTTCCCAAAGGTTCTACTTGGCACAAACACTAATTAAAACATAAAACCACATCCAAACAGAAGCTAGATGCAATATTTATTCCTAAACAGAAGCAAAAACAAAGAAAATAAAATAAAGTTGGGTTGCCTCCCAACAAGCGCTATCGTTTAACGCCCCTAGCTAGGCACGATGATTTCAATGAAGCTCGCATAAAAGATAAGAATTGAAACATAAAGAGAGCATCATGAAGAGTGTGACTAGCACATTTAAGTCTAACCCACTTCCTATGCATAGGGATTTTGTAAGCAAACAACTTATGGAAACGATAATCAACTAGCATAGGAAGGAAAAACAAGCATAACTTCAAAACTTTAAGCACATAGAAAGGAAACTTGATATTATTGCAATTCCTACAAGCATATGATCCTCTCTCATAATAATTTTCAGTAGCATCATGAATAAATCCAACTATATAACTATCCCATAAAGCATTCTTGTCATGATCCCCAAGCATATAAATTTTATTACTCTCTGCATAAGCAAATTTCTTCTCATGTATAATAGTGGGAGCAAACTCAACAAAATAACTATCATGTGAAGCATAATCCAATTGAAAACTAAAATCATGATGACAAGTGGTTATCATTATTATTAATAGTATACAAGTCATCACAATAATCATCATAGATAGCAACTTTGTTCTCGTAATCAATTGGAACCTCTTTCGGAATAGTGGATTCATCACTAAATAAAGTCATGACCTCTCCACGTCCACTTTCATCAATATAATCATCATAAATAGGAGGCATGCTTTCATCATAATAAATTTGCTCATCAAAACTTCGGGGACTCAAAATATCATCTTCATCAAACATAGCTTCCCCAAGGTTGTGGCTTTGCATATCATTAGCATCATGGGTATTCAAAGAATTCATACTAACAACATTGCAATCATGCTCATCATGCACATATTCTATGCCAAGCATTCTATGTAATTCTTCTTCTAGTACTTGAGCACAATTTTCCTTCCCATCATTTTCACGAAAGATATTAAAAAGATGAAGCATATGAGGTAACCTTAATTCCATTTTTTTGTAACTTTCTTTTATAAACTAAACTAGTGATAAAACAAGAAACTAAAAGATTCGATTGCAAGATCTAAAGATATACCTTCAAGCACTCACCTCCCCGGCAACGGCGCGAGAAAAGAGCTTGATGTCTACTACACATACTTCTTCTTGTAGACGTTGTTGGGCCTCCAAGTGCAGAGGTTTGTAGGACAGTAGCAAATTTCCTTCAAGTGGATGACCTAAGGTTTATCAATCCATGGGAGGCGTAGGATGAAGATGGTCTCTCTCAAGCAACCTTGCCACCAAATAACAAAGAGTCTCTTGTATGCCCAACACACCCAATACAATGGTAAATTGTATAGGTGCACTAGTTCGGCGAAGAGATGGTGATACAAGTGCAATATGGATGGTAGATATAGGTTTTTGTAATATGAAAATATAAAAAAAATAGCAAGGTAGCAAGTGGTAAACGTGAGCATGAATGGTGTTACAATGATAGGAAACAAGGCCTAGGGTTCATACTTTCACTAGTGGAAGTTCTCTCAACAATAATAACATAATTGGATCATATTACTAGCCCTGAACATGCAACAAAGAGTCACTCCAAAGTCACTAATAGCGGAGAACAAAAGAAGAGATTATGGTAGGGTACGAAACCACCTCAAAGTTATTTGACTGATCGATCTATTCAAGAGTCCGTAGTAATGTTCAATCTATCATAAAGTTTGTACTAGAATAACACCTTAAGACACAAATCAACCAAAACCCTAATGTCACCTAGATACTCCATTTTCACCTCAAGTATCCGTGGGCATGATTATACGATATGCATCACACAATCTCAGAAACATCTATTCAACCATCACATAGAACTTCAAACAGTGCCCCAAAGTTTTCACCGGAAAGTCAAGACAAAAATGTGTGCCAACCCCTATGCATAGATTCCCAAGGTCACGGAACCCGCAAGTTGATCACCAAAACATACATCAAGTGAATCACGTGATATCCCATTGTCACCACAGATAAGCACATGCAAGACATACATCAAGTGTTCTCAAATCCTTACAGACTCAATCCGATAAGATAACTTCAAAGGGAAAACTCAATCCATTACAAGAGAGTATAGGGGGAGAAGGATCATAAGATCCTTTTTTTTTGCGAACTCGAAGCATCATAAGATCCAGCTATAATAGCAAAGCTCGCAATACATCAAGATCGTGCCATCTCAAGAACACGAGAGAGAGATATCAAACACATAGGTACTGATACATACCCTCAGCCCCGAGGGTGGACTACTCCCTCCTCGTCATGGAGAGCGCCGGGATGATGAATATAGCCACCGGAGAGTGATTCCCCCCCTCCGGCAGGGTGCCAGAACGGGTCTAGATTGGTTTTTGGTGGCAACAGAGGCTTTCGGCGGCGGAACTCCCGATCTAGGTTATTTTCCGGAGGTTTCTGTATATATAGGAGGTGTTGGAGTCGGGGCCAAGCAAAGGGGGGCTACGGGCTGTCCACGAGGTAGGGGGCGCGCCCAGTAGGGGGGGCGCCCCCAGCCTCGTGGGCAACCCGTGGGTCCTCTCGTCCCCCTCGGCACTCCGTGGGCTTCTTCTGGTCCAAAAATGATCTCCGTTGATTTTCAGGTCAACTGGGCACCGTTTGATATTCCTTTTCTGCGAAACCCTAAAACAGGAGAAAAACATAAACTTGCAATAGGCTCTGGGTTAATAGGTTAGTCCCAAAAATAATATAAAAGTGTATAATAAAGCCCATAAAACATCATAGAAGGATAATATAATAGCATGGAACAATCAAAAATTATATGCATCGAACTTGCTTGCTCATGAAGACCTAGGGCATTTTGAGGAAACCCATGGTTGGTATATACAAGCCAAGTTCTATAATGAAATTTCCCACTAGTATATGAAAGTGATAAAACAAGAGACTCTCTATCATGCAGATTCTGGTGCTACTTTGAAGCACAAGTGTGGAAAAGGATAGTAGCATTGTCCCTTCTCTGTTTTTCGGAGGGGCTTTTTTTAGCACCCCTCTCCTTTTTTTTGGGCCATCTTTTTTTATTTATTTATTTATTTGGCCTTTCTCTCTCTCTTTTTTTTGTTTCCTCACACGGGACAATGCTCTAATAATGAAGATCATCACACTTTTATTTACTTACAACTCAAAGATTACAACTTGAATCTAGAACAAAATAATGAATGCCTCCGGCGGTGTACCGGGATATGCAATGAATCAAGACTGACATGTATGAATGAATTGTGAATGTAGGCTTTGCCACAAATACGATGTCAACTACATGATCATGCATGGTAATATGACAATATGAAGCGTGTCATATGAACGGAACTGTGGAAAGTTGCATGGCAATATATCTCGGAATGGCTATGGAAATTCCATGATAGGTAGGTATGGTGGCTGTTTTGAGGAAGGTATATGGTGGGTGTATGGTACCGGCGAAATTTGCGCGGTACAAGAGAGGTTAGCAATGGTGGAAGGATGAGAATGCATATAATCCATGGACTCCACATTAGTCATAAAGAACTCATATACTTATTGCAAAAATCAAAGAGTCATCAAAACAAAGTATTCAACACATGCTCCTAGGGGAAGGGTTGGTAGGAGTTAACCACCGCGCGATCCCGACCTCCACACAAAGGATGACAATCAATAAATACCTCATGCTCTAACTTCGTCACATAGCGGTTCACCATACGTGCATGCTACGGGAATCACAAACTTTAACACAAGTATTTCTTGAATTCATAATTACCCGCTAGCATAACTCTAATATCACCATCCTCATATCTCAAAACAATCGTCAAGTATCAAACTTCTCATAATATTCAATGCACTTGTATGAAAGTTCTTACTATACCCAACTTGGATGCCGTGCTTTATAAAGATATAAGTGAAGCACTAGAGCAAATGACAAACTACTCCAAAAGATGTAAGTGGCGATCAATGAGTAGTTGAATAATTATGTAACTATGTGGAGACTCTCTAACATTTAAGAATTTCAGATCTTGGGATATTATTCAAATAGCAAGCAAAACAAAATAAAATAAAGTGACGCTCCAAGCAAAACACATATCATGTGGTGAATAAAAATATAGCCTTAAGTAAAACTAGCAAAAGGGCCCGTCCGTTGCAACGGAAAAGAAATCATAATGTTCAATCACGATGACCACATTTTATTCACGTCTCATCGCATGATTTCGAAAATTTGTTCACAAATGCATGAAAATGTTTCTTTTTTTAATTTAATCACAAATCAAAGCAATGTGCACATTTTCGAAATAATATCGTGGTTGTCAAAAAACTTGGTAATTCAAAGAATTATTCTGAATGTCAAGAAACGTATTTTTAAAAACATACCATAACATTTCAATCCACCCTGTCAGTTAATTCTTTAAAATTCACGTGTATATAGTCACAAACATTCAGAAGCATTACTGTTTAACTACATACATTCGATCATTCATGAACATTTTTATGAATTTTAAATATTTTTAAAAATCATGAAAAATATTTAAAATTGGGATGGTTTTTAAACATTTTCTTTAGAATCGTTGAACAATTCTAGAATAGACGAACATTTGTTTTTGAAATTCATGAATATTTTCTGAATTAGCAAACATTTAGTGAACCAGTATACTCTATTGTAATTCACAAACTGTTTTGCTAATCCCGTTTTATAAGTTCACTATTATTTCCCAAGGCTACTGATGGCAATCGTTTGAGAAAGTATATAAACTATGGTAATCAGTTTAACTGAGCAAGGTGTGACTATTGACAAAAAAAAGACACATCACATAGAGGCCTACGCTAGCTGAGAAGTTTTTTGATTCCATTGAAAGCTGAGACGTGTTTATTGGCCCATAAGGCCCAGCCGGACGACTGGTTTTCTGTTTAGAAAAAAAATTGAAATAACTTACGGGAGGGCATAGAAAACGGGAGGAGCTCGATCGCCTGCTCGATCCCTTGCTGGAGAAGGTATGATTCTTACAAAAAAAACTGAAACAATCTTTTTTTCTCGAGAAGCAAAACTGAAACAACCCAAGGGATCACAACGTACGTGTGAAAGTCCCAGTGGAACTCAGGCCCAACTCACCGTATACAAACCTTTTTAATAGCCGATACGAAACTTTGCTGTAAAAATTAGTAGCACCGCATGTATTTCACATAAGGTAGGATCAAATACATGATGAAACCAAGATAAATTTGTAAACACAAAATTGTGATCATCTAGCACACAAAATCTGCCCAACACTTAATTAGCCTGAATTCCGTTTATTTATAGGGCAACTCATCTACACAATGTGATGACGAAACCAAGATAAATTTATAAACACAAAATTGTGATCATCTAGCAGACAAAATCTGCCCAACACTTAATTAGCCTGAATTCCGTTTATTTATAGGGCACCTCATCTACACAATGTGATGACGAAACCAAGATAAATTTGTAAACACAAAATTGTGATCATCTAGCACACAAAATCTGCCCAACACTTAATTAGCCTGAATTCCGTTTATTTATTGCCCATCATATTTCTGAAGCGTGCATTTTAGGAAGGGGACTGCTACGCGTCCACCGGCTGATCCGTATGAAACATTCGCCACCTCGATGGCCGTTCGATGTACGCGCGTAGCCATCCGATCTTCTTTTGACACGCGGCGCGGTCGCTTCTCCTGACCCATTAATTCCCGAAACACCGGCCGAGTTGCGGAAACACGCTCTTTATTGCAGAATAACTTTGCAACATAGATGAAGTTGCAGAAACCTTTGCAGCAAAGTTTATGTTGCAGGAATTTTTTGAAAATAAAGAGCATGTTGCAGAAATTTTTGGAAAAGAAAGATCATGTTACATAAAAACTTTTGCAACAAAAGAGCATGCTACATACAAACTTCTGCACCATGGGTGTTGTTGCAGACGCCCAGCGCTAGATCTGCAGTTGCAAGAAACAGTCATGAAACAATAGCTGGGTTGCAGGAATGATACGGAGCCGGCGGATGCGGGAATGCTCTCGATCATCAAGTCGTGATCGGACGGACACGGAGCAAGCGGAACGATCGCGTGGATCGGCCGGTAGGAGGTAAGAGTTTCCCTTTTAGGAATCGTATTATATTAAGCGGGCATTTGTCTTAGGAAGGAATATATCCCTTAATTGCCATGTTTAATTGCTCATCTTTCTCCTTGCCCCGTTTGTTTGATTGGCCACCATATTTATGCCTTTTTCCAGAATCCTTCCTTTCTTCATCACTTCCTTTCTGGGAACCCCCACTCGCCATCATCCGATCACCAATTTCCAAGCCAACTTATTAAGGTGATTGATGACAGATAATTTGAACGCGTATATAAATTGATGGTTGTGCTTGTAAAAAGTCGAGGTGGTACTATTTAATAATAAGACCAACCGCATCCAGTCAACATAGATGGACATAGTTTAGTTGGTTGGTGTCAAACGTATCGGTTGGAAGGTTGCCAGTTCAATTCCTCTTGCAAGTACTACCTTTTTTCTTCCTCGTGTTGTACTGGAGCTGGGCCGAGCTGGCCAATGGACATCCTGCAGGCCCATGTACCTCCTCGCGTTGCACTGCTGGGCCGAGTTGGCCAACGGACAGCCTGGCGAACATGCTATTAGTATCACCTTGTTTATATTACGATTTTGTTTATACGAATTGTAAAAGCGTATTATGATATGAGAAGGAAGCGTATTGTGACGGTGAACCCGACGGACTCGTTCCGTGCTTTATTATTAGGTAAAGATTACCGATAGACGAAGACGAAAGAGGGGATGCCTTCCCGGGGCATCCCCAAGCTTAGGCTTTTGGTTGTCCTTAAATTTTACCTAGGGGTGCCTTGGGTATCCCCAATATTAGGCTCTTGCCACTCCTTATTCCATAGTCCATCGAATCTTTACCCAAAACTTGAAAACTTCAGAACACAAAACTCAACAGAAAACTCGTAAGCTCCGTTAGTATAAGAAAATAAAACCACCACTTAGGTACTGTTTTGAACTCATTCTAAATTCATATTGGTGTAGTATCTACTGTATTCCAACTTCTCTATGGTTCATAACCTCCGATACTACTCATAGATTCATCAAAATAAGCAAACAACACATAGAGAACAGAATCTATCAAAAACAGAATAGTCTATAGCAATCTGTAACTTTCGAATACTTCTGTAACTCAAAAAATTCTGAAATAAATTGGTTGACATGAGTAATTTGTCTATTAATCATTTGCAAAAAGAATCAACTTAAAAGCTCTCTCCAGTAAAAAAAATGGTAGCCAATCTTGTGAGCGCTAAAGTTTCTGTTTTTTACACCATGATCGCATAAACTTCACACAAGTCTTCCCAAAGATTCTACTTGGCACAAACACAAATTAAAACACAAAACCACATCTAAACAGAAGCTAGATGCAAGATTTTTTCCTAAATAGAAGAAAAAGCAAAGAAAAGAAAATTGGGTTGCCTCCCAACAAGCGCTATCGTTTAACGCCCCTAGCTAGGCACAATGATTCCAATGATGCTCGCATAAAAGATAAGAATTGAAACATAGCGGGAGCATCATGAAGAATATGACTAGCACATTTAAGCCTAACCCACTTCCTATGCATAGGGATTTTGTGAGCAAACGACTTATGGGAACAATAATCAACTAGCATAGGAAAGCAAAACAAGCATAGCTTCAAAACTTCAAGCACATAGAGAGGAAACTTGATACTATTGCAATTCCTACAAGCATATGATCCTCTCTCATAATAATTTTCAGTAGCATCATGAATGAATTCAACAATATAACTATCACATAAATCATTCTTGTCATGATCCCCAAGCATATAAATTTTATTACTCTCCACATAAGCAAAATTCTTCTCATTCGGGATAGTGGGAGTATCGTAAGAGACTTGAATACTATAGATTGTTTCCACATTAAAAGAGTAATGTTCAGAGAAAGGGTAATCATAACCATGACAAGTTTGATAATCATCACTACTTTTTATGGCATAAGTTTTATCACAATAATCATCATAAGTAGGAGGCATGCTTTCATCGTAATAAATTTGCATATCAAAACTTGGGGGGCTAAAAATATCATCTTCATCAAACGTAGCCTCCCCAAGCTTGGGACAAACATTAATTGCAGCAAATACATTCTCAAACATGTCATTCTCATCAAACATAGCATCCCCAAGCTTGGGCCTTTGCATATCATAAGAATAATGATACGTCTCCAACGTATCTACTTTTCCAAACCCTTTTGCCCTTGTTTTTGGACTCTAACTTGCATGATTTGAATGGAACTAACCCGGACTGACGTTGTTTTCAGCAGAACTGCCATGGTGTTGTTTTTGTGTAGAATAACAAGTTCTTGGAATCGCCTGAAAATCAACAGAGAATTATTTCGGAAAATATAAAAAATACCTCCAAGAAGATCCACACCAGGGGGCCTTGGGCCTGTCCACGTGGGTGGGGGGCACGCCTCCTGCCTCGTGGCCCCCCTGGTGCCTTACCGACGTACCCCCAGATCCTATATCTTCACTTTCAGGGAGAAAAAAAATTCAAGGAGAAGGAATTATCGCGTTTCACGAGACAGAGCCGCCGCCAAGCCCTAATCTCTCTCCGGAGGGCTGATCTGGAGTCCGTTCGGGGCTCCAGAGAGAGGAGATTGTCGCCATCGTTATCATCAACCTTCCCCCATCACCAATTCCATGATGCTCACCACTGTGCGTGAGTAATTCCATCGTAGGCTTGCTGGACGGTGATGGGTTGGATGGGATCTATCATGTAATCGAGTTAGTTTTGTTAGGGTTTGATCCATAGTATCCACTATGTTCTGAGATTGATGTTGCTATGACTTTGCTATGCTTAATGCTTGTCACTAGGGCCCGAGTGCCATGATTTCAGATATGAACTTATTATGTTTTCAGGAATATATGTGTGTTCTTGATCCTATCTTGCAAGTCTATAGTCACCTACTATGTGTTACGATCCGGCAACCCCGAAGTGACAATAATCGGGACCACTCCCGATGATGACCATAGTTTGAGGAGTTCCTGTATTCACTATGTGTTAATACTTTGGTCCAGTACTCTATTAAAAGGAGGCCTTATTATCCCTTAGTTTCCAATAGGACCCCGCTGCCACGGGAGGGTAGGACAAAAGATGTCATGCAAGTTCTTTTCCATAAGCACATATGACTATATTCGGAATACATGCCTACATTGCATTGATGAACTGGAGTTAGTTCTGTGTCACCCTAGGTTATAACTTCTACATGATGAATTGCATCCGACGTAATTTCCCATCACCGATCCAATGCCTACGAGCTTTACCTATATTGCTAGTTGCTTAGTTACTTTTCCGTTGCTACTATTACAAAAACTACAAAAACACTATCGTTACTTTTATTGCTGCTACCGCCACTATCATATTACTTTACTACTAAAGTATCTTGCTGCAGATACTAAGTTTCCAGGTGTGGTTGAATTGACAACTCAGCTGCTAATACTTAAGAGTATTCTTTGGCTCCCCTTATGTCGAATCAACAAATTTGGGTTGAATACTTTACCCTCGAAAACTATTGCGATCCCCTACACTTGTGGCTTATCAAGACTATTTTCTGGCGCTGTTGCCAGGGAGCATAGCTCTATTCTTTAAGTCACTTGGGATTTATATCTGTTGATCACTATGAAGAATTTGAAGGACTAAAAAACCAAGATCTTACCCTCAACTACGAGGGGAGGTAAGGAACTGCCATCTATCTCTGTACTTGATTCTCCTTCTGTTATGAGTAAACTTGCGACACCTACTCCTGTTATTGAATCTGATATGTCATATGTTCTAGATGATGCTACTTCTGCTATGTATGATGAAACTACCTCTATGCCTGATACTGTGCCACTAGGTGAATTTCTAGATGAACAAATTGCTAAGGTAAGGGAGAGTGCAAATGTTGAAAATGATGATATTTATGAAAGTGATGATGAAATTACTCCCAATAGATATGAATTGCCTGTTGTGCCTGAGGGTTATGTTATGGATGAAGAAACTGCTAGAGACTTTCTTGCTTGCAATGATACATATGATCTTAAGAAGTTATTAGCTAAGCTGAAAGAAAAGTCCTTAAATGCTAGAATGAAACATGACCCTGCTTTTGCTACTTCACCTATCTGTGTTACTGATAAGGATTATGAATTCTCTGTTGATCCTGAGTTAATTACTTTGGTTGAATCTGATCCTTTCCATGGCTATGAGTCTGAAACTGTTGTGGCACATCTTACTAAGTTGAATGATATAGCCACCCTGTTTACCAATGATGAAAATATTTGTTACTACTATATCCTTAAGCTATTTCTGTTCTCGTTAAAGGGTGATGCTAAGACTTGGTTTAATTCTCTTGATCCTGGTTGTGTGCGTAGTCCCCAGGATATGATGTATTACTTCTCTGCTAAATATTTTCCCGCTCATAAGAAACAAGTTGCCTTACGGGAAATATATAACTTTGCTCAAACTGAAGAAGAGAGCCTCCCACAAGCTTGGGGGAGGCTTATCCAGTTACTTAATGCTTTTCCTGATCATCCTCTTGAGATGCAAGATATACTTGATGTGTTTTATAATGGACTAACCGATGCTTCTAGAGACCACCTGGATAGTTGTGCTGGTTGTGTTTTCAGGGAAAGAACGATTGAACAAGCTGAATTACTATTGAATAATTGTTGGCCAATGAAAATAATTAGACACTTCCTGAACCAGCTCCTAAGCCAACTCCGAAGAAAAGAGGTGTTCTATTTCTCAGTCCTGAAGATATGCAAGAGGCAAAGAAATCTATGAAAGAAAAAGGTATTAAAGCTGAAGATGTTAAGAATTTACCGCCTATTGAAGAAATACATGGTCTTGATAACCCGATAGGTAGTAAAGGTAAATTCTCTTTATAGATTTGATGAAGGTGATATTCCTCGTTATACGTCTGCTAGCCAATGTTTAGATGAGTTTGACAATTTTATTGTGAAACAAGAAAACTTCAATGCTTATGTTGGTAGACAATTACAACACAATGCTTATATGATTGAACGCTTGAGTGATTATCTGTCTAGAGCTAAAGGTGAACTGAAACTTATTAGTATACATGCTTCTATGGTCACCACTCAAGTTGAACAAGTACTTAAGGCTCAGAATGATTTGCTCAATGAATTAAATAGTAAGAATAATGACTATGCTGTTAGAGTTGCAACTAGAGGTGGTAAAAGGACTCAGGAACCTTTGTATCCTGAAGGCCACCCTAAGAGAATTGAGCAAGATTCTCAGAGAGCTAATTTAGATGCACCTAGTTCTTTTAAGAAGAAGAAAAAGAAAAACGATAGAACCTTGCATGCTTCTAGTGAACTTGTAGCTGACATACCTGAGAATCCCAATGATATATCTGTTTCTGATGCTCAGACACAATCTAGTAATGAACATGAACCTAGTGATAATATTAATAATGATGCTCATGATGATGCTCAACCTAGCAATGATAATGATGTAGAGATGCAACCTGCTGTTGATGTTGATAACCCACAATCAAAGAATCAACGTTATGATAAGAGAGACTTTGTTGCTAGGTAGCACGGTAGGGAAAGAGAACCATGGGTTCAGAAACCCATGCCTTTTCCTCCGAAACCATCCAAGAAAAAGGATGTTGAGGATTTTGAGCGCTTCGCTGAAATGATTAGACCTATCTTTTTGCATATGCGTTTGACTGATGTGCTTAAAACAAATCCTTATGCTAAGTATATGAAAAATATTATTACCAACAAAAGAAAGATACCTGAAGTAGAAATTTCCACCATGCTTGCCAATTACACTTTTGAGAGTGGAATTCCTAAGAAATTAGGAGATCCAGGAGTACCTACTATACCTTGCTCCATTAAGAGAACCTATGTTAAAACTGCTTTGTGTGATCTTGGAGCTGGTGTTAGTGTTATGCCTCTCTCTTTATATCGTAGACTTGACTTGAGTAAGTTGACACCTACTGAAATATCTTTGCAAATGGCCGATAAATCAACTGCTATACCTGTCGGTATTTGTAAGGATGTGCCCGTTGTAGTTGCAAATGTTACTATTCTAACGAACTTTGTTATACTTGATATTCCCGAGGACGATAGTATGTCTATTCTTCTTGGAAGACTCTTTTTGAATACTGCAGGGGCTGTTATTGATTGCAACAAAGGCAATGTCACTTTTCATGTCAATGGTAATGAGCATACGGTACACTTTCCAAGGAAACAACCTCAGGTCCACAGTATTAATTATATTGGAAAAACATCAACTATCACTACTGGAGGTTTTGAGTTTCCTCTTCCTACTATCAAAAAGGCATATGACATCCTTATTGTTGGGGACATGCATATCCCCATTGAGGTAACCTAGTGTTATTAGAAAATTCTCTGGTTTCATGTTATTCGGAAAGAGTTTATTAACAAGACCTGATCAACCTTGTTAATGGGTTCCTTTTGATTAGCATGTGATAGGTGAATCTAGATAGCACAACCTTCTGTGATATTACTTGTTATAAGTCTGCTAGCCAATGCAGATGAGTTTGACAATTTTATTGTGAAATAAGAAAACTTCAATGCTTATGTTGGTAGACAATTACAACACAATGCTTATATGATTGGACGCTTGAGTGATTATCTGTCTAGAGCGAAAGGTGAACTGAAACTCATTAGTATACATGCTTCTATGGTCACCACTCAAGTATAACAAGTACTTAAGGCTCAGAATGATTTGCTCGATGAATTAAATAGTAAGAATAATGACTATGCTGTTAGAGTTGCTACTAGAGGTGGTAAAATGACTCAGGAACCTATGTACCCTGAAGGCCACCCTAAGAGAATTGAGCAAGATTCTCAGAGGGCTAATTTAGATGCACCTAGTTCTTCTAAGAAGAAGAAAAAGAAAAATGATAGGACTTTGCATGCTTCTAGTGAACCTGTAGCTGACACACCTGAGAATCCTAATGATATATCTGTTTCTGATGCTGAGACACAATCTGGTAATGAACATGAACCTAGTGAAAATATTAATGATGATGTTGATGATGACGCTCACCATAGCAATGATAATGATGTAGAAATTGAACCTACTTTTGATCTTGATAACCCACAATCAAAGAATCAACGTTATGATAAGAGAGACTTTGTCGCTAGGAAGCATGGTAGGGAAAGAGAACCATGGGTTCAGAAACCCATGCATTTTCCTCCGAAACCATCCAAGAAAAAGGATGATGAGGATTTTGAGCGCTTTGCTGAAATGATTAGACCTATCTTTTTGCGTATGCGTTTGACTGATGTGCTTAAAACAAATCCTTATGCTAAGTATATGAAAGATATTATTACCAACAAAAGAAAGATACCTCAAGTTGAAATTTCTACCATGCTTGCCAATTACACTTTTAAGGGTGGAATGCCTAAGAAATTAGGAGATCTAGGAGTACCTACTATACCTTGCTCCATTAAGAAAAACTATGTTAAAACTGCTTTGTGTGACCTTGGAGCTGGTGTTAGTGTTATGCCCCTCTCTTTATATCGTAGACTTGACTTGAGTAAGTTGACACCTACTGAAATATCTTTGCAAATGGCCGATAAATCAACTGCTATACCTGTCGGTATTTGTGAGGATGTGCCTGTTGTAGTTTCAAATGTTACTATTCTAACGGACTTTGTTATCCTTGATATTCCGGAGGACGATAGTATGTCTATTATTCTTGGAAGACCCTTTTTGAATACTGCAGGGTCTGTTATTGATTGCAACAAAGGCAATGTCACTTTTCATGTCAATTGTAATGAGCATACGGTACACTTTCCGAGAAAACAACCTCAGGTCCACAGTATCAATTATATTGGAAAAATTTCAACTATTACTATTGGAGGTTTTGAATTTCCTCTTCCTACTATCAAGAAGACATATGACATCCTTATTGTTGGGGACATACATATCCCCATTGAGGTAAGCCAGTGTTATTCGACAATTCTCCTGTTTCATGTTATTCGGAAAGAGTTTATTAACAAGACCTGATCAACCTTGTTAACGTATTCCTTTTGATTAGCATGGGATAGGTGAATCTAGATAGCACAACCTTCTGTACCCTCCTTTTACTTTCTGTTAATTATGATAAATAAAGCAAAAATAGTATTCTCTGTCTGTTTCCAGACTTATCCGGGCAATAAAAAAAATATCTCGAAAATAAAAGTTCTCTAAATACCATGAAAATGAAATATGATTTTTCTAGAATATTTGAGAAAATATGGCACTGAACACACAGCGAGGGGAGCCAACACATGGCCACGAGGGTCCAGGGCGCGCCCCTGCCTCGTGGGCCCCACGTGGCCCCCTCCACTTATTCCTACACCCATGCTCTTCTTCTTCCTCCCAAAAAATCCCCAACCAGCTCAAACCCGAGTTCTAGCTCATCTTGCTGCCATTTTCGATCTCCTTCCTCAAAGCACCATTCACCAAACTGTTTCGGGAGATTGTTCCTTGGTATGCGACTCCTCCATTGGTCTAATTAGTTTTTGCTCTAGTGCTTTATTTGTTGCAAATTTATGCTGCTGAGGTGACCTTGTTCTTGAGTTTGCATGTCAAAATTTTCTTGGTCTCAAGTAGTTCTAACGCATGATATAGCCTCTAGGCACTTCTAGGAGTTGTTGTTATCAATCTTGTTGAGCTTGGCTAACTTTTATTTTGAAGTTACTAAAAATTTCAGAAAATTTCAGAAAAATGTCTAGGAGAAACTTCCAAGGTGGTCCTTCAAGGAAGCAAGAACCGAGGCTCGCGTTCCGTGAGCCGGACGATGAATCACCGAGGGATGCTGATGTGTGGCCTTGTGAATGGCCGTCAGATGAATTCATGGGTCAAGCTGGCATTAAAGATGAATTTTACGCATACGTGTGCAACGCTGACCTCGAGGACTTCATACAAGATAAGTGTCCTCAATACCGTGGCTTAACTGATAGCTTTGTGAGAAGGTTTAAATTTTCATCTTCATGTAATTCTCACACTGTACTGTTTGACCTATATGATAAATCTTATACTATGGATTTAGAGGACTTTAATGTTTCTTGCAAACTCCCACAGTGGGGCGGTATGAGTGATCCTCGCAAATCTGAATTTAGAGAATTCCTTGCTAGTATTACAGTGGGGGAGTCCAGGGAAGTCACACAGGCTACCATGGGGAGCATACATTTCCCTGCTATTCATTACTTTGCTCTCTTTATCGATAGATTCATAAACGGTAAGGATAAGGCTTGTCACATGTGTGTCCCTGATCTTAGTGTTCTTAGGAGTGTCGTACTAGGTGATAGGCAATATAACTTGGGAGCCATTGTTGCACGTAGACTACACCATAATGGGTTGCATGGAGATTTATTTGGTGGGATTTATGCTACCCGCATAGCCCGCTTTCTTGGTGTGTTTGTGCACATGAATAATGAACCTTTACCTCCTGCTTATTTAGACTGCCATGCTATGACTAGTCACCGGTTTATAGAGTGGGATAATCAAACCCTCAAATATCGACTAATCTTTAACAAGTAGCATGCCATCCCTATTGTTCTTCCTGCCCCTACTTTGTTTAACTTTTAGGAAAAAGGGAGATACACTATAACTATGGAGGAGGCAAATGCTTATTATAACATGACGGAGGCAGCCCGCCTTCAAGCTGCAGCTCAGCATGCAGCATCTGCTGCGTCTCAGTACGACCCCAACTACAACTTTGGATATTCGTCAGGCCAATACTGACCATAGACCAACTTAGGCCAAAAGCCAGGAGGGTCCGGATTACACTGACAAGGTTGTATTATTACAAGCCCAGTAGGATGTATAATAAAGGATCATAGCCCATAGAGGTTTAGGGCCCATGTATAAGGCCCATGGTCTGTAAACCGTCGTACCATGTAACTTGGGATGTAAGATAGAAAGAATAGAGACCGAGGTGGATACGTTTATGAGCCGGCCTCGGGAGTCTGTAAACCGGACCGGGCGTCGCCTCCTATATAAAGGGACGACCCGGCGACGGTTCAGGACAAGAAACAACAGGTCGAGACACAGGCAAGCGGATTCGCTCCCTGGTCATCAAAGCCCAAGCAATAACACACCAAACTAGATATAGGCTTTTACCTTCATCGAAGGGGCCGAACTAGTATAAAACTCCCTGTGTCCTTCGTCCGCTTTAACCCCTTTGAGCTAACCCGCGCGATGGCCTCACACCTAAGTCCAGTAAACCGAACATCTGCCGTGCTAATTCCACGACAGTTGGCGCCCACCGTGGGGCTATCGCACGATAGTTTCGAGTTCTTGAAGGGCAGCTTTGAAGGGCTCCAGGGTTACGCAGTGGGCCGGATCGCCAAGAGTCGTCGCGGCCGGATCTACATCGACGACGCCGACTGGGGCCCCGAGGCCGATTCAATTGAATACGGGTACTGGGTCCCCTTCGGCGGCATCCACGTCTTCATCGTGTCAGGACCGGGTTTTCGGGATATTAATCTCCCAAAAGTGGCCCTTGTGCTCACCAGCCCCAGGATTACTGTTAGGTGATGAGGCACCAACTTGTTACAGAAACTCCAAGCAAAATACATGATATGTAGTAGAAGACCGTTCTGGCCTGTGAGTACAACACAAGGTTTCTAGTGGCTAATGGCGGAAGCAGTTTGTGGTTTATCGGTGACTATGGGACTCCATTTCCCACGGGAACAGCTGACCAGGATAACTCCTATCTTCGCGAGGCTGCTAACTCCAATTGCGTAGGTTCCGGGGCTGTCATCGCGTCGTTCCTTCCCACGCAAGAAATCTGGCCAAGACAATAGCCAGGGACAAGCCAGTGAGTACTTTGAATGTACTCGCAAACATTATGAACATGGGTGAGACATAATCATGCTCTAGAATAATTGATGATTACTATGATAATAATGATATGACAGTTTATATTGAAGTAGGTCATTCGCATAAAAAGGCATATGCAATCAGGGAGTGATAATAAAATAAATAGCGATCATACCATAGTCGGGCATCTGAGCGACACCACAGAGAGGGCTTAAAAGGAAAATAAATAACAAGCATGCCACAGTCAGGCGTCTGAGCGACACCACATAAAGGGCTTATAAATAAAATAGATAACCAACATGCCACAGTCGGGCGTCTGAGCGACACCACAGAAAGGGCTTATAAATAAAAGAAATAACAAACATGCCACAGTCGGGCGTCTGAGCGACACCACAGAAAGGGCTTATAAGGAGAATAAATAACAAGCATGCCACAGTCGGGCGTCTGAGCGACACCACAGAGAGGGCTTAAAAGGAAAATAAATAACAAGCAAGCCACAGTCGGGCGTCTGAGCGACACCACATAAAGGGCTTATAAGGAAAATAAATAACAATGAATATCCAGGAGGTAGAACCGTCCCAAGGATACTTATTAATTCAAAGAATACAAATGGTTAGTCCACAATAATAATCATATTCACCATATGTCACAGATCATAATCAATGTTCTAGTTTAGTAGTTTCTCCTCCGAAGACCAACGCTAAGACTGACACTCGACCCATCCCAGACTGTAGTCCTTAACCATGGACACGGCTATTCGAATAGATTTAATATCTCTGCAGAGGGTGTACTCTTTACCCACGAGTAACGGTTTTCATTAGTCCATCGGAACTAATACCGTCTATGGTCTTTTAGTCGAAAACCCGCCTGACTTGCACACACCAGCTTAGCTTTACTTGTGTCTGGAATCACCCACGACATCCGTTAAACAAACTCTGAGTGGGGAGGCTACAACCTCGCGTAGCATGGGATCAAATATCTATTGCGCGCTCTAAGGGGTGCCCCCCTCTCGGTCCCAACCGGAAACACCCATACCCCCGGACCAGGTGGCATGCCTACCGGATGCAACCGTTATCTTCCACCATGGCCTCTCTGTACGGTGTGTGCTAGGACAGGGGTTGACACTTACTGAACCGTACCCTACCAGCGGCAGGGACAAGTGGTAGCACAAAACAAGTATGGGGGTTACTAGAACAAGA
Organism: Secale cereale; assembly: GCA_902687465.1. Taxonomy (NCBI): domain Eukaryota; kingdom Viridiplantae; phylum Streptophyta; class Magnoliopsida; order Poales; family Poaceae; genus Secale; species Secale cereale. Next base: position 787,224,812 of record LR738715.1, on the reverse strand, counting down.
CTCGATCTACAGTCGACTCAGGAGGTTTCAGCATTACTCATATGATTAGTCATAACCGATATATTTCACAACAACAGTCGGAATCACCATTCGTCATGCCTTACCAAGCCATACCGGACTCCACCGTCCCGACGGGGAGCTAGTGACAAGCTCGCGTCTACACAAGACCGCGACTTTCACGGCTTCCTTCCATTGGGCATGAAAGGCATACGAAGGGGATCACCATCATGCATACAAATAATTCTCAGCAAGCGTTTACCTCATGCACTCATGGGTATGATCATATCATCACATAAGAAATAAAATGAACGCATTCATTTGTTGCAAATGTGTCAACAACAACCGCATGCAATAAACCAGGGTTCAAAAGTGCTTGCCTTCAAGTAGAGGGGAGGAGAAATGCATTCCAACACTTTTTGGAAGTTTTCTCCCTCTTCAAAATCCTAAATGAAATAATATGAAATCAATACATAGACTCAAAACAGCCCAAAAAAGTTGTGTGGCAAATTTTCAAATAAATATGAAAATAAACTAGACAATATTTGGGAAACAACAAAAAAAGAATCAAGTCATTTGAATTAATATTTAAAAAGATAATGCGAGCCAAAGTTTAGTCAAATCTGTTTTTAGAATAAAACAGAAATAGGAAAACGCTTCGATTAGAATACGCTTTTGGAGTAGGGGAGATGTACTTCTGAGGTTTACGCCTTCACTTATGCATGCGTGGACTGGTGCTGTCTCGCTGACAGAGGGCCCAGGGGGCCCACTGGTCAGGTTTGACCAGTCGCCCCCGCCTCCTTCTTCCTCTGGCCGAATAGTGGCGCGGCTCCGGCAGTCAATGCCGACGAACGGGGGCTCCTCGATGGCATCCGAGGGCGGGGATGGATCCGCCAGACCGGGGCGGTCCTCCCGGGACCGAGGGGGCGACAGAGGTGGAGGAAAACACCGGCGACGAGCTTCGCGGCGGACGGCGGCCTCGGGTTGAATTGGGGCTTCACACTACGGTGGTTCCCGAGCTAGTTTGATATGATGGGCGGCTCCGCAGGGTCATGGGTGGTCGAATGGTGGCATTGGCTGGACGGGAGGGGCTCGGGTTGCGACGGATTGGACTGGAGTGCGGCGGCGGCCGTACTCGCCGGAGATGGAGAAGAAAACTTCCCCTGGACGATTGGCTACTACGGGGTTGCTCTGCGGGGTGGGTAGTGACTGTCTGAGGTTGCGGAGATGCTCGGGGCGTCCTTAAATAGGTGGGCAATGGCGGTTCCATTGCAGCCGGGGATAAGATCGCCGGCGACCGCCATTCTGTAGCTTAGGGCGACGTGGCGGCGACGCGCGCTAGGGGACAAACTCGTGGATGATCTGGAGCTGCTCCAAGGGGCAGGTGGCGAGCGCTGGAGGCTCTGGCGGCGCTGTCCACGGCAGGGGCTGCTGTGGCCGCCCGCTAGCTGCCGCAGCCGACCTGACGGCGGCACTGTGGGGTTCCAGTGTCGTCTCTGCGGTGGGGGAGAGGGCAGGCATGCAGGCGGTGCGAGTGCAGCGGCCAGAACGGGCGCAAGGTGTCGGCAGAGGGACGCAGCGGCTCGGTGCGTGCGCGTGCAAAACATGCGCTCTAGGCGCGCCCAGAGCACGCACGTGAACTGCTCGACGAAATGCCAGAGCATGCCACAGGGCTTGGGTAAGGCTGGGTATTAGCAGGGCTAGGTTAGAGGCTTGCGGGAGATTAGTGGACATGCTGGCATGTATGGAGGGGCAAGGTCACAGTGCAAAGTAAAGATCATGCCAAAACTGGCCATGTACCTCAGGTGTTTGACAAAATACTAGAGGTCACTAGGCAACTCTTGGGGTGGCCAAATTTTCCAGATCAGAGTCTCTCTAGGTGAATGAGATGATGGCAAAGCTAGTTGGGCAAAACCAGAAACTTGCTAGGGCAAGTTTTGCAAATCTACAGTTCTGGACAGAAAGTGAAGGGCATTGTTTCATGGATCTAAAATCTTCCAATGGGTCCAATTTTCTGGGTTTAAGGGTTTTACAGGATGGCCTTCAAGTAGGAAAATGAATTATAGCTAGAGGAAAAGGTTAAATGGTGGTTGATGTACAAATCACCATGCTGGACCAGAATGGAAAAGAGGTTGATTCACTCAAATTTTCTAAAGAACTACTCTGGGTTTTGGCATAAAGTTGAAAGATATACTCCTATGAACATCCCATAATTTTGGTGGAAGCTTTAAAGAAATATTTAATGGGGTTGTAGTGCAAAACTGCCCACTGGACCAGATTTGAACCCTTGATGTGGAGCTCAGAATATTAGATGAATGAACTATATTCCTGCATAAAAGGGGTCCAACAACATCACATGACATCTACAATTTTTGGTTGTTATTTTAGATGAACCTATCAAAGGGTTGTAGTACAATTGGGGCCCTAAAACTAAGGGGAAACCATTTATAGAGAGAAGACAATTAGGGAGACAAATATATAATTAATTCCACTGATATCAGAAAAGTTTTATTAAGAGAGCATGAGGGTCTAACCATAACTGGAAGGTTTTCCACTTGTGGTGAAATCTCCACATAAAGGAAAAGAAATGGTCCTGGAAATCAAAAGGAGAATCTAGCCAAATGAAAATTTTAATTTCCTTGCAAAATTTTAATTAATAAAACATGGTTAAATTTTTGGGGTGTTACACATCGGCAAGATCGGCGAACCGGGACCTGAGTCGGACATCTCCCCCAACCTCGTCGAGCCGACTCAGCGTGCGAGATCGGCCCGGATTCAGCCCGCCGTGAAGCATGTTTTCGTTGGAGTAGTGCATGGAGGACAAGCCGAGGACGAATCGGATTCTGGTGGCGAGACAGTTGTCTATTCCGACGTTGAATCTTCATCCGAAGAGACCGAATCTTTGTATCTGTTGCAGGACGGCCGGTCCGAGGGTGTTTCCTATGGCAGTAATATTCCGGATCCCTTTGATCCGCCGAACAGGGTCGCTGTTTTCATGGCCGGATCACAACCTCTGCAGTAGCCCTCGACGACCGGGGTGATAACCTCAGAGGCAGCAGGAGCCAGAGTTGGAGGCCTTTCCCCGTCGCCCTCTGACGTCCTAACCACCTCAGTCGATAACTTGACGGCTCTCGCAACAGCGGAAGTAGCCCAGGCCGACAAGGCGCAGCATGATGCGGAGATCGCTCATTTGAAGAGCAGGATTGAGCAAGCTAAGTTGGATCTGGATGCGGAGAAGGCCAGGATGGCTACAAGACAGGCAGAGCTAGATTCCCAAGCTTTTCGGCTCAGGCTGGATTAGAACGCTTCACAGGAGGTAATGTACAGAAGGCAACAATCTTGTTTACCGCAGGTTTATGAGGCAAGGAATCTCTTTAATACACCAGGAGCGGGAACCAGTAACCGCCTAGAGGTAAACCGGGGAGGAGCTCCGGGGACGGGCGCGTCGGTTCAGCCACCAGCCGCAGAGCGGAACCGCCAAGTTGTGCCGACGCCGCACCTACCCACTCCTCCCGGCCATTATTCTAACCCGTTGGACAACATTGTCGCCGCCGCTTCACGGCTGGCCGCTCTTCCCATTGAGGGAACGTCCCCCATAGCAATGGAGGCACGACGGGCTAAGGAGTTGCTGGACACAGCATTAACACAGCAGCAGGCGTATTCTTATAGCCGGGAGAGGATTCATTCAACCCCCCGCCCGAGCCGGAGTTACACGAGGCACCTGGATGAACCGACGAATTTAGCAGCGCGCGGAGACGGCACCGATAGAGGCAGGATAATCCGGCAGGAGCAGGAGCACATGCCCAAGAGGCGGTGGACCAGGCTAGACATATTGCCCGCGACGACACCCGTCAAGCAACGCCGGTTCACCCCACCACCACAGAAACATGAATCATGTCCAGTTCCTTAGGGGTACAGTGTCTCATCCCCGCTTTACGGAACGTGAAATTACCCAAAGACTTCAAAGGCCCGCGCAAGGTACCCAACTACATGACAGATCTGGCTCCAGAGGCATGGGTTGAAAGTTATGAGATGGCTATGGAGATGCTAGACGTGGATGAGGCTGCGTGTGCCAAATACTTCACAATGATGCTTCAGGGCACGGCCCGGACATGGCTAAAAGGTTTAACACCTAACTCCATCGGATCATGGGGCGAGTTGCGTCGCCGGTTTATCAATAATTTCAAAGCACATGCAAGCAGCCGATGTCCGTGGTTGATTTAGCTGCATGTGTTCAAGGAGAGCAAGAGACCACAAGCAGTTGGGTGCGGCGAGTATCTGAAATTTTGCACTCCTCCAATAGCATCAATCCGAGCACTGCTATAGTGACCTTGGAAGGCAATTGCCGGTTTGAGCCTTTGAGGCAGAAGCTGGGATGACTCAAGCGTGATTGCAATGACATGGGAACGCTCATGGGCGCTTTGGTAAAGTATGGAGACTCTGATAGCACCAAGTATCTAGACGCAGACGGAGACAAGTCCGGGAAAGCGAGCAAAAACGGTAAACCGGCGCAGGTTAATCCGGCAGGTACAGGTTACAATGGCAAGCGTAAAGCGGAGGGCAACTCGGACTTGTGGCCAATACCAACGCTCAAGACAACAGGCAGCACCGCAAGGGTAGACCGCCCCCACGCAATGGGAGGCCGCCTATTAATCTAGATCGCCAGTTGAGTGTGCCTTGCCCAAAGCACGGTACAGAGGAAAACCCAGCTATTCATCTCTGGAAAGACTGTTTTATTATGCAGGAGTTTATGAAACAGGCCAAGTATAACCATGCCCCCCCCGGCGGATCAGGTCCCGGTTTTCAGGGTCCGGGTTACCAGGGAGGTGGATCCGGATCAGGATACCACGGCGGTAACAATAACCATAATGGCAACAATCAGCATCAGCAGAACCAGCAACATGGTCAGGGTGGATAGAACAATCAAGGCAATCAACAGCGTCAGCAGCAACAACAATCCGGATATCAGAATAATCCGAAGGAGCTAAGCAGTGGGCAATATCATGTTTTCACCACAAGTTTGTGCAAACGGGATCAAAAGGTTTTGAAGAGAGCAGTGCATGCTGTTGAACCGGCAATACCGCGTTTTTTACGTTGGTCTGAGCAGCCCATTATATGGAGCAGAGAGGATCACCCGCCATGGGTTGATAATCCGGGTCAGTTGGCTTTAGTGGTGGCACCTCAGGTGGGTGGTTACAAGTTCACAAAGGTACTTATGGATGGAGGCAGCAGCATCAATATCCTATACTATGAGACTTTCCGACTTATGGGATTGACAGATAAGAAGCTCCGACAGTCCAACACAGTGTTCCATGGAGTGGAGACCGGTAAATCAGCTTACCCAGTTGGGAAAATCGATCTAGAAGTTACCTTTGGGGATGAGCATGATCCTAGATCGGAGACAGTGACCTTCGAGGTTGTAAAGATCAGGAGCCCATATCATGCCCTGTTTGGGAGACCGATTTACGCCAAGTTCACGGCTAGACCGTGTTATGTTTATTTGCAGCTCAAGATGCCGGGTCACAAGGGAACCATCACGGTTCACGGGAGCCGCAAGATCGCGTTGGAATGCGAGGAAGGAGACGCAACATACGCTGAGGCAGTTTGCGCTACGGAGGAACTGAAATTTTATAAGGACAATGTTGATCCGGCAGATATGTCCCCGTTGAAGAAGCCAATTACAGAGCATGATCCGGCGTTGAATTTTAAATTGGCAGAGGAAACCAAGCAGGTTGACTTTGTTCCAGGCGATTCATCCAAGCAGTTCACTATCAGCGCTAACCTAGACCCCAAATAGGAAAGCACGCTCATCGAGTTAATCCGTGAGAACCGGGATACCTTTGCATGGAAGCCTTCTGACATGCCAGGTATACCGAGGGAACTCGCTGAGCATAGTATTAATATTGATCCAAAGTTTAAACCGGTCAAGCAGTATTTACGCCACTTCAATGAGGAGAGGCGCAAGGCTATTGGTGAGGAAGTGGCTAGGCTTTTGGCCGCAGGCTTCATAGTGGAAGTATTTCATCCGGAGTGGTTGGCTAATCCGGTGCTGGTGCTAAAGAAAAACGGAACTCGGAGGATGTGTGTTGATTATATAGACTTGAATAAAGCTTGCCCGACAGATTCTTTTGCTCTCCCCCGTATTGATCAGATCATCGATGCTACGACGGGATGTGAACGGCTAAGTTTTTTGGATGTGTATTCAGGTTATCATTAGATCAAGATGGCAGTTAAGGACCAGGAGAAGACATCTTTCATAACTCCCTTTGGAGCCTCCTGCTATGTATCCATGCCTTTTGGGCTCAAGAGTGCCAAAGCAACTTATCAGCGTTGTGTGCAGAACTACCTACAAGGGCAGATTGGAAGAAATGTCCATGCATATGTGGATGACATTGTGGTAAAATCCAGGAAGGAGGAGACGCTAATAGAGGACTTAAAAGAAACCTTTGACAACCTCCGGGTTTACAAGATGATGCTTAATCCGGAGAAGTGTGTTTTTGGTGTTCCAGCAGGCAAGCTCCTTGGATTCTTAGTGTCAAACAGAGGGATTGAGGCTAATCCGGAGAAGATCAAGGCGATCACATCCTTGGCTAAACCGGCTTGTATCAATGATCTCCAGCGCGTGGCAGGCCGTATTGCAGCATTGAGCCGGTTCATCAGCCGTTTAGGAGAAAAGGCGATCCCGCTTTATCAGATGATGAAAAAGACGGACCAGTTTGTCTGGAGCGATACTGCAAACATTGCGTTCGAGGATTTGAAGCGGCAATTAGCAGAACCACCAGTTCTTGCTGCCTCCGTTGACAAGGAGCCGCTGTTGTTATACGTGGCCGCCAATGCCCGTGCATTTAGCGTGGCCATTGTGGTGGAGCGCAAGGAAGCAGGCAAGGAATATCCGGTTCAACGTCCGGTTTACTACATCAGTGAGGTCCTCATTGAGTCAAAGCAAAGATATCCACACTGGCAGAAGTTGGTATATGGCGTGTTCATGGCAAACCGGAAGTTGAAGCACTACTTCCAGGGCCACCCAATCACTGTCGTCAGCTCAGCTCCGTTGGGGGATATAATCCAGAACAGAGAAGCCACTGGCAGAGTGGTGAAGTGGGCCATTGAGCTTAGCCCGCATGGATTAAAATATGTGCCCTGTACCGCTATAAAATCCCAAGCACTAGTGGATTTCATCAATGATTGGACAGAGTTGCAAGCACCTGAGGAGAAGCCGGATCATACATACTGGACTATTCACTTTGATGGTTCAAGGCAATTGGAGGGCTCGAGGGCTGGAGTCGTGTTAACTTCCCCACGAGGTGATAAGTTCTGTTATGTCCTCCGTTTAATGTTCCCTTGTACTAACAACGCTGCTGAGTACGAAGCTGTCCTCCATGGTTTACGGATGGCCAAGAAGGTGAACTTGAGCCGGGTTAAGTGCTTTGGTGACTCAGATCTGGTGGCACAACAAGTATCTGGTAAGTGGGACTCTAAGGATCCGCTTATGGCAGCTTACCGGCGAGAAGTGGATGCAGTTGCGGGATACTTCGAGGGATATCAGGTGGACCACATAGACCGGCGAAAAAATGAAGCGACCGATGCTTTGAGCCGGCATGGCTCTCAGCGTAAACCGGTTCCACCTAATACCTTCTTGGATGAATTGCATAGCCCGTCAGTACAGATACCTTCAGAGGAGGACTTGGCTGTTCCTGATCCGAAGGCACAGTTGGTCGCGGCACTTCATGTCATTCCGGATTGGACACTCCCCTATCTGGCATACATGAGCCGAGGCGAGTTGCCAGAGGGCGAAGTTGAGGCCCGACAGATAATCCGGCGGTCTAAATCTATGACCATCATCAATGGAGAGCTTCATCACCGCAGGGTTTCTGGAGCGTTTTAGCGGTGTGTATCATCAGAGGAAGGCTGCGATATGCTTCGAGAGGTTCATGAAGGGGATTGTGGTCATCACGCCGGTTCAAAGTCCTTGGTGGCTAAAGCTTTTCGTCATGAGTTCTACTGGCTGACGGCTCATGCTGATGCAGAGGACTTGGTCAGAAATTGTGACGCTTGCCAGAAGTTTTCACGACGTGCGCATGTACCGGCGTAGGAGCTACGGATGATCCCAATCACTTGGCCGTTTGCGACTTGGGGGCTTGACATGGTTGGACCCTTTAAAAGATCCCAAGATCAGAAAACCCACCTGTTAGTAGCAGTGGACAAATTTACAAAGTGGGTTGAAGCAGAGCCAATCAGTAAGTGTGATGCGGCAACAGCGGTTAAGTTCATCAAAAAGGTAATTTTCCGGTTTGGCTTTCCACACAGCAGTATAACTGATAATGGCACCAACCTATCTAAAGGAGAGATGGAAGAGTTCTGTCAAAGAGAACATATTCGCCTTGATGTGTCATCAGTAGCTCACCCTCAGTCCGATGGCCAAGCTGAAAGAGCCAACCAAGAGATCTTGAGAGGCATCAAGCCCTGGCTTATGGTTCCTTTGCAAAGAACACCGGGTTGCTAGGTAGAGGAGTTGCCTTCTGTTTTATGGAGCATCAACACTACACCTAACAGATCTACAGGATACACACCCTTTTTCATGGTATACGGTGCTGAAGCGGTCCTCCCTAGTGATATTCGGCATGATTCACCACATGTGGCGGCCTATGTTGAAGCGGATAATGAACAAGCAAGGCAAGATGGCTTGGACCGGCTAGACGAAGAACGGGACACGGCAGCAGCGCGATCAGCGATTTATCAACAAGACCTACGCCGGTACCACAGCCGCCGGGTTAAGACCAGAACGTTCCAGGAGGGAGATCTGGTGCTCCGGCTCATCCAAGACCAGACAGATATGCACAAGCTATCCCCACCTTGGGAAGGACCCTTTGTGGTCAGCAAAAACCTACACAATGGATCATACTACCTCGTCGATGTTCGAGAACATAAGGACTCACGTACGGCGGAAGAGGAGACGAAGCGGCCGTGGAACATCGCTCTTCTTCGACCTTACTACACTTGAGCCATTGGCTCCACTTTATGTACAATGTATATACTATAATTAATAAAATAAACTGGCGCCCCTGGATCACCGGGGAATCAGCCATCTTCTTTGCACAAGAGTATCACATGGGGGCTTCGAAAGAAACCTACCATGGCCTCTTAAACCGGCGCCCTTGACAGAACCAAGGAATCAGCCGTGTTCTTCAAAGGAGTATCACATGGGAGTTTCTACAGAAGCTTACCATGGCCTCTATACCGGCGCCCATGATACATCAAGGAATCAACCATCTTATCAGAACAAGAATCACATGGGGGCTTCCGCGGGCAAGGAAGTTTTCCATGACCTCTTGAGCCGGCAGCGGTATGAAGCCCATCATAAGAGCACTGCTCTGGTTGCTTCGGCAATTTCCACATGATGATGAGGGGTAAAAGAGAGTGTTGGTGCCCAACCCAGCTCAAACATATGCCCCAATGAGCAAAACGGCTCACACACTACCGGGGGGCTCGTAGAGAGTTGAATACCCTTGTAGTGAACATGGCTTGGAAGCCTAGTGCATGCACCTAAAACCCCGGATTAACCTGCCTGTCTCAAGTAAATCACGCCGTCCAGGTAAACCTGGTATGACCCGTCGAACCTGCCACAAGTTACTCCTTCGGGACCCTGAACTTGGCCACGTTAAATTGATGATCATCGAGTTGATTACCTAAAGACAAAATCTTTATGAGATTTTGAAACATTGGGTAGCTTGTCATCGATGATTTGGTTAAGGATTGCGGAGCATCTTGACAGGCTTTGCTAAAATGGTTAATGACAGTAGCCTGGCAGCTCATAAAAAGCCTCGAATTTGGAGCCTAGCAGCTCGTAAAAAGCCTCGACTACATGGTCTTATTTGCCCCAAAAACCTTATTTCTATTTTTTATGATTTCACAAATCTTGGCCATCATGATCATTGGTTTTTAACCAAGTCCATTGATGCGAGACTGGACAACTACAAGGTTGACCATATATCTACAAAGTTAAAGTGTGGGTCATGAACACCAGCGAGAGTTAAACCGGCATTCATCGTAACCCGGATCGGCAATCAGGCTAAGCCAAACAAGAGAGCCAAGAGCCTCATCAGCGCCTGCGCTTTCACTTATTCCTACCGGGTTAAGGTTAACAAGCACACTTAATCAAAGGTATGATATATGTTTGTGATCAAAAGCTATTCCTTGATATATATATATATATATATATATATATATATATATATATATATATATATATATATATATATATATATATATATATTAGAGCAGTATAATCCATCCGGTGGTAAACCGCCAGGACATCTTTTAGCTTCGTTCATGTAGGCACATGTAATATAAGCTGATCACGCATTGCAAATAGAAGATTAAATTGAGAGATGCCAATTCAAATAGTACCATAAACAGTGGGGCAAAGGCAGTATTTCAATTATCCTATTATAAGGCACTTGCAGGCCCGAATGGATCAAAAGTTTCTGGCAAAGTACTCAGCAACTACAAATTAAACCGGACGGTTTACGACTCCTCTTCACGCTGTGAAGGCTGAGGGTCAACTTGTTCCGGGTCTTCATCGACTTCAGGCAATTGCTGGAAACCAGGAGCACTCCAGTCAATCTTGGAGAGGGCATGGAAATACACTTCATCATTGATAAGATCTGAAGGGTCAATATCTGGAGCGAAAGTGTGGTTACGAACTGGTGGGATAAGATTTTCAGTGTCGTAAACCGGCCGCTCCACCCGCAAATTTTCTAGATCGTAAGCCGGATGATACCTTGTCAAATCTGCTTCATCGGCAAGCTTACTGGCGAGAGGGCGCATATCCTTGGTCAAAGAGCGGAGATCTTCAGCAGAGAAGGCTGACCCGTCCTCTTTCATGCTGGGATAGTCGTTCATGGCTTCAGCCGGATCAAAATCAGGGACCCATGCTTTGGCCCGGGTCAGCGCCATGAGAGAGCCAGCTCGCGCAGCAGACTTCTTCACCTCAACAAGACGTACAGGTTGGATAGACAACTTTTCCAGGGTGGCTTGGATGGTGGTCGGCGCCGGTTTATTGTGTGACATGGCACTGATAGCCCTTTGAGCGCCATAATAGAGCTGCTCCACCAGGGTATAAGCTGCCTTGAGCTTCTTCCGGACATCGTCTCCAAGATGAGTTATGTGCCTCCCTGTATGCAATTGGCGAGTTAAACCGAAGCAGAACAAAGATTGCAAGGATACAAATATATGAAGACAGATACTCACCGAAGATAGCAGAAGTCATGTTCTCTATTTGCTGTTTCAACTCGGATAATTCCTGCGTAACCGGATTGAGAGCGGCTTCGACATCCTTTGCTTATTTTTCTAGAGCGTCCCTTTGCACCTCCCATGTGGACCGCTCCGCTTCAAAATCTTTCTTCAATTTTTCCATGTTAGTCAAAGCAAGGACAAGTTCTTCCTTAGCTTTGGTTGAAGCAGCCGCATGGAAGGCCAAGCTATTCCGGAGCTCAGTTGCCTCCAAAGCTCTCCGGTTCAAGTCAGCCTGCAAGAAAAGCAAACGTGTGAGAAGGAAAGATTATTCAAAGTGTCAAGCACATAACAGGTTATGCACTTGACACTTGGGGGCTAATGTACAATTGAAGTAAGGGAAGCAAATTTTTTTAGACAAGTCCCAAGCACATAAACAGGTTATGCCCTTGGCACTTGGGGGCTAATGTAAGTTCATTCTCGAACATAATTGAAGTCCCGGTTCACCTACAGTGAAGCTAAACCGGCACTTGGGGGCTACTATGGTCTAAAGGTATGATTGCAAAGTACAAAGCACAAACAGAAAGCAAAAGGAAAGAAAGTCACCTCATATTTGTCATTCATCATGTTAACTAAGCCGGCTTCATAGTCACGGCTGGTGAAGAGCCGGTTCAGATACCCGGAATGAAGCTCCTGGGCACTCAACTGAGCATAGCTTGATAGATCTATGCTCCACTTTCCTTTATCTTGTTGAAGTTTCTCTTCCTTGGCAGCATGCCTAGCCAAGGTGACAGGCTCCGTGGGAGCAGTGAAGCCTAACCCGGTTATCTCAACATCTGTTGTCGAGGCAGCAGTTGGCTGGAGAGGATCAGCAGTGTGCACCGGACTAATAGGAGTCGGGCTAGACCGAGGAGGACTAACCCGGACAAGGCTTGCCGGTTCAGCCGTGTGCTCCATGTCATCACCTCCCGGAGCAGCAACATCATCATGATCCATAGGAGCGGGATCATCGAGCTGAACTTCAAAGTTGTCCTCTGGAGGGATGGCCGCTTCAGGGTCCTCGGCCGGTTCAGTAGTAGTGGTCTCCGCAGCTGGCTTATTTGCTTTTGCCTTTTAGCAAGGCTTTGGCATTCTGATAAAGGTCAAAAGAACAATGAGAATCATAAAGTTGAAACACATGAAGATAAACCGGACGTTTGAAAGAAGGACTTACTTAGGAACGGTTTTCAGCACTGGGACTTGCGTAGCGGTCGACTCGCCGGAAGAAGACAGAGGAGCCTCCTGATAGTTGGGATCAGACGGTTTAAGTGGTTTACGTATAAGGCCTGCTTTTGGATGAAGGAGGGTTGGAGTGAGTAAAACCTCGGAGCGGCGTCTGCGAGCCAGCGTAAGGGGTATTCCGGACGACTCAACCACATGGCCGCTATGGCGCGTGGTCCGACGAGCTTTGTGCTGCTGTTTCTTCAAAAGAAAGTTGGGATCCAATTGAGCATAAGGGTGAGAAAATGGATATTTCCGGGTTACCCGACGGATCTTGGGTGGCAACGGTTCTGAATCAGATGAGAGAGAAATTACCTCAACTCCCTCCACTTTACTTCCCTCCGCCAGATCCCGAGGAAAGGCATTATTAACGTAAATTCAGACAAAGGAAGATCAAAAGACATAAGGGTTAATTAGTACCTCAGAAGCCGGATCATCCTCGTAAGGGTTTGAACCGGAAGCGGCAGCAGCTTTTTTCTTCTTGACAGCAAAGGTTTTCTTGCGTGATTGCTTGGCCGGTTTATCCTGAGATTTTCTCTTCCAGAAAGGATCGTTGGCCTGTGATACGTCTAAAACGTATCTATAGTTTCTGCTTGCTCCATGCCTCTTTTGGGTGATATTGCTATGTTATTTATACACTTCCATACACTTTTGATCATATTTGGACTAACCTATTAACTCAGCGCACCCCAGTGCCAGTTTCTGTTTTCGGCTGTTTTTGTATTTCAGGTTTTCACATTACGAGAACTGCCAGGAAAAATCCAGAAAAATTATATAAAAAATCAGCGTTCCAGAAGCTACCTTGCGCCCGAAGTACAGCCGGGGGGGGGGGCACCAGGGCTCCAGGCGCCCTGGCGGCGCGCCCCCCTGGGCCACGCCGGGGGGGCGCCTGGGCCCCCCGAGGCTCCACTGATGCCCCCCTTTGGCAGATATTTAAAGCGTCTCCCGAAACCCTCGAGACGGGAACTCTTTTTTGCGATCTCATCTCTGTTCCGCCGCCGCCGCCGCTTCCAAGATCGGGAGCACCAGGAGAACTCTTCCCGGCACCCTGCCGGAGGGGAGGATCACCCCCGGGAGCCTCTCCACCACCATGGACGCCTCCCGGATGAGTTGTGAGTAGTCTCCCTTGGACCATGGGTCCATGACCAGTAGCTATGTGATGTTCTCCTCCCGTTCTTGTGCTTCACTAATTAGTCCTCGTGAGCTGCCCTACATGATCGAGGCACCTATGTAATCCTTATGCTGTTGCTATGATGAGTTTGCTGGGATCCGATGGATTATGAGATTATGTTCAGATTGTGTTTGAGTAATATATTTGATTCACCTCTTTTATATTTATGTTCGTAAGTAATTCTTGCATGTTCTCCGTTGTTATTTATTGCTTTGGCCAAGTAGTAGGTAGTGACTCCAAGAGGGAACGTTATGCTTGATTGTGGGTTCATGCCCCTCGATGACTAGCTTGAGTGACAGAAACATGAGTCTAGGGGATGTGTTGTTGCCACAAGGGGGAACACAACGGTGCTTGTGCCCGCGGGTGCAAGGACTGTTTACTTTACGCAAAGTTCTTTTAATGCAGTTGTCTGTTGCTTTGAGTTTACACTATGGGTGGGACTCGCAACTTAATACCAGCGAGATGTTCTGGATAGATATCTCAAGGTGGATGATTAGTAGTAGATGCAGATGGATTTCGGTCTACTTACCTCGGCGTACCGCCCATGCTTTGAACCTCAACCTTTCTTGGAACTTAGTCAGCATTAGTCCTGTCAATTGCCTAGCTGTAATTCGTTTACCTCACATAGCAGTTTTATCGTCTTTTGGGAGAGAGACATCACTAGTGAACATCATGAGACTCCGGTCCATATTACCACCATTGATCACATCCGCTATTTTCTTTCCGCATTTTATTTACTATTGCAATTATACCTATCACTATTATCACTTGCGTTTGATCCTTTGTAAACTACAAGGCCGGAGGGATTGACAACCTCTCTGTACTCGTTGGGAGCAAAGTTATTTGTATCTGTGTGCAGGTCCATGTTGATTGCTAATATCTGGTACCGTTAGCAGTTGACACCTTCTTGTTGAAACTGGGAGTCTCAGGGAAAACGATCCTTGGTATTGCCAAGGGAAAACTTCTGCTACACTGCATCTCAAACCTTCCACTTGGGGTAACCAACGAGGGGTGAGAAGCCACCTAGCAAAGCAATTTCTGGCGCCGTTGCCGGGGACTCCACTCTTCAGGATAGGGGAGTTGCACGCTATCTTTTACCTTTGCTTTTAGTCTTGTTAGTTTACCTTTCAGTTTTTGCTTTAGTATCTTTTATCGAAAATCACAAAAATAGTTATCTTGCTTGCTTGCTGCTATGGGTTCCACCGAAAACACCAAGTTGTGTGACTTCACTAGTCACAACAACGATGACTTTATCAGCACACCTATCACTACACCTGCCACTTCAGCACCTTCATATGAAATTAGACCTGCTTTACTGAACTTAGTCATGAAAGATCAATTCTCCGGTGCTGGAGATGATGCTGCTTTACACTTGAACAACTTTGTTGAACTTTGTGATATGCAAAAGTACCAAGAAATAGATGGTAATATTGTTAAGCTTAAGCTTTTTCCTTTCTCCTTGAGAGGAGGAGCTAAAATTTGGTTTCAGTCTTTGCCTAGAAATAGCATAGATTCATGGGACAAGTGCAAAGATGCTTTTATTGGAAAATACTATCCACCTGCTAAAATTATCCAACTAAGAAGTAACATAATGAATTTTAAACAATTGGATAATGAACACGTTGCCCAAGCTTGGGAACGTATGAAATCTCTTATCAAGAACTACCCTACTCATGGTTTGACTACTTGGATGGTTATCCAAACTTTTTATGCAGGCTTGAACTTTACTTCGCGGAACTTGTTAGATTCAGCCGCGGGAGGAACTTTTATGTCAACTACACTTGGTGCTGCCACAAAGCTTCTCGATGAGATGATGACCAACTATTCCCAATGGCACACCGAACGCGCTCCAACAGGTAGGAAGGTAAACTCTGTCGAGGAGATTTCCTCCCTTAATGAAAAAGTTGACTTGATTATGTCTCTACTTTCGAAGCAATCTTCTGTTGATCCTCGTGATGTTCCTTTAAATTCTTTGATTGCTCAAGAACAAGTAGATGTGAACTTTATCTCTAGAAACAATTTCAACAACAATGCTTATAGGAGTAATTTTGGTAGCAATCCTAGACCGTTCCCCTCTAACTCTTATGGGAACAACAATGCTTATCCTAGCACCAAGAACTCCACTACTGAACTAGAGATCATGCTTAAAGATTTCATCACTACCCAAAAAGCTTTTAATAATAGTGTAGAAGAGAAACTAAACAAACTAGGTGATCTCTCTTTGAAGGTAAACAATTTAGCCAATGAAGTTGAATTGCTTAAAATTAAAACTTCTCCTCTTGAGGAGAGGAAGGTCACTCCTATGAATGCTATTCAATTGCAAATTAATGAAAATATTAGGATGATGGCTAAACTTAAAGAGAGATGGGCTATAGAAAGGGAGGAAGAGGATAGAATTAAGAGCCTTCCTACCCACCACACTGTTGCTACTATCCAAGTTGTTGAGGATATCCAAACTCTTAGCACCCAATGCACTCCTGGTCCCATTGGACCTATTAATGGTGATGCTACGACTATAGAAACTACCAAACAAGTGAACCTAAAGGACACCACTACCACTTTACTTGATGCTAATGACCTTGATTTTGATAATTGCACTCTTACCGAAGTTATTAATTTCCTTCACAAGATGTCTAGAGACCCCCACACTAGCACGCTTAATCTTGCCTTCAGAGAGCATATCACTAATGCTCTCATCAAAGCTAGGCAGGAGAAACTTAGAGTAGACGCCTCCATACCTAGAAAGCTAGAAGATGGTTGGGATCCTATGATAAAAATTAAATTGAATGACTTCTCTTGCTATGCATTATGTGATGTTGGAGCTAGTACCTCTGTTATGCCCAAAAGAATATATGATATGCTTAAATTGAAACCTTTTGATTCTTGTTCTTTTGGTGTTCGTCTTGTTGATTCTTCCATAAAGAAACCTTTGGGGAGGATCGACGATGTTCTTATCGTTGTCAATGATAATTATGTTCCCGTTGATTTTCACTATTATGGATATTGAATGTGATCCTTCTTGTCCAATTATTTTGGGACGTCCCTTTTTGCGCACCGTTGGTGCTATCATTGACATGAAAGAGGGGAATATAAAATTTCAGTTTCCTCTCAAGAAAGGGATGGAACACTTCCCTCGAAAGAAGATCAAGTTACCTTTTGAGTCCGTTGTACGGGCTATCTATTCTTTTACTCTTGATAAAACTTGATCTATATGCATTATGCCTAGCTTAAAGGCATAAAAGAAAGCGCTTTTGGGAGGCAGCCCACATGAATAAATTTTATTTTATTTTTGTTGTGTCTTGATGTTGTTATTACTGTAGCATCATCATTGTATCTTTGCTTTTCAATTTTGTTCCAAGTATAGCCTCTGATTGCTAGAAAGTTCAAAAGTTGTGACGTGCTGTCCAGGAAACAGATTCTGTCCTTGGATAGGAAAAATCATATAAAATCACCAGATCATCTTTTTGGTTTGAATTTTTTCGACAGCGTGCTCTATATAATTGTCTTTCGCGCGTCTGTTCTGAGTTTTTTGATTAGAGTTGTAGAAGTGCCCCGAACAAATCATTTACTACCTGCTGTTCTGTTTTTCACAGATTCTGTCCTGTTTTGCCTTTCCTTTATTTTGCGAACCTAGAGCTTGCTTTTTCTTTGCAAAAACCTTTTGGCAATCTTGAGAAACAGTAGATCTTCAAGAATATCCTTATTTCCAGCAAGGTATAATTATTTTATTATGGGTACTAATCTCGCTAATTAGATTATGATGAGTTATGTATGAAGGGAGTTTTCAAGTGTGCGGGAAGATGATAAAAAGATTCAGGAGTGTCAAGCGCTCAAGCTTGGGGATGCCCCCGTGCACCCCCAAGAAATATTCAAGGAGACTCAAGCGTCTAAGCTTGGGGATGCCCCCGTGCATCCCCTTCTCCATCAACATTATCAGTTCGTCTTTCGTTCCACTATATTTTTATCACTTCATGTGTTATGTGCTATGCTTGGAGCGTCTTGCTTTTAGTTTTCCTTTTTAGTTTTCTTTAGCTTTTCATAACGAGTCGGAACTCAGCATTCTTTATGTGGGAGAGAAACACGCTCCACTTCTACCTACAACATAACATAGAATTTTCATGTCTATCTTTGCTGTGTGTGTTCTTTGTCTTTTAATAGCTACTTTCATGCTTAGCTCTTAACTTTCATGCTTATCTCTCTAAAGAGCTTTCGTTTAGTTGGTTGCTTGAACTCTCTTTAATTATCATGCCCACCTTATTAAGAGAGTTTGCTTCCGTTGCATTGGTTGATATGTCTGTGATAAAGATGCTACGTGCACGATGGCGCTTAGTAGTTCATGTTTTCTTATGGTTAGTCTCAAATAGCTGGGGGATTTCCAATGAGTTATTGGAGTACCAACATGATTTGTTTGCCTATGATGTGGTATGGTTTAGTAATATCTTCCTTCAAGAATTTATTTTGATTGACTTGGCGTATGCTCACGCATATTTAAGACTGTAAAGAAAGTCTGTCAAGCCTTGATGATCTTTTGTTTCTGAGTAGCGATATAACTTCCATGCCTGATTCAATGTTGCTTTGTCGCTCTGCATGATTATGACCGTCATTGCTCTCTTAGTTGGTCGCTCCCAGTCTTTTGCTAACCTTCACCTGTACTAAGCGGACTGACTGCTTGTGCATCCACATCATTTTAATCCAGTTATGCCATATGAGTCCACCATACCTTCCTACATGGTATTTACCTGCCATTCCTAACGGAGACTTGCATGTGCCATCTCGAAATTATTCAAAGAAAAAAAAGCATTCCTATTTTGTGCCTCTGTTGTAAGTTCATGAGGAAGTAGTAGTTAATTCATGATCTTTTTAAGTTGGACAAGTTTCACCTCGGGATTGCATGTATAATGTGCAAACCCATAATACAAGAAGGAACTGGCATTGAGTGCGCCCGGCTCAAAAAGATAATATAACAAACCAACCCTCCTTCACGCTTTGTTCATGAGAAATCAAAAAACTTTGGCAGTGATAAACAAAGGAGATTAAGAGGATGTGATCGTCCTCATTCGGGAGCCGTTCCTCGAAACTTGTCCATCTCAAGAAGTGATTGAGTTATCTGCTAGCATTCGTTAACGAAACATGCATAATCAAAAAAAAATTATTACTTCTGTTTTAAAACCAAGATCTCTGGTACATGTTTTGTCTTTGTTTCCGATTACGGGTTTTCAACCTTGCCAACAAAAGCCACGGTTCGAGAGTCTCCACCTTCTTTTAAAAGCACCAACTACTGAGAGCATGATTGTCATTCTGAGTGTAATGTGCATTGTCCCAAAGTAGCATTGTCTTTTGCATGATTGTGATATCATTTATTTTGAAATTATTGTATCTACTCATCACTTAAAACCTTGGAGGTGCCCCTGCATTTATGTTTTGCTTCACTAAAGGGGGCAAGCGAGATATCACTTTATCATATTTGCACATCATGTTCATTACAAATCTATTTGATGTTTCAGTATCATATTGTAAAACTTTCAGTCCTTTGTGATTCTCTCATGAGGCAACTTAATTACTATAGATTCATTGTCTCAGTAAGCTTTTGCCATATGACTATGAGTAAGTCCTATATGGTTAATAGCATGTCACCACAGAAATTATTCTTGTTATAATTTACCTACTCGAGGACGAGCAGGAATTAAGCTTGGGGATGTTGATACGTCTAAAACGTATCTATAATTTCTGCTTGCTCCATGCCTCTTTTGGGTGATATTGCTATGTTATTTATACACTTCCATACAATTTTGATCATATTTGGACTAACCTATTAACTCAGTGCACCCCAGTGCCAGTTTCTTTTTTCGGCTGGTTTTGTATTTCAGGTTTTCACATTACGAGAACTGCCAGGAAAAATCCAGAAAAATTATATAAAAAATCAGCGTTCCAGAAGCTACCTTGCGCCCGAAGAACGGCCGGGGGGGGGGGGGGG
>LR738715.1:787155746-787205140 GCA_902687465.1 Secale cereale | reverse complement strand
GGGCCGCGCCGGGGGGGCGCCTGGGCCCCCCGAGGCTCCGCTGATGCCCCCCTTTGGCAGATATTTAAAGCGTCTCCCAAAACCCTCGAGACGGGAACTCTTTTTCGCGATCTCATCTCTGTTCCGCCGCCGCCGACGCTTCCAAGATCGGGAGCACCAGGAGAACTCTTCCCGGCACCCTGCCGGAGGGGAGGATCACTCCCGGGAGCCTCTCCACCACCATGGACGCCTCCCGGATGAGTTGCGAGTAGTCTCCCTTGGACGATGGGTCCATGACCAGTAGCTATGTGATGTTCTCCTCCCGTTCTTGTGCTTCACTAATTAGTCCTCGTGAGCTGCCCTACATGATCGAGGCACCTATGTAATCCTTATGCTGTTGCTATGATGAGTTTGGTGGGATCCGATGGATTATGAGATTATGTTCAGATTGTGTTTGAGTAATATAATTGATTCACCTCTTTTATATTTATGTTCGTAAGTAATTCTTGCATGTTCTCCGTTGTTATTTATTGCTTTGGCCAAGTAGTAGGTAGTGACTCCAAGAGGGAACGTTATGCTTGATTGTGGGTTCATGCCCCTCGATGACTAGCTTGAGTGACAGAAACATGAGTCTAGGGGATGTGCTGTTGCCACAAGGGGGAAAACAACGGTGCTTGTGCCCGCGGGTGCAAGGACTGTTTACTTTACGCAAAGTTCTTTTAATGCAATTGTCTGTTGCTTTGAGTTTACACTATGGGTGGGACTCGCAACTTAATACCAGCGAGATGTTCTGGATAGATATCTCAAGGTGGATGATTAGTAGTAGATGCAGATGGATTTCGGTCTACTTACCTCGGCGTACCACCCATGCTTTGAACCTCAACCTTTCTTGCAACTTAGTCAGCATTAGTCCTGTCAATTGCCCAGCTGTAATTCGTTTACCTCACATAGCAGTTTTATCGTCTTTTGGGACAGAGACATCACTAGTGAACATCATGAGACTCCGGTCCATATTACCACCATTGATCACATCCGCTATTTACTTTCCGCATTTTATTTACTATTGCAATTAGACCTATCACTATTATCACTTGCGTTTGATCCTTTGTAAACTACAAGGCCGGAGGGATTGACAACCTCTTTGTACTCGTTGGGAGAAAAGTTATTTGTATCTGTGTGCAGGTCCACGTTGATTGCTAATATCTGGAGCCGTTAGTAGTTGACACCTTCTTGTTGAAACTGGGAGTCTTAGGGAAAACGATCCTTGGTATTGCCAAGGGAAAACTTCTGCTACACTGCATCTCAAACCTTCCACTTGGGGTAACCAACAAGGGGTGAGAAGCCACCTAGCAGCCTGTGCAAAGGAATAATAACAAGTTGAAGACAACTGATATGAACGGATTAAGATGAAAAGAAAGGGTCGGAAAAGCTTTACCGATGGTGGTTTGTTGGTCAAGCAGAATGGAGCTAAACCGGTCCGGCTGCAATCCTCCAGAGGGATGTTCAGCATTTTCTTTGCAAACTCAGTAACTTCATTGTCAGGAAGTACTATTTTGGTGTGGCGTTGAGGATCTTCCAGTTTGCCAGTATATTTGCACATAAGACTTGAGCGCCGGCTTAGTGGAAGGATGCTCCAAGAAAACCAGCAGCGAACGAAGTCAACGCCGTTAAATCGTTCGCCACGAAAGCCCTGAGCTTGGAAAGTTGAGGGGCATATCGAGCCCGGTCTTGGGTGCTTAAACGCCGCGGAAAAGGATGGGTTGTTGCCAGACGATAAGCGCAGTAACCCGGCAGCGGATTCTCTCCTTCAGGTGAAGTATCCTTACAATAGAACCAAGTCTGGTTCCATTCTTTGGGGTGGCTGTGAAGAGCGGCGTGAGGAAAACTTACATCCTTTCTTTTCTGGATGCTGACACCACCCAGCTCCTGATGAGGTCCATCAGTAAACTCAGTCCGCCAGTTTAGATGGAAGAAATCCCAGAACAAATCCACTGATGGTTCTTCTTGAAGAGTATGCCTCCGAGAAAACTTGGAAGTTACAGATGTTCGAAACAGAATTCGGGCCTACATCTTGTGGGTGGAGTTGAAAAGCGGCTAACACATCCCGGAAGAACTTTGAACCGGGAGGACCGAAACCCCGGGCCAGATGATCAAAGAAAACATTGATCTCTCCTTCTTGGGATGTAGGAGGACATTCCTTTCTAGGGGCCCGCCAGTGCAGAGCCTCTCTTGGACCCAGAAGGCCGATTGAAGCAGCATTTACTAAGTCGTCCTCAGTGATCCGGGAAGGAACCCAATTGCAGGCAACAAATTGTTTGGCCATCGTTTCTGATGAGGGAGTGCTGAAAAATACAGTGGAAGATCCGGTTTACAACTAGCGAAACAAACCACCAGTTTTTGTGAGGATGTTGACCTAATCGACGGTTTAAGCAAGGGGCTAATGGTACCCCCTAATCCGGATCAGGCGTGCACAAGACAGCCACCGGTTTATGGTAACAAAAAGAAGAAGTTAAATTGTCAACTATGGAATACAAGTTCATATCTAAACCGTCAGGACAAGTATATGAGAAGCGGACTATGATTAAACTGGTAATATAAAGCAGATAAGCTGCAGATCTAAAGTGCGAAAAATAGTTTTCGCATAAGCAGAGGTAAGGTATGGATCTACGGCGCAGGAAAAAGACAGGATAATTACGGTCATATTCAGTGAAGACAGTGGAAGTTCTCTACAGATTCAATCTAAGTTAGCAGTACTGGAGAAGCTAAAGTATAACGATGGAGCGGAAGCGCACGAATGAGGATCAAGCCTGACGAGTTATATCTACAACTAAGACTGACCTACGGCGATGAACTACAAAGAAACGAGGGTTCATGGCGAGCTACAGAAGAAACCCTAAAAGTGAGATCTATGGGGAGAAGGAAGCATACCTGAGGAATCGAAGGAAAAGCGGTGAGTTTTCTCGTCGCGTTCAGGTTGATGCAGCAAGCTCGAAGGACAGCGGCGGAAGCTCGGGCGCTAGAGACGGAGGAAGAAGAAGCAGAAGGGGAAAAGAGATGGGCCTCGGCGGTATTTATAGGCCGAAGAGATAAAAACTATAAGCGCGGGAATCGAGGAGGCCAGAAATCGGATAAAGATTGAGTTGTCGCCTCGATCTTCGGTGCGGCAATAAAGAAAGGTAAGAAACAGATGCAGGCATTAAATGTGCAGATGATGTCACGACGGATTGAAATGATTTCAGGAGATGACGTCATGGCCGGTTTATGAAGCAAACAAGTTGCAGAAAGGAAATTTGTACAAGACTTGGAAGACTGACATGTACAAGTTCAAATCAATCTGGGGCCTAATGTTAGGGATATTACTAGTAGGTATAAACCGGCCAGGAGGGTCCGGATTACACTAACAAGGTTGTATTATTACAAGCCCAGTAGGATGTATAATAAGGGATCATAGCCCATAGAGGTTTAGGGCCCATGTATAAGGCCCATGGTCTGTAAACCGTCGTACCATGTAACTTGGGATGTAAGATAGAAAGAATAGAGACCGAGGCGGACACGTTTATGAGACGGCCTCGGGACTCTGTAAACCAGACCGGGCGTCGCCTCCTATATAAAGGGACGACCCGGCGACGGTTCTGGACAAGAAATAACAGCTCGAGACACAGGCAAGCGGATTCGCTCCCTGGTCATCGAAGCCCAAGAAATACCACACCAAACTAGACGTAGGCTTTTACCTTCATCGAAGGGGCCGAACTAGTATAAAACTCCCTGTGTCCTTCGTCCGCTTTAACCCCTTTGAGCTAACCCGCGTGATGGCCTCACAGCTAAGTCCAGTAAACCGGACATCTGTCGTGCTAATTCCACGACACTAAGCTTGGGGGAGTACGTGTTTCTCACCGACTTACATTCATGCCCACACTTATTCTAGTTGTCGGTGCTCACACTCTCTCACTGCACCATCCATGCTTAGTTTCAATTTCCTTTTCTTAGTCTTTTACTTGTGTGCTAGAAAAACCTAGAAAAACAAAAAAATATTAGTTGTAGCTTCTAGCTAGTTTACTTTCTTTGCTTGTAGTAGTAGTTAAAAATGAAAACCCAAAAAGATTTCCCGTTCTTCGTTTGCTTGTTGGGAGCTTTCCCGTGTAAATAGTTTCTTTTCTTTTCTTTAGAGGTTAAGAATAGAAGACCATGATTAAATTGTTCAGTGGCTCTCATATGCTTTGTTGTTGATTTAACCTTGAGCCATATTACCTTGTCTTCTCTCTTGAATTAAATTTCTGCAGATTCCAGCTTAGTCCAATGCACGTGCACTATTATTATTATCCACACCATTCGGTCATGCGAGTGAAAGGAAATAAGGACGATATATGATGAACTAATTGAGATGAGAAAAGCTGGTACGAACTCGACCTCTTTTGTTTTTGTAAATATGATTGCTAGTCGTTCTTGATTCAGCTTGTTATGAATGAAACATGCTTGCAATAACAATTAGAGATCATAGCTACTTATGCCATGCTTAATTAGCTGAGAGTTTATAATGGTCTATCTTGCATGCCAACATGATATTAAAATGCTTGTGATGTGGTACGATGGGTGGTATCCTCCCTTGAACGATTTAAGTGATCTGACTTGGCATATGTTCACGCATGTAGTTGAAATGAATCAACATAGCCTCCACGATATTTATGTTCAT
Source organism: Secale cereale (assembly GCA_902687465.1). NCBI lineage: Eukaryota > Viridiplantae > Streptophyta > Magnoliopsida > Poales > Poaceae > Secale > Secale cereale. Next base: position 787,200,471 of record LR738715.1, on the reverse strand, counting down.
GGTGATTTATATCCTACTCATGCTTGCATTCAGTGTTGATTAATTTTAATGCATGTTCATGACCGTTGGTGCTCTCTAGCTGGTCGCTTCCCAGTATCTTTCTAGCCTTCACCTGTACTAAGTGGGAATACTGCTTGTGCATCAACTTCCATAAACCCCAAAGTTATTCCATATGAGTCCACCATACCTTCCTATATGTGGTATTTACTTGCCATTCCAAGTAAATTTGTATGTGCCAAACTCTAAACCTTCAAATGAAATTATGTTTTGTATGCTCGAACATCTCATGTATCAACTAGGGTTGTCTATATCTTCCATGCTAGGTGGGTTATTCTCACGATGAGTGGATTCCGCTCATCATTCATGAGAAAATGGTTGGTAATCGGGATGCCCAGTCCCATGCTCAAAATCATAAATAATTAAACAAAACTTCCCCATGGCTGTTGCTGGTTTGGACGGTACCCGTTGTTTCGGACTAGCTATGGAGTGTGCTTGTTGGTGGTTGGGGGAGTATAAACTTTACCATTCTGTTTGGGAACCGCCTATAATGTGCGTAGCATGGGAGATATTGAGATTCTTGGTCGTTATGTTGACAATGAAAGTATACCGCTCAAAATGTTATTCATCTCTATTTAAAAATCGAGCTCTGGCACCTCTACAAATCCCTGCTTCCCACTGCGAAGGGCCTATCTATTTACTTTTATGCAGAGTCAGCACCCTCTTATCAAAGAGCACCAGTAGGAGAGCACCTCTGTCGTTGCATGTATTACTATTAATTTGCATTGAGTATGATCATGATTGGATCTCTTTTACCATGAATTACAATGTCTAGTCAGTCCTTGATCTTTAAAGGTGCTGTGCATTTATGTTTTGCGGTCTCAGAAAGGGATAGCGAGATACCATCTTGTTATATCTTATCATGATCGTTTTGAGAAGTGTTGCCATCCGAGGTTTATTATTATTGCTCGCTAGTTGATTATGCCATTGATATGAGTAGTCTTGAGACCTGAAAGTTATTGTGAATGTGGTTAGTTTATGATCTTGTTGAAAACCTAAATGCTAGCTTACATATTTACAACATCAAGAGCAAACAAAGTTTGTCAAAGTTTTTCTTTATCACTTTCAGTTTATCAACTGAAGTGCTTGAGGACAAGCAATGGTTTAAGCTTGGGGGAGTTGATACGTCTCCAACGTATCTACTTTTCCAAACCCTCTTGCCCTTGTTTTACTCTAACTTGCATTATTTGAATGGAACTAACCCGGACTGACGCTGTTTTCAGCAGAGCTGCCATGGTGTTGTTTTTGTGCAGAATAAAAAGTTCTCGGAATCGCCTGAAAATAAACGGAGAATTATTTCGGAAAATATAAAAAATACCTGCAAGAAGATCCACACCAGGGGGCCTTGGGCCTGTCCACGAGGGTGGGGGCGTGCCCCCTGCCCAGGGCGCGCCCCCCTGCCTCGTGCGCCCCCTGGTGCCTTACCGACGTACCCCCAGATCCTATATCTTCACTTTCGGGGAGAAAAAATCAAGGAGAAGGAATTATCGTCTTTCACGAGACGAAGCCGCCGCCAAGCCCTAATCTCTCTCGAGAGGGCTGATATGGAGTCCGTTCGGGGCTCCGAAGAGTGGAGATCGTCACCATCGTCATCACCAACCTTCCTCCACCACCAATTCCATGATTCTCACCGCCGTGCGTGAGTAATTCTATCGTAGGCTTGCTGGACGGTGATGGGTTGGATGGGATCTATCATGTACTCGAGTTAGTTTTGTTAGGGTTTGATCCCTAGTATCCACTATGTTCTAAGATTAATGTTGCTATGACTTTGCTATGCTTAATGCTTGTCACTAGGGCCCGAGTGCCATGATTTCAGATCTGAACCTATTATGTTTTCATGAATATATGTGTGCTCTTGATCCTATCTTGCAAGTCTATAGTCACCTACTATGTGTTACGATCCGGCAACCCCGAAGTGACAATAATCGGGACCACTCCTGGTGATGACCATAGTTTGAGAAGTTCATGTATTCACTATATGTTAATGCTTTGGTCCGGTACTCTATTAAAAGGAGGCCTTAATATCCCTTAGTTTCCAATAGGACCCCGCTGCCACAGGAGGGTAGGACAAAAGATGTCATGCAAGCTCTTTTCCATAAGTACGTATGACTATATTCGGAATACATGCCTAAATTGCATTGATGAACTGGAGCTAGTTCTGTGTCACCCTAGGTTATAACTTCTACATGATGAATTGCATCCAACGTAATTTCCCATCAGCGATCCAATGCCTACGAGCTTTACCTATATTGCTAGATGCTTATTTAATTTTCTGTTGCTACTATTACAAAAACTACAAAAACACTATCGTTACTTTTATTGCTGCTACCACCACTATCATATTACTTTGCTACTAAACTATCTTGCTGTAGATACTAAGTTTCCAGGTGTGGTTGAATTGACAACTTAGCTGCTAATACTTAAGATTATTCTTTGGCTCCCCTTGTGTCGAATCAACAAATTTGGGTTGAATACTTTACCCTCGAAAATTGTTGCAATACCCTACACTTCTGGCTTATCAAGACTATTTTCTTGCTACTTCTCGAGCTTGCGTTGTATTCCCTCGAAGAGGAAAGGGAGATGCATCACAGTAGCGTAAGTATTTCCCTCAGTTTTTGAGAACCAAGGTATCAATCCAGTAGGAGACCACGCGTGAGTCCCTCGCACCTGCACAAACAAATGAGAACTTCGCAGCCAACGCGATAAGGGGTTGTCAATCCCTTTACGGTCACTTACGAAAGTGAGATCTGATAGAGATGATAGTGTATATTTTTGGTATTTTTGGTTTATAAGAACAGAAATAAAAGCGATAAAAGTAAAGTAGATGTAGATTGATATGTTGAGAATAGACCCGGGGGCCATAGTGTTCTCTACTGGCATCTCTCATGATAGCGATATTCTACGACGGGTAAACAAATTACTGTCGAGCAATTGATAGAAAAGCGAATAATTATGAGACTGTCTAGGCATGATCATTGTATATAGGCATCACGTCCGATACAAGTAGATCGACTCCTGCCTGCATCTACTACTATTACTCCACACATCGACTGCTATCCAGCATGCATCTAGTGTATTGAGTTCATAAGAACAGAGTAACACCTTAAGCAAGATGACATGATGTAGAGGGATAAACTCAAGCAATATGATATAAACCCCATCTTTTTATCCTCGATGGCAACAATACAATATGTGCCTTGCTGCCCCTACTGTCACCGGGAAAGGACATCGCAAGATTGAACCCAAAGCCAAGCACTTCTCCCATTGCAAGAACTACAGATCTAGTAGGCCAAACCAAACCAATAATTCGAAGAGACTTGCAAGGATATTATGAGCACACATAAAAAGTTCAAAGAAGAACCAAATCTTTCATAAATAATCTTGATCATAAACTCACAATTCATCGGATCTCGACAAACACACCGCAAAAATAGATTACATCGAATAGATCTCCTCGGAGACTGAGGAGAACTTTGTATTGAGATCCAGAGAGAGAAGAAGCCATCTAGATACTAGCTATGGACCCGAAGGTCTGTGATAAACTACTCACAACTCATAGTGAGGGCGATTATGATGATGATGAAGAACTTCGTGATGGATCCCCCTCCGGTGGAGCTCCGGAAGAGGCTCCAAGATGGGATCTCACGGGAACAGAAGTTACGGTGGTGGAATTAGGGTTTTCTCTCTGTTGTCAAAGGTTTGGGGGTACGTATACTTATATAGGAAGAAGGAGGACACCGGGGGGGGGGTGCTCGGGGGCCCCATGAGGTAGGGGGCGCGCCCTGGGAAGGGGGCGCGCCTCCCACCCTCATGGACACCCCGAGGCTACCCTGACGTGGTTCACAAGTCCCCCGTGCGTGATTTTCTCCAAAAATATCTCTCGCGAAGGTTTCATTCCGTTTGGACTCCGTTTGATATTCTTTTTCTGCAAAACCCTGAAACAGGCAAAAAAACAGCAATCTGGACTGGGCCTTTGGGTTAGTAGGTTAGTCCCAAAAATGATATAAAAGTGTATGATAAAGCCCATTAAACATCCAAGACTTCATAAATAATAGCATGGAACAATAAAAAATATAGGACAAGCAAAGGTTTAAGCTTGGGGGAGTTGATACGTGATACGTCCATTTTGCATCATGCTTATAAGTTGATATTTATTGCATTATGGGCTGTTCATACATGTTTTGTCACAATACTTATGCCTTTTCTCTCTTATTTTGCAAGGTTTACATGAAGAGGGAGAATGCCGGCAGCTGGAATTCTGGGCTGAAAAAGGAGCAAACTCTGGAAACCTATTCTGCACAACTCCAAATGCCCTGAAACTCCACAAAACATTGTTTCGGAAAATATAAAAAATATCTGGCGAAAAAACCCACAAGAGGGGCCACCAGCTGGCTTCGAGGGTGGGGGGCGCGCCCCCTTCCCAGGGCGCGCCCCCCTGCCTCGAGGGCCAACCGGCAAGCCCACGGTGCCCATCTTCTCCTATATGAAGCGTTTTGACCTAGAAAAAATCAGAAGGAGGCTTTCGGGACCAGACGCCGCAGTCTCGAGGCGGAACCGGGGCGGAAACCAATCTAGGGCTCCAACAGAGCTGTTCTGCCAGGGATACTTCCCTCCGAGAGGGGGAAAATCGTCACCGCCATCATCACCAAAAACTCTCCCATCTTGGGGAGGGTTATCTTCATCAACATCTTCACCAACACCAACTCCTCTCAAACCCTAGTTCATCTCTTGTATCCAATATTTGTACCCAAACCTCAGATTGGTACCTGTGGGTTGCTAGTAGTGTTGATTTCTCCTTGTAGTTGATGCTAGTTGGTTTATTTGGTGGAAGATCATATGTTCAGATCCATTATGCATATTAATACCCCTCTGATCATGAACAATACTATGTCTTGCGAGTAGTTACTTTTGTTCCAGAGGACATGGGAGAAGTCTTGCTATTAGTAGTCATGTGAATTTGGTCTTCGTTCGATATTTTGATGAGATGTATGTTGTCTCCCCTCTAGTGGTGTCATGTGCACGTCGACTACATGACACTTCACCATTATTTGGGCCTAGAGGAAGGCATTGGGAAGTAATGAGTAGATGATGGGTTGCTAGAGTGACAGAAGCTTAAACCCTAGTTTATGCGTTGCTTCGTAAGGGGTTGATTTGGATCCATATGTTTCAGGCTATGGTTAGGTTTACCTTAATACTTCTTTTGTAGTTGCGGAAGCTTGCATTAGAGGTTAATCATAAGTGGGTGGCTTGTCCAAGTAAGCGCAGCACCCATGGACCTGTCCACCCACATACCAAATTATCAAAGTACCGAACGAGAATCGGACGATCGTGATGAAAACTAGCTCGACGATAATTCCCATATGTCCTCGGGAGCGCTTCACCTTGCATAAGAGTTTGCCCAGGCTTGTCCTTTGCTACAAAAAGGATTGGGCCACCTTGCTGCACCTTATTTACTTTTACCTTTTATTACTTGCTACCAATTATCCTATCACAAAACTATATGTTACCTATAATTTCAGTGCTTGCAGAAAATACCTTACTGAAAACTGCCTATCATTTCCTTCTGCTCCTCGTTGGGTTCGACACTCTTACTTATCGAAAGGACTACGATAGATCCCCTACACTTGTGGGTCATCAAGACTCTTTTCTGGCGCCGTTGCCGGGGAGTGAAGTGCCTTCAGTAAGGAAAAATTTATATGGTGTGCTGAAATTTATTGTCACTTGTTACTATGGCTCAAAATCCTTTGAGGGGCTTGTTCGGGGTATCTTCACCCCGAACAGAAGAGAAAAGAGTTGCTCCTCAACCTACTTCACCTATTGAAAATGTTTGCTTTGAGATTCCTTCGGGTATGATAGAGAAACTGCTTGAAAATCCCTTTACAGGAGACGGAACATTGCATCCCAATTTACATCTAATCTATGTGGATGAAGTTTGTGGATTGTTTAAGCTTTCAGGTATGCCCGAGGATGTTATCAAGATGAAGGTCTTCCCTTTATCTTTGAAGGGAGATGCATTGACATGGTTTAGGCTATGCGATGATATGGGATCATGGAACTATAATCGTCTGAAGTTGGAATTTCATCAGAAGTTCTACCCTATGCACCAGGTTCATCGTGATCATAATTATATTTATAATTTCTGGCCTCGTGAAGGAGAAAGCATCGCTCAAGCTTGGGGGAGTCTTAAGTCAATGTTATATTCATGCCCCTATCATGAGCTCTCAAGAGAAATGATCATTCAAAAAAATTATGCTCGGCTTTCTCTTGCTCCATGCTCGATACTTCTTGTTCTAGCTCTTATATGATGAAGACTATTGACTTCAAATGGGATTTATTGGAAAGAATTAAATGCAACTCCGAAGATTGGGATCTCGACCAAGGTAAGGAGTCAGGTATGACCCCTAAGTTTGATTGTGTTAAAGCTTTTATGGATACTGATGTTTTCCGTGAGTTTAGCACTAAATATGGACTTGACTCTGAGATAGTAGCTTCTTTCTGTGAATCCTTTGCTACTCATGTTGATCTCCCCAAGGAGAAGTGGTTTAAATACCATCCCCCTATTGAAGTAAAAGTAGTTGAACCTATTAAAGTTGAAGAAAAGACTATCACTTATAATGTTGATCCTGTTATACCTACCGCTTATATTGAGAAACCACCTTTCCCTGTTAGGATAAAGGATCATGCTCAAGCTTCAACCGTAGTTTGTAAGAGTAATACTAGAACACCTACACCCTCTGAGAAAATTAAAGTTGAACCTAGTGTTGCTATGGTTAAAGATCTCTTGGTAGAAGATTAAGATGGACATGTTATTTACCTCCAAGAAGAGTCTGCTAGAATAGCCAAACCCAATGCTAGGAATAGACATAAACCTGTTGTAGGCTTGCATGTTGTCTCCGTTAAGATAGGAGATCTTTGTTATCATGGTTTATGTGACGTAGGTGCTAGTGCGAGTATTATCCCTCTTGATTTGTATAAAGAAATTATGCATGATATTGCACCTGTTGAGTTAGAATGGATTGATGTTACTATTAATCTTGCTAATAGAGATACTATTTCACCAGTTGGGATTGTTAGAGATATTGAAGTCTTGTGTGGGAAGGTTAAATACCCTCCTGATTTTCTTATTCTTAGTTCCCCACAAGATGCATTCTGCCCCATTATATTTGGTAGACCCTTCTTGAATACTGCTAATGCCAAGATAGACTGCGTGAAAGATATTGTCACTGTTGGATTAAGGGATACGTCTCATGATTTTAACTTTGCTAAATTCTGTAGACAACCCCTTGAAAAGGCACCACCTAGTAAAGATGAAATTATTGGTCTTGCTTCTATTGCCGTGCCACCTAATGACCCTTTAGAACAATACTTGCTAGACCATGAAAATGACATGTATATGAATGAGAGAAGGGATATGGATGAAATATTCCTTACACAGGGACCCGTATTGAAAAACAACTTGCCTGTTGAAATCCTAGGGGATCCTCCTCCACCCAAGGGTGATCGCGTGTTTGAACTTAAACATTTACCTGATAATCTTAAGTATGTTTATCTTGATGAAAAGAAGATATATCCCATTATTATTAGTGCTAACCTTTCAGAGCAGGAAGAAGAAAGGTTATTGAAAACTCTGAAGAAGCACCGATCTGCTATTGTATATACTCTGGATGATCTTAAGGGCATTAGTCCCACTATATGCCAACACAAGATAAAATTGGAAGAAAATGCTAAACCAGTTATTGATCATCAGCGACGGTTAAATCCTAAGATGAAAGAAGTGGTGAGGAAGGAAATACTAAAGCTCCTAGAAGCAGATATTATCTATCCAGTTGCTGATAGTCAGTGGGTAAGTCCTGTCCATTGTGTTCCTAAGAAAGGATGTATGACCGTTGTCCCTAATGATAAAGATGAATTGATCCCGCAAAGAATAGTTACAGGTTATAGGATGGTAATTGATTTCAGTAAGTTAAATAAAGCTACTAAGAAAGATCATTACCCCTTGCCATTTATTGATCAAATGCTAGAAAGGTTATCCAAACATACTCATTTCTGCTTTCTAGATGGTTATTCTGGTTTCTCTCAAATACATGTGTCAAAAGGGGATCAAGAAAAGACCACCTTTACTTGTCCTTTCGGTACCTTTGCTTATAGACGTATGCCTTTTGGTTTATGTAATGCACCTGCTACCTTTCAAAGATGCATGATGGCTATATTCTCTGACTTTTGTGAAAAGATTGTTGAGGTATTCATGGACGATTTCTCCGTTTACGGAACTTCTTTTGATGATTGCTTAAGCAACCTTTATCGAGTTTTGCAGAGATGCGAAGACACTAACCTTGTCTTGAATTGGGAGAAGTGCCACTTTATGGTTAATGAAGGCATTGTCTTGGGACATAAAATTTCTGAAAGAGGTATTGAAGTTGACAAAGCTAAAGTGGATGCTATTGAAAAGATGCCATGCCCTAAGGATATCAAAGGTATACGAAGTTTCCTTGGTCATGCCGGGTTTTATAGGAGGTTCATTAAGGACTTCTCCAAAATCTCCACGCCTCTGACTAATCTCTTACAAAAAGATATTCCTTTTGTCTTTGATGATGATTGTCTAAAAGCATTTGAAATACTTAAGAAAGCATTGATCTCTACACCTATTGTCCAGCCTCCTGACTGGAATTTACCCTTTGAGATTATGTGAGATGCTAGTGATTATGTTGTAGGAGCTGTTTTAGGGCAAAGAGTTGATAAGAAATTGAATGTTATCCAGTATGCTAGTAAAACTCTAGATAGTGCCCAAAGAAATTATGCTACCACTGAGAAAGAATTTTTAGCAGTTGTGTTTGCTTGTGATAAGTTAAGACCCTATATCGTTGATTCCAAAGTAACTATTCACACTGATCATGCTGCTATCAAATACCTTATGGAGAAGAAAGATGCTAAACCTAGACTTATTAGATGGGTTCTCTTGCTGCAAGAATTTGACTTGCATATTATTGATAGAAAGGGAGCTGAGAACCCCGTAGCGGATAACTTGTCTAGGTTAGAGAATATACTTGATGTCACACCCTGCATTTTGTAATATGCCATTTGCATCAATGAAGCATGAAAATTTGGACCAACAATTTTTTTTGGCATCATTTGGCTTTTATTTGGAATTGAGTTTTTCTTCCTATGTTTTTCATGTGCTCATTAAAGTCAACTATTACCTCTTGAGGAATTCATCTCCATACCCAAAACTTCTGCCCAATGATCATACCAAGTGAATATAGCAGTATAGTATTTTCTTATAAAATTAATTTGGCCAAATTGTATTTTCAAAATTTAGTATTCCAAAAACCCCTGAATTGAGGTTTGCACTGCAAGTGCTTGATTTAGGGTGAGAAAATTATTTCAAAAAGTATATCTGAGACCTAGTAGTCATAGGACTCCCAGAAACCACAAAAGTATAATTTTAAAAGTTATTTTCCTATTTTATTTACAAGCTTTTTCTTAAGGCCAGAAATGTTCTTTAATAGGGAAAAATTATTTAAGTATTACAAAAATATTTGCCAAAATTCAGGGAGACTCATAGGACATATATTGTCCATATATAAGAGTTTCAACACTTGGTCATGTTCAAAATAATGGGCTAATCCCTTAGAAACCCTTTCTGGATATTTCAAGCTTTTGAAATATTTACAAAGGAAATATTCTCTAAAAATTCCAGGGAAATTCTATCATGTCATATATGACATATTTGATGATCTTGCCAAGCCCCGTGCCTTGGGAAGCAAGATAACATCCTCAAAACCCCTCAAAACCATTCTGTCCATATCTGAAGTTTGAGCAACTTTACATTGCCAAACTTATCCAAATGCCCTCAAACTTGGTTGTCACAACCCTAGTTCTGGTATGCACTAGGTTAGTCTTGTTGTTTGCATCATGTTTAAATTCCAAATGAAATTGAATTGAGGACTTGTGAAACCCTCAGAAACCCTTTTTGAAAATGACCCAAATAAAAATTGCTCCAAAAAGGTCCAAGAAAATGTTCATGTGGCCCTCTAAAAATATTGGTTAGAGATAAAAATCAAACCAATATTATTAGGAGCTCATAAGTATTTATTTTGGGCATTTGGAATTAATGCAATAGTTATTTGCTTAGATATATATTTATTGTATATTTTATATATGTCCAAAATTCTGATTCTTTATTTTGAGGGGCTTGGATTAATTCCTAGGTCCCTGCAAAATAAAAATGTCAGAAGAAAATAATTGATTTAGCTTAGAAACTAAATCAAAACAAATGTCAGAAAAATAGAAAAGAAAGTAAATAAAAAGGGCAGGACTTACCTGTGCCACCCTGGTGGCCCAACTGCTTGGCCCAGCAGCCGGCCCAGGTGACTGGCAGCGCCAGTCACCCTCAACCTCGCGCCAGGAGGCCGGGGCGTGTGCCCGACGCGTGCTCCGCCATACCGCGCCACCTCCTGCCTCCCTGCTTCATCCCCCTCGCCGCCTGGTGGCTTCTGGACGAGCCACGCGCCCCCCCGACCCTCTCGCACTCTCTCTGGACCCCTCCCCTCTCCTCTGCTCTCTCTCTCCCGCTTGGTCCCGAGCGCCGTCGTTGCCGCCGATCGCAACCACCGTAGCCACTGCCTTTCCCTCGCCTCTCCGACAAGCCTCAGAGCTCCGCCCCGCCGCCGTGAACCTCTACGCCGAGCCGCAGGACCCTGGACGCCCCAAGACCGCGTCCCCGAGCTCTTCTTCTTCGCACGGCCACCGGACGCCGTCGACGAATTCGCCGCCTCCGACGCGTCCCCGAGCCCACTAGGCTACCTCGCTGCCTCACTGTGAGCTTCTCCTTCCTTCCCCCTTGTCCTTGCCGTCGTTTGCGACCTCTAGGTCTTATCCCCGCTGACGCCCGACCTCACCGCCGCCGGCGATGCTGCCGCCGTGGCCACAGCCACGCAAGCTCAAAACTGAGCACGCCACCGCACTCGCCGTTTCACCAGGAGCCCGTAGCACCTTCTCCCTGGCCTCCCCGTGCCCTGTAGCTCCAATTCCGACGAGGGCCGAACTCCGGCGCCGCCGCGAGCTCGTTTCCGGCGAGCTCCGGCCGCCCTAGCTGCTTCTGCTTGTTGGAATGGACGCGGACAAGCTCCAGCTCCTCGCCCGTGATCTCCGCTGCCCAAATAACCGCCGGAACGGCGATTCCGTGCCCCTCCGCCGCGTCTGTGGACGCCGGCGTCGAGCCGCCGGTGGGTTTGACCGCTGATCGGCGTGCTTTGACCCCCCACTGCCCAGTTGACTCCCCCCCTCTCAAATTGACCTGCGGGCCCCGCCCGGCTAATTTTTCCGGTTAGTGTTAATTAACTAATTAGGTTAGTCCTACAGTCACTGACTAGTGGGCCCTGCCCAGTTAGTTAGGGCTAACTAACTCAGTTAGTTTATTGAGCCACTGACGTGTGGACCCCACACGTCAGGTTTGACCTGAGCCAGCGATGTTGACTTGCTGACGCAAGCATGACACAGTGCTGACGCAATAAACATTTTCTGGAATTGTTTTTGTTTAGGAAAATCCAGAAAATTGTTTAAAACTTCAAAAATCACAGAAATTCAACCGTAGCTCAAAATGAAATAATTTATATATGAAAAATGATCAGAAAAATATAAGGAATCTGTTTATGGCATTTTCATGCATGTTTAACCAATTTATACTTGCTGTATAGGTGAAAACACATAAATGGCACTTTTAAATTTTAATTTTGGAATTGCATTTGAACCCTTGGTTCAAATGGACTTCTTTCAAATAGAATGCTAGTTGCATTAACTCAAATAACATCACATCTTCATGCCATGATCATGCATCATATTGTTGCATATGCTTGTGTTTGATTGTCGGCACCGTTCTTCTCGATAGGTCCAGCTCCGGAGACCGATCCAGAGTACCTGTCAAAGGAGCAGTGCTCTGCACGTTGTTTTACCAGGCAAGCAAACCCCCTTGTTCATTCCGATACAACCCCTCTCTCGCTCCTGCTCCCTGTAATTGCATTAGGACAACAACGACTTCACCTGCTACTTTATGCTGCGGTAGTTGAACCCATTCCTCTGCATGACCTGTCATTGCCACAGTAAATAGATGAAACCCACTAGTATGTGTAGGAGTTGAGTGAAGCCATGTTGTGATCTTACCATGCCTTGCTTGCTATTGCTTAGAGTGTGTCAGGTCTGATTCATCGGGAATGAATTGGAGTGCAATGATATGTTCTGATGCTGAGAGTTAAGTGTGTGAACGCGTTTTGGTAAAGGTAGCGGTGAGAGGCCATGTAGGAGTACATGGTGGGTTGTCTCACTGGAACCGTCCCTAAGAACTGAGTTCTGTGTATGTTGTCCAATGACTAGCTACTACCACAAATTGGGTTCCGGTAACTCGACCCCTCTCGACTTATTAATAAACATGATCTTTGTCCAGGAGTTGCAACTAGTTTCTGGTGTTTGTAGGTAGTGTTAGTAGTCTACCAAGTGGCACTCGGCCAGTGGGCTTGGGAAAGACTAGGCACCGTGGCACGGTGTACCAAGCGTAGATCCACTCGGCGAGGTGGGCTTGGGAACCCTGCGCACATCATTTGGGGCCGTGAGCAACACCCCGGCCGGATCTCCCCACGGATGGAACCCAAATAGGCGATAAACCTGGACTAGGGTCTTGTGTGGTTAGTCAGGTCGTGGCCGACACCCTCGCCAGGCTTCCGCTTGAAGGTTGCCGAGATACACGAGATGTACATGGCGGTAAGTGGTGAGAGCGTGTGTGAAGAAGTACACCCCTGCAGGGTTAACATGATCTATTCGAATAGCCGGGTCCACGGTTATGGACTTCTTGGATGCTTACGTGGTACATAGACAACTTGAAGTGGATACTCTAAAATACTCAAGACAAGTGTGAGTGCTATGGATGGCCTTCTCGTAGGGAGACGGGGATGAATCCATAGTGGTGTATTGTGTGGTGCTTAGTGGACTTGTGTGCGCCACCTCAAAAGAGTTACCAGCAGTCGTAGAATAGGATAGCCACTGAGTCAAAGCTGGCTTGCTGCAACTAAACCCCACTTTGCCTTCTTGATACAAGTGCATGTATGATAGGATCTGATGTAAGTCTTGCTGAGTACCTTTGTACTCATGTTTGCTTAATATATGTTTTGCAGATTAGATTGATGTCTCACTAGTAGTTCCGCTTGGACTTCGACAAGTAGCTTGTTACCTCAGCTACGATCTTGGACGAGTGTTGTAGTTAGTCAGGCTCTTCAGCCTTTTTCATTTGTAGATGTCTGTACTCAGACATGTTGTGCCTCTACTTGTTGCTTGTATGCTCTGAATGTTGGGTCATGAGACCCATGTTTGTAATGTCTGGCTCCACGGAGCCTAATGAATAAATACTTTGTTTATTAGAGTCTTGTTGTGATGCCATGTTGTATTTGCACATATTGAGCATATTGTGTGTATGTTATTGAAATGCTTGGTATGTGTGGGATCCGACACCTAGTTGTTTACCCTTGGTAGCCTATCTTACAGGGAAATGTCTCCTAGTGTTTCCACTGAGCCATGGTAGCTTGCTACTGCTCCGGAACACTTAGGCCGACCGGCATGTGTCCTTCTTCGTTCCTGTGTCTGTCCCTTAGGGGAAATGTCACGCGATGTTCCTTTAAGTCCTTGTAGCTTGCTACGACTTGGGTTCATACGTTGATGACCGACACGTTCGTTGCTGGGTCATGAATGCCTGCCTCTGTAATTTGGTGCCACTTTTGGTTTATAACTGGTCATGTCGGCCCGGGTTCTCTGTCATACGGATGCTAGCGACACTATCATATACGTGAGCCAAAATGCGCAAACGGTCCTGGGCCAGGTAAGGTGGCACCCGTGGGGATACCGTGCGTGAGGCCGCAAAGTGATATGGTGTGTTACATGCTAGACCAGTGTGACTTAGGATCGGGGTCCCGACAGCGTTGGTATCAGTGCCTGACTGCCTGTAGTATTACCAAGCCAAAATGGTCGAAGTTGAGTCTAGAAATTCTTTAGTTATATAAGGGAATTGATTGTGGAAGGGAACGTAAGGCTCTTTTTACTCCTTATACCTCATGTCTTCTGATCTGAGTCATCCTACCTTTCCTACGGGGTTAAGGAACTAGGCTTTCTCTTCCGTCTATCAGGATCACGACTTACTACTCCGTAGTCCCTTAGGATTGGTTGATCAGAGTCCTACTCCTGTTATCAAGTTCTTTCGGTGAAGTTGTTTTAGTACTATCACAGAACCTTGAGTGATGATGTTGAGATGTTGAACTACCCTTTGTTAGCAGGATGTCTCATTCTGAGCATTTTACTGCCGTTATGCTGCCGGATTTATCCTAGTAGTTCGAGAGATACTAATTTCTTGTTCTACCTTATGCATCCTATAGTTGTTGATGTTTCCGTCTTTGGTTTCGCTTCTCAGGATGTCTTCAGTTAAGCGAAGCTCACCTGCTAGTAGACAGATTCACGGAGGTGGTAGGGATGAGGAGGATCCTCCCGACCAGCCTTTGTTGGCGGAGTTAATGTTAGAGATGGAGAGAAAAAAGCGTGAGTCTAACCGCCTGTTGGCACGTATTGAGGAGAACACCGCACAACAGTGCAAGGAATCAACAACCATCCATGACTTCATTCGTCTGAAACCACCCACCTTCCATCATTCCATTGAGCCACTCGATGCAGATGACTGGCTCCATAGTATCACTCACAAGCTGCGTTCTGCGAACGTAGCTAAAGATGACAAGGTCATCTATGCCACTTATCACCTGGAAGGTCCTGCTAGTCTTTGGTGGCAGAACTATGAGGCCATGATTCCAGCTGGCCAGATTCCTACCTGGAGAGATTTCACCGAGGCTTTTCGTGAGCATCATATCCCTCTAGCCCTTATCGATCGTAAGAGAGAAGAGTTCTGTAGTCTTACACAGGCTAAGATGGTTGTTGATGCTTATAGTCGATAGTTTGAGAACCTCGCCCGCTATGCTACAGAGGAAGTGTCCACGGACGCCAAGAAGCAGGCTAGGTTCCGGAAGGGTCTCAACCCTAAACTGCGTCGTGATCTCCACTTGCATCATTGCAACACATTCCATGCTCTTGTGAACAAGGCCATCAATGCAGAGACAGCTCAACTCACTTACGAGGAGTCTCGTAAGCACACCCTTGATTTGGGATCTTCCTCCAGTTCTAGTCCTCAGAAGCGCCGGATTTGGGTTCCGAACTCTGTTCTTCCACCCACTTATCCTCCGAGGCCATCTCGTGTGGTACCTCTTCCAGTGCAGCAGTATGCTCCACCCAGGTCTATTGATGGACCGTTTGCCAATGCGGGTCCATGTCCTACCTCCAGGATTTGCTACAAGTGTGGAGAACCGGGACACATTGCCCGTATTTGCACTCAGACCCGTGTTGCTCCATCCCAGTCCGAAAAATCTGTTAGACGTGATAAATCATCACGCAAGATGATCAGTGTCAAGTCAGCTCCCACCGAACATGGACGTGTGCATCACGTCTCAGCCAAAGACGCTCATGATGATCCAGATGTCGTTCTTGGTACACTCCTTGTCAATTGTCATCCGGCATCAGTTCTATTCAATACTGGAGCATCTCATTCCTTCATTTCCGAAAGTTACGCCCACTTGCATGACATGTCATTTTGTGATATGCCCTCCCCACTACTCATTCAAACTCCTGGATCCAAATGGCAAACTTCTAGTGTAAGCCATGGTAATGAAATCCTTGTCGACAGACTTGTGTTCCTTGCATCACTTGTAGCCCTCAAGTCTTCAGATATTAATATCATCTTGGGTATGGACTGGATGACAGCTCATCATGCCAAGATTGATTGCTTCACTAGGTCTGTTAAGCTTACACGTCCATCTGGTAAGATAGTCACCGTCACCACTAGAGTTGCAAAGCGTCAACTCTATTCTCTTAATGCCAGCCCTCTTCCAGATCTTGAAGATGTTCCGGTAGTCCGTGACTTTCCGGATGTCTTTCCAGAGGAACTGCCAGGTGTTCCACCCGACCGAGATGTAGAGTTTGTTTTAGAGCTTATCCCAGGAACCGCTCCAATCTCTAGGAGACCCTACAAAATGGCACCCTTAGAACTAGCTGAGCTTAAGAAACAACTTGATGAGTCCTTGCAAAAGGGTTTCATCCGTCCTAGTTCTTCTCCTTGGGCTTGCCCCGTCCTCTTCGTTAAGAAGAAGGATGGTACGGATCGGATGGTCGTAGATTATCGTCCCGTTAATTTGGTCACGGTAAAGAACAAGTATCCGCTTCCCAGGATCAACGACCTGTATGATCAGCTCGCCGGATCCTCAGTCTTCTCCAAGATGGATTTGAGGTTAGGATACCATCAAATCAAGATTAGAAATGGGGACATCCCCAAGACGGCTTTCGTCACTCGTTATGGTCAGTACGAGTACACCGTCATGTCCTTCGGTCTAACAAATGCTCCAGCCACCTTCTCCCGCTTGATGAACTCGATCTTCATGGAGTATTTAGATAAGTTCGTCGTGGTTTATCTCGATGATATTCTTATTTACTCGAAGAACGAGGAAGAGCATGCCGAACATCTTAGACTTGTTCTAGAAAAACTCAGAGAGCACCGCCTTTATGCCAAGTTCTCCAAGTGCGAATTTTGGTTGCCAGAAGTGACCTACCTCGGCCATGTAATCTCTGGTAAGGGCATTGCTGTCAATCCCGAGAGAGTTCAGGCCATTCTTGATTGGACTCCGCCCGAAACAGTTAAACAAGTTAGGAGTTTCCTTGGTCTAGCCAGTTATTGTCGCCGC
Source organism: Secale cereale (assembly GCA_902687465.1). Lineage (NCBI taxonomy): Eukaryota > Viridiplantae > Streptophyta > Magnoliopsida > Poales > Poaceae > Secale > Secale cereale. Next base: position 787,183,603 of record LR738715.1, on the reverse strand, counting down.
TTTGTTGAGAACTTTTCTAAAGTGGCCAAACCTCTCACGGAACTTCTCAAGAAAGATAAAAAGTTTGAGTGGTCCCCACAGTGTGAGCACAGTTTTCAGGAACTGAAAAGACGCCTGACCTCTGCTCCCATACTTGTGCCACCGGATTTCACTAAGGACTTTGTTATCTACTGTGATGCCTCACGACAGGGACTAGGTTGCATTCTTATGCAGGATCGTCGTGTGATTGCATATGCATCTCGACAGTTGCATCCACATGAGGAGAATTATCCTACACATGATTTAGAGCTTGCAGCCGTAGTCTATGCACTTAAGACCAGGCGACATTACCTCCTTGGTAATCGTTGCGAGATCTACACCGATCACCAGAGTCTCAAGTATATCTTCACCCAACCAGATTTGAATCTTAGGCAAAGACGTTGGTTGGAGTTGATCTCGGATTACGACTTAGGGATTACCTACACCCCAGGCAAGGGAAATGTCATGGCTGATGCGCTAAGTGGTAAATCCTATTGCAACAATCTCATGTTGCAGCAGGGCCAACCACTTCTCCATGAGGAATTATGTAAGCTTAACCTTCACATTGCTCCTCACGGATTCCTTTCAACTTTGGTGGCGAAACCTACTCTTGTGGATCATATCATAGAAGCCCAGAAGCATGATACCGGAATTACCCGGATCAAGAGAAACATTGCCAAGGGTATTGCTGGTAGTTTCTCCATAGATGACCGAGGTGTTGTTCTCTTCCAAAACCGGCTGGTGGTTCCCAAGAAGCAACATCTTCGGCAATTGATTCTTAAAGAGGCTCATGAGTCTCCTCTCACGATTCATCCCGGTAGTACTAAGATGTATCAGGACCTACGCGAGAGGTTCTGGTGGACTAGGATGAAGAGAGACATTGCTGAGTTCATTGCTAAATGTGACGTTTGTCGTCGCGTTAAGGCAGAACATCAAAGACCTGCTGGCACCCTTCAACCTCTAGCTATTCCTGAGTGGAAATGGGATAAAGTTGGTATGGACTTCATCACCGGCTTTCCCAGGACCAAGAGAGGGAATAATGCTATCTTCGTAGTCATTGATCGTCTCTCCAAAGTGGCTCACTTCCTACCTGTTCGAGAGAGTATCACTGCTAGTCAGCTTGCTGACTTGTATATTTCTCGAATAGTGTCACTTCATGGTGTCCCACTAGAGATCAATTCAGACCGTGGTAGTCTTTTCACTTCTCATTTCTGGGAGAGTTTCCAGACTGCCATGGGCACCCATCTTTCCTTCAGTACCGTTTTCCACCCTCAGTCAAGTGGTCAGGTGGAACGGGTTAACCAAATTCTCGAAGACATGCTTAGAGCTTGCGTTATCTCATTCGGAATGGATTGGGAGAAATGTCTTCCTTTCGCCGAGTTTGCTTATAACAATAGCTATCAATCCAGTCTCAAGCAAGCTCCTTTTGAGATTCTTTATGGACGAAGATGTCGAACACCTTTGAACTGGTCAGAAACCGGTGAAAGACAATTCTTTGGACCGGATATGATCCAGGAAGCAGAAGAGCAAGTTCGCATCATTCGTGAGAATTTAATAATAGCCCAGTCTCGTCAAAAGAGCCAGTATGATCGTCATCATAAGGAAGTGGCTTATGAGGTTGGTGACAAAGCTTATCTTCGGGTTACTCCTTTGAAGGGTACCCATCGTTTCGGTATCAAGGGCAAGTTGGCTCCTCGTTACATTGGTCCTTTTCGCATTCTTGCTAAACGAGGAGAGGTTTCCTACCAATTGGAACTACCCCCACATCTTTCTCGAGTTCATGATGTCTTCCACGTCTCTCAACTCAGGCGTTGCTTCTCGGATCCCATCCGCGGAGTGGACCACGAAACGCTTGATCTCCAAGATAACCTCACATATCGAGAGTATCCCGTTCGCATTCTCGATCAAGCAGAGCGTGTCACTCGACGTCATAACATCAAGTTTCTCAAGGTTCAGTGGTCTCATCATTCCGAGAGAGAAGCTACTTGGGAGCGAGAAGATCGTCTCCGACTGGAGTACCCCACCTTCTTTCCGCCTACTCCTGAATCTCGGGACGAGATTCTTTCGAGTGGAGGCGAGTTGTCACAACCCTAGTTCTGGTATGCACTAGGTTAGTCTTGTTGTTTGCATCATGTTTAAATTTCAAATGAAATTGAATTGAGGACTTGTGAAACCCTCAGAAACCCTTTTTGAAAATGACCCAAATAATAATTGCTCCAAAAAGGTCCAAGAAAATGTTCATGTGGCCCTCTAAAAATATTGGTTAGAGATAAAAAGCAAACCAATATTATTAGGAGCTCTTAAGTATTTATTTTGGGCATTTGGAATTAATGCAATAGTTATTTGCTTGGATATATATTTATTGTATATTTTATATATGTCCAAAATTCTGATTCTTTATTTTGAGGGGCTTGGGTTAATTCCTAGGTCCCTGCAAAATAAAAATGTCAGAAGAAAATAATTGATTTAGCTTAGAAACTAAATCAAAACAAATGTTAGAAAAATAGAAAAGAAAGTAAATAAAAAGGGCAGGACTTACCTGTGCCACCCTGGTGGCCCAACTGCTTGGCCCAGCAGCCGGCCCAGGTGACTAGCAGCGCCAGTCACCCTCAACCTCGCGCCAGGAGGCCGGGGCGTGTGCCCGACGCGTGCTCCGTCGTACCGCGCCACCTCCTGCCTCCCTGCTTCATCCCCCTCGCCGCCTGGTGGCTTCTGGACGAGCCACGCGCCCCCCCCGACCCTCTCGCACTCTCTCTGGACCCCTCCCCTCTCCTCTGCTCTCTCTCCCGCTCGGTCCCGAGCGCCGTCGTCGCCGCCGATCGCAACCACCGTAGCCACTGCCTTTCCCTCGCCTCTCCGACAAGCCTCAGAGCTCTGCCCCGCCGCTGTGAACCTCTACGCCGAGCCGCAGGACCCTGGACGCCCCGAGACCGCGTCCCCGAGCTCTTCTTCTTCGCACGGCCACCGGACGCCGTCGACGAATTCGCCGCCTCCGACGCGTCCCCGAGCCCACTAGGCTACCTCGCCGCCTCACTGTGAGCTTCTCCTTCCTTCCCCCTTGTCCTTGCCGTCGTTTGCGACCTCTAGGTCTTATCCCCGCTGACGCCCGACCTCACCGCCGCCGGCGATGCCGCCGCCGTGGCCACAGCCACGCAAGCTCAAAACTGAGCACGCCACCGCACTCGCCGTTTCACCAGGAGCCCGTAGCACCTTCTCCCTGGCCTCCCCGTGCCCTGTTGCTCCAATTCCGACGAGGGTCGAACTCCGGCGCCGCCGCGAGCTCGTTTCAGGCGAGCTCCGGCCGCCCTAGCTGCTTCTGCTTGTTGGAATGGACGCGGACGAGCTCCAGCTCCTCGCCCGTGATCTCCGCTGCCCAAATAACCGCCGGAACGGCGATTCCGTGCCCCTCCGCCGCGTCTGTGGACGCCGGCGTCGAGCCGCCGGTGGGTTTGACCGCTGACCAGCGTGCTTTGACCCCCCACTGCCCAGTTGACTCCCCCCTCTCTCACTGACCTGCGGGCCCCGCCCGGCTAATTTTTCCGCTTAGTGTTAATTAACTAATTAGGTTAGTCCTACAGTCACTGACTAGTGGGCCCTGCCCAGTCAGTTAGGGCTAACTAACTCAGTTAGTTTACTGAGCCACTGACGTGGGGACCCCACACGTCAGGTTTGACCTGAGCCAGCGCTGTTGACTTGCTGACGCAAGCATGATGCAATGCTGACGCAATAAACATTTTCTGGAATTGTTTTTGTTTAGGAAAATCCAGAAAATTGTTTAAAACTTCAAAAATCACAGAAATTCAACCGTAGCTCAGAATGAAATAATTTATATATGAAAAATGATCAGAAAAATATAAGAAATCTGTTTATGGCATTTTCATGCATGTTTAACCAACTTATACTTGCTGTATAGGTGAAAACACATAAATGGCACTTTTAAATGTTAATTTTGGAATTGCATTTGAACCCTCGGTTCAAATGGACTTCTTTCAAATAGAATGCTAGTTGCATTAACTCAAATAACATCACATCTTCATGCCATGATCATGCATCATATTGTTGCATATGCTTGTGTTTGATTGTCGGCACCATTCTTCTCGATAGGTCCAGCTCCGGAGACCGATCCAGAGTACCTGTCAGAGGAGCAGTGCTCTCACGTTGTTTTACCAGGCAAGCAAACCCCCTTGTTCATTCCGATACAACCCCTCTCTCGCTCCTGCTCCCTGTTATTGCATTAGGACAACAACGACTTCACCTGCTACTTTATGATGCGGTAGTTGAACCCATTCCTCTGCATGACCTGTCATTGCCACAGTAAATAGTTGAAACCCACTAGTATGCGTAGGAGTTGATTGAAGCCATGTTGTGATCTTACCATGCCTTGCTTGCTATTGCTTAGAGTGTGTCAGGTCTGATTCATCGGGAATGAATTGGAGTGCAATGATATGTTCTGATGCTGAGAGTTAAGTGTGTGAACGCGTTTTGGTAAAGGTAGCGGTGAGAGGCCATGTAGGAGTACATGGTGGGTTGTCTCACTGGAACCGTCCCTAAGAACTGAGTTCTGTGTATGTTGTCCAATGACTAGCTACTACCACACATTGGGTTCCGGTAACTCGACCCCTCTCGACTTATTAATCAACATGATCTCTGTCCAGGAGTTGCAACTAGTTTCTGGTGTTTGTAGGTAGTGTTAGTAGTCTACCAAGTGGCACTCGGCCAGTGGGCTTGGGACAGACTAGGCACCGTGGCACGGTGTACCAAGCGTAGATCCACTCGGCGAGGTGGGCTTGGGAACCCTGCACACATCATTTGGGGCTGTGAGCGACACCCCGGCCGGATCTCCCCATGGATGGAACCCGAATAGGCGATAAACCTGGACTAGGGTCTTGTGTGGTTAGTCAGGTCGTGGCCGACACCCTCGCCAGGCTTCCGCTTGAAGGTTGCCGAGATACACGAGATGTACATGGCGGTAAGTGGCGAGAGCGTGTGTGAAGAAGTACACCCCTACAGGGTTAACATGATCTATTCGAATAGCCGGGTCCATGGTTATGGACTTCTTGGATGCTTACGTGGTACATAGACAACTTGAAGTGGATACTCTAAAATACTCAAGACAAGTGTGAGTGCTATGGATGGCCTTCTCGTAGGGAGACGGGGATGAATCCGTAGTGGTGTACTGCGTGGTGCTTAGTGGACTTGTGTGCGCCACCTCAAAAGAGTTACCAGTAGTCGTGGAATAGGATAGCCACTGAGTCAAAGCTGGCTTGCTGCAACTAAACCCCACTTTGCCTTCTTGATACAAGTGCATGTATGATAGGATCTGATGTAAGTCTTGCTGAGTACCTTTGTACTCATGTTTGCTTAATTTATGTTTTGCAGATGAGATTGATGTCTCACTAGTAGTTCCGCTTGGACTTTGACAAGTAGCTTGTTACCTCAGCTACGATCTTGGACGAGTGTTGTAGTTAGTCAGGCTCTTCAGCCTTTTTCATTTGTAGATGTCTGTACTCAGACATGTTGTGCTTCCGCTTGTTGCTTGTATGCTCTGAATGTTGGGTCATGAGACCCATGTTTGTAATGTCTGGTTCCTCGGAGCCTAATGAATAAATACTTTGTTTATTAGAGTCTTGTTGTGATGCCATGTTGTATTTGCACATATTGAGCATATTGTGTGTATGTTATTGAAATGCTTGGTATGTGTGGGATCCGACACCTAGTTGTTTACCCTTGGTAGCCTATCTTACAGGGAAATGTCTCCTAGTGTTTCCACTGAGTCTTGGTAGCTTGCTACTGCTCCGGAACACTTAGGCCGACCGGCATGTGTCCTTCTTCGTTCATGTGTCTGTCCCTTAGGGGAAATGTCACGCGATGTTCCTTTAAGTCCTTGTAGCTTGCTACGACTTGGGTTCATACGTTGATGACCGACACGTTCGTTGCTGGGTCATGAATGCTTGTCTCTATAATTTAGTGCTACTTTTGGTTTATAACTGGTCATGTCAGCCCGGGTTCTCTGTCATACGGATGCTAGCGACACTATCATATACGTGAGCCAAAATGCGCAAACGGTCCCGGGCCAGGTAAGGTGGCACCCGTGGGGATACCGTGCGTGAGGCCGCAAAGTGATATGGTGTGTTACATGCTAGACTGGTGTGACTTAGGATCGGGGTCCCGACATTGGTGCACATGCTAGAAAGGCCTAATAAGGCATCTAGACCAAATGGAACAAGCTTTGGAATAGGGTAACTTGATCAGAATACCCCAAAATCATTTATGTTCAAATTCAAATTTGAACAACTTTACATTACCAACTTTTTACCTGGAGCTTCAAACTTTGTGGGCATGATCAATACCCCAAATAATGAAACTACACAAAGTGGTGCATCAAGGGGATATGATTAGCTTGACTTAAACATGATGAAGCCATTTCTGTTGATTTCTAGGGTTCACCAAAGTTACATTGGCTAGTTTCTTCAAATGAGCCCAAATTTGGTGAAACACCCTATTTCCATATGAAATTCAATCCTGTTAAGTGCCATGGCTAGTGGAGATCATTTGCTTGTCCAAAACATGATCAAACACCTTCTGCCATTTTACCAAAACCATCATCTTGACCTCTTTTACTATTTACTTTTGCCTCAACCTTCTACCACAGCTTCACCTAGTTACATTCTACCTCCAGTAACTTCCCCATGTCCACAGCTCAATGATTGAGGGGTGAAAACCCCAATTCACCTTGCTTGACAGCCCAATTCTACCCATCTACCAGCCTCCCTCCTCTCTCACTGAGCATCCAGGGCATCCAAGGCCACAGCTAGATAGTTTACTTCATGCTGGACCCCCCAGACACGACGGACACGACCAGTGAGCCAACAGCATGCCATGGAATGCAATTAGCACGCTCCAGAGCGCGCTACAGTGCGCACCCGCACTGTAGCTTCGCCCAATCCCTCGCCTCCGACCACCTCGTGCTTCCCCCTCGCGCCAACCGATGCGCCTCGGCGTCCGCAACTCCCCCGGCGCTGTCCCCCTCCTCCTTCTCCCTCCAGTGGCCGCCCTCGCACGCGCGCCGGCCGCCCGCGAGCTCCAACCTCTAGCCTCACACGCGCGCGCCCTCTGGAGCATTCCCCGCTCCTCCTCTTCCCTCTCCTAGGCGTAGACCTCATCCACGAACGTCCCCGACTCGAACACAAGTGCCTGCACGGCCTCTGGCCTCGCCCGTAACCTCGCCGGCGCACGAGTCCACGGTGGACCGGGGCCCGGCTATATAAGCACGCCCCGAGCCTCTCCAACAGCACCCATCTCCTCCCCATACCCTAAGAAGCTCACCAGCACCACCCACTCGCCCTCAGAGAGCCTCTGTGCTCGGGATCGACCGGAGCTCCGCCGCGTCGGCGACCGGTGATCTCACGGTACAGCCTCCCTCCGCCCCAACTCTTGCTCGATCTGGAGCCACCAGACCTCACTAACCCGTTCCCCTCCTTCTCCCACTCCTATTGCAGCCCGGAGCGAGCCAGCCAGGATCCTCCCGACGCTCCACCGCCGTTCCACCTCGCCGCCGACGAACCAGGACCCTCCGGCGACCCGCACCATCACCACTAGAACGGCGACACACTGTTGAGCCCATTCCTACCCTCAGTTTGCCCCGCCTTGCACCCTATCGCCGCCGGTGAGCTCGCTGTCTCTCTGACCGCAAGGTTGAAGATGACAGGCGGGCCCCGCCTGTCATCCTCACCTCCCTCTCGCTCCCCTCTCTGTCGCTGATCGCCGGGCCCCGCCCGTCAGGTTTAAAAACCTGGCGCGCGCGCTGGTGCCCGTGCGGTGGGCTATTCGCCCTGGGCCATGCACTCTGGCCGTTCTGGCCCAGTGGCACAGGGCCTTTTTCTCTTTTTCTTTTCTGTGATTCTTTCAAATAATTTCACAGAAATAAATATTTGTCCAAATGAATTAATTCCAACTCCTAAAAACTTGTAAAAATCCAACCTATTTAATGGTGTCACTTCCACACATGACCATGGACCTTTTCTATTCTGTTCAAATTTAAATTCATATTTGAACATTAAAACTTCTGTTCAAAAATCCTTAGATCCCATTATGCCACTCCAAAACACAAATTAAGAATTTTTGCCATCTTAGTTTTCCCTCTAGTATTTAACAAAAATAAGTTGACATTTTTCTGAGCACTTTGATTTTTCTGTTTTTATTGTGGTCTTATTTTCCCGTAGTTATTTTTGCGATGATTAGATACCGTGTTTGACGAGGTTGCTGAAGAAGAAGGTGGGGAAGGAATTGAAGACTTTGAAGACCAAGCCAATCCAGGCAAGCAGCCCTTTGACCATGATACACTTCGGAACCCGTTTGTTTCCGAATGCATGATGATAAGAGTTACGGTGGTGACCTAGTTGAGAACCACCACATGATGCATGACTTATTCATGATCTTGCTAAATGCTTAGATGCAATGCTAATGGTTAGTAGTGATGCTTAGTGATGCATGTATGCCATGGAACCTTCATGGTTGCATTCTTTCCAAAGAAAACCCCATCGGGTGCCCCTAATGCCCGAGGGTGATGATGTGTTAGGTCATCACTTGAGGAAGAAGTGATGTGCCGGTGAAGATCTTGTGCATGGGTGAAATGATGGATTAGATTTATGTGTGACTATCGTCCCAACCAAACATGTGCAACCACTCTACCCCTTATGGGACGGGGCTTTATTGATTACTTAGGACGATACTAGCATGGTGCCCGCATTACTAGTGACGGGAAGACTTGAGGTCTTTCCCGGGACGGGGTCGTGCTTGGATAGACGACCATGACTGTTTTTACAGGGCACCGGACACACCGTTGGTCCCTTCGGGTACGCGTGACATTGAAATTAGGGCAAGTCCCATGATCTATTGTTTGTACTCGAGGGCCGTGTACCTACGAGTGGACCCTATGTTAGTGTCGTCTAAGGAAAGATAATGACCGGGTGCTTCCCCCGAGTACTTGAGGTACTACAGGATCGTGGGTGACACGAAAGCTTCCCGGATCTTGTGGGTAAAGTGCGCAACCTCTGCAGAGTGTAAAACTATTCGAATAGCCGTGTCCATGGTCGTGGACAGTTGGGTGGTGCTACTTAAACTATGTCCAGAATTTTACTACATCGGTGGAAGTATGTGTGTGTGATGAGTCAAAGTGGTGACTTGACTCGTTGAGTTGAATCGTATTCATGTTGATATCGGTAACCTGTCCTCGAGGTTACGTGAAATTATTGATGCATATACTTGATGGTAGAATGGTTGTTCTAGCTCGTAGCTAGATTGCTCGTTGTTGTACAATTGCATTGTTACTTTGAACCAAATCATGGGTTGCTTGCGAGTACATTCAAAGTACTCATTGGCTTGCCATTGGTTATTTAATTGGCCAGGCATGGAGGAACAGGAATATGAAGAAGAGTTCTATGGACACGCTATCCCAGTCAGAATGCCTGTAGGGTTAAGGCAGATGGCATGGGTTCTACTTATCGTCGAAGACTTCCGCTATTCGAGTTATTTGCTATTCAGCCCTTGAGGCTTTATCTATGTAAGACTTGGCCATAAAGGCCTTAATTTGTGTAAGACGGTATGTATGGATGTAAGACTCTTGTTATTCAGCTTCTGTGTGTTCAGTGAGCATTGATCTCTGGGATAACTGTACACGTGCATTCGATGATCTCGACTTCTAAGTCGGGGTCCCCACACTTGATGACCCACAACCTATTGTTGATAGCTTCCCTGACGAACAACTAGCTGTCACACTACAACAGGACCCCACCTATAGCAACGCTTTTTTCCGTATCTAAATGTCCATATATGCGTTGCTAGTGTTTTTACCAACGGTTTTGGATGTGTTGCCTTATCCAGTGTTGCTAGCGCATAAGGCAACACTTATACTACCGTTGGTAAAATGAACCGTTGCAAGAGTACAACACATAAAATTGACTTTTACAACACTTGTGTATATGTTGGTCCTTAATGTAGAGGAATACAAATCTCATTGCTTCGCAACCATGGATTTGCTACGCGTCAAGTGTACATATATATTGTGAATAGTAATATTATATTAATGCACCACATAATGGTAATGCTTATGTATATCAAGTGAGGAAAAATAAATAAGAGAATACACTCACAAGAGTAAGAAATCATATATTGCATAAAATTGTTGCATTACAATATTGGATATTACAGGAGGAACATCATCCCAATGTGAAGCATAATCCAAATATATGTTTGACAGCAAAACTTAAACTGAAAGCATTGACCAACATTCCTACAACTTAACTGAAACTTAACCTAGAAACATCATCCAACATGAACAACATCCCTACAACTTAACAAAAACTGAAAGCATCCATCATCATCATCATCATCATCATCATCATCATCATCATCATCATCATCATCATCATCACCATGAACCCGAACATCATCATCATGAACCCGAACATCATCATCATCGTCATCATCATCATCATCATCATCATGAATTGGAACATCATCACCATTGCAGTATACTTTCACGCACCCATATAATGATCCATATAATTTTGAATCTACAAAGAAAATAACAGAATGAATTGTTAACACAAAATGCATTGACATGATGCAAGTAGTGATAAAGGAAGGATATTAGACACATACAAAAGTATTGAAGGCCATGCAACCTCTGTTTTGTTGTTTACACATTACCAAGAGTATTGCAAAAAAGAAAATTGCATTACCAAAAGTATTGCAGTAGCACGGTAGGGAGAGGGAGGGGGTATACCTTCCATGGCATTGTTCCATGACATGCTCCAGGAACTCGACTTGCTTCATGGCGCACCCTGCATCAATTTAGTGCGTACAGCTGCAAATCCCAGGGGAAAATGTTAAGGGTGTCTCATGCATCTCTAGAACAGTGCAACACAAGTAAAGCTTCATCAAGTTTCATCTATTATATTATTTAAACAAGAGACAAACAGGAAATCACATTTGTCCACATAAATAAAATTATCTTGATCATCAATTTTAGATAATAACGGTTATGATTTAAAAGATGTAGCATTATGTACAAATAAAGTCATGTACAAACAGTTTAGCGTGTCACATACACATCTTTCATCCAATTCACATATGCATTTTCTATTAAAAATACATATGTCCAAGACAGTCACATGCAAACGTGTGTTGATTATGGATGCCAACTATAAGGCATATGGAAGGGTCCGACAATATACATATGTCCAAGACAGTCACATCTTTCAACACAAACAATGAAGAGTTTGAGCAAAATACTACTTTTGATGATGCCATTCATGATTTCAGTATATTAATCAACCCAGACTCCTTTTTCTATTGTTATTTAAAAAATACATGTGGACTCCTACATTATTAAATAAAACTAGTCGCATATGCCTTTTTCGTCCACATAGCTAAAAATGTATGTACCATTGATTTCTATTTTGATGATTGAGGTTAACAGAGATATGAAAGTTACGTAACACCAATCATGTGTGTGTTCAAGTACAAGTCTACCACAATCTTACATAATGATAAGTCGAAATGTGAATGAGAGAGGTTCTTAAGAAAAAGGAAAAAAGAGGTCCGTCAATTCAAATACATATATGCATACATCTATAATTTGTGTCCCAGACAAACAAGGTACTTTTGGACAATCTCGCAAGCTGGGCAATCCATACGCTAATTGCATGCATGTGACATTCTGCTTATGTCTTTTTTTTGACCGGGGACTTTCTGCTTATGTCACCCATTGATTAAGATATATTTTTCTTTCTTTTAATTTAAACATTCCATTATGTCCGAGACAAACAAGGTACTTTAGGTCAATCTGCGAAAAGCCGGCCAATGCAATGTTTACAAATTCAATAGTTTTCAACTACCGTTTCAGCTACATTTGCAATAGCTACTCGTATACAAGAGCACTCCTTAAACAAACCAAAATATATTTGAAGTGTGCTTATCTATTGAAGGGCTAGAAAAAGAGAGTGTGCACTGAATCTTTCCCAGGAGAGACTGTGCCCTACAAGATGCCACTGTTGCGCACTTGCAGCTACAAATAATCCATACAGACTCAATGGCATAGGGAGCTACAAGGAGAAAGATAGGAGGACAGAGGTGTCACTAGCCTGCTCCACATGAGTTCACATCCAGAAGCAGCCGTCCTACTACACCAGTGCAGATCCAGCGATGGCCATGCTCATATCTACAGTCTACACGCTGCCGGTCTATTGTAGCTTGAACAATAGTAAAATAAACTTATTCAAGTTAACTCACCTCCTTATTCAAGTGTTGTCATTTTGATTCTTGTGAGTTTTGCAATCTTTGTCACTCCGTTAACATCCTTCTCCAGGCACCTTTTTATATCTGTAATTCCGAAACCAAAAATGTATTTACAAAATAGAATTCGAGCAAGGCAAAGAATGTTGGCCAAGTCATGTTTGAAGAAAAAACCACAATTGCATATGATTCCTTTCATAGTTGCTACTTTGACGACAATTCTGATTTCTCCTTCAAGTTCGACATAAACATACAACACTGTTAGAGACATGATGGAGAGTATCTTATATTCATTTATCTTAGAATGGACATATTCAATAAAAAATATTTGGTGTGTGTGTGGGGGGGGTAGATAGTATATTTTTTGTTACAATGGAAGCTGGGCGCACCCTGAATGAAGAAGACAATCCCTCAGTTTATATCGTTATAGTAATACTGACCACCACATATTTTCCGATAATGACAACCATTATCTCTAAAATAACATATCCACTTCATCCAGGATACTACAATTAAGCAATGTGTGGACACAGCATACTATGACAATCATATATGCGTTTCTAATCTTTAAGTCATATACCTAATAGATGAATAACAAAAAGGCATAAATCATAAGCTTAACTAATTTCTTGGCTTGTCTGCCACAAAAACATACAGAAGCTGACCTCCATGATAATGTGACCATGACCTCAGGTGCAGAAACAACTGTAGAGTGTGACCACATTGTCCTAGACTGCTCCCCTTCTCGACGTACCTAGGGCTCAAACATTTCTTCGTAGCGTGTCATCGTCTTTGCTGCCATCGATGTTTCCAGCCCGCCACACCCTTGTCGTACTCGTACCCCTGCAAGCAACGCCACGAAACACCACCCATGGCCATGATGGATGTTGGCACTTCTGTAATTCAGGGTCTGCAGAAGTAGATTATCAGATTCATCTCAATTACAGGGTGCATCTTCTCTCTCTATTGTTTGTGCTGCTTGGGCTACAGTGCATTACATTGGATCTTGAGACGGATGCCATAGGAGAGAAAAGTCGGGGATGAGAAGGTTAGCAACAGCACGGCATCGAGCAGCGATCAATCTCCTGTTTGCATCAAATCAAGAAGGGAACCACATACGTCAAGAAGATGTGGAGGAGGCAGCACCAGGTAATCTTATGTGATTAAGACATGGCCTTTTTCAGATCGAGCGAGGACATGGAGAAGGGATGCGACAAGGACGCCAAGTAACTTCGTGGGAAGGCTTGAGCCTGTTCATGGCCGTACCTTGGATTCGTTGTTGGTCCTAGGGGAGCGGTGGCGAGGGGTGGCTCGCCGGGATGCATGGCCGTAGAGGAGTGGTGTCGAGGGACGGCACGCCGGGGAGGTTCGCAACAGAGTGTTGAGGGGCGGCGCACCAGGACGGAGCATCGCAGGGGAGTAGTGAGGGGCGCCGCGATGCACGCAGGTTGAGGGGCGGCGGTTGGCGTGGGAGCCTATAGTCTCGATAGGAATAGGGAAGGATGGGGACGACCTAGTTTAACTTTTTTTGAGGGAAAGAACTTGGGCCCGGGGTCGGGTTAGTGCGTTGGCTTTACTTGGACTTGTGGCCGGTTGTCTATGTACTGCAACGCATATGTACAATGCTTATTATGTGTATCTATTGAGAATTTTGACAACATATAGTCAAAACGTTGTAACATATGTGTTGCTTTATAGGAGGTATCCTTGTAGTGTCATAAGTACTTCTCGTACTGCTCCATGGTATGCTGATTATGCTAATTACATTGTTGCTAAGTTTATACCACCTAGCTTCACATACCAGCAAAAGAAAAAGTTATTTTATGATTCGAGACATTACTTTTGGGATGACCCACATCTTTATAAAGAAGGAGTAGATGGTATTATTAGACGTTGTGTACCTGAGCATGAACAGGAACAGATCCTACGCAAGTGCCACTCCGAAGCTTATGGAGGACACCATGCGGGAGACAGAACTGCACACAAGGTATTGCAATCCAGTTTTTATTGGCCTACCCTCTTCAAGGATGCCCGTAAGTTTGTCTGATCATGTGATGAATGTCAAAGAATTGGTAATACTAGTAGACGTCAAGAAATGCCTATGAATTATTCACTCGTTATTGAACCATTTGATGTTTGGGGCTTTGATTATATGGGACCTTTTCCTGCCTCTAATGGGTACACACATATTAGTAGACGTCAAGAAATGCCTATGAATTATTCACTCGTTATTGAACCATTTGATGTTTGGGGCTTTGATTATATGGGACCTTTTCCGGCCTCTAATGGGTACACACATATTCTAGTTGCTGTTGATTACGTTACTAAGTGGGTAGAAGCTATTCCAACTAGTAGTGCTGATCATAACACTTCTATTAATATGCTTAAAGAAGTTATATTTCCGAGGTTTGGAGTCCCTAGATATCTAATGACCGATGGTGGTTCACACTTTATTCATGGTGCTTTCCGTAAGATGCTTGCTAAGTATGATGTCAACCATAGAATTGCATCACCTTATCACCCACAGACTAGTGGTCAAGTAGAACTAAGTAATAGGGAGTTGAAATTAATCTTGCAAAAGACAGTTAATAGGTCTAGAAAGAATTGGTCCAAGAAACTAGATGACGCATTATGGGCCTATAGAACTGCATACAAAAATCCAATGGGTATGTCTCCATATAAGATGGTATATGGAAAACCTTATCACTTACCTCTTGAGCTAGAATATAAGGCATATTGGCCCATTAAAGAGCTCAACTACGATTTCAAACTTGCCGGTGAAAAGAGGCTATTTGATATTAGCTGTCTAGATGAATGGAGAACCCAGGCCTATGAGAATGCCAAGCTATTTAAAGAAAAATTTAAAAGATGGCATGACAAAAGGATACAAAAGCGTGAGTTTAACGTAGGTGATTATGTCTTGCTATCAACTCTCATTTAAGATTTTTTGCAGGAAAACTTCTCTCCAAGTGGGAATGACCTTACGTTATCGAGGAGGTCTATCGTTCCGGTGCCATAGAAATCAACAACTTCGAAGGCACAAATCCGAAGGTGGTGAATGGTCAAAGGATAAAACATTATATCTCAGGTAATCCTATAAATGTTGAAACTAATATTATTGAAACCATAACCCCGGAGGAATACATAAGGGACACTTTCCAGAATGATTCAGCCTCCGAAAAGGAAAAGGTATGTGATACGGTAAGTAAACCGACTCCAAAACAGTTATAAAGGTAATTTTCTCTGTTTTGGAATATTTAGAAAAATAGAAAAATAAACTGCAGTCCGGAGGAGACACGGGGCCTCCTCGGGGGTAGGGGCGCACCCCCTGCCTCGAGGTTACCCCGTGTGTCCCCTGGACTCCGTTTTCTTAGGGGTTACTCCTTTTGTTTTGGAAAATTTAATTATATATACTCCTGAAGGTTTTGACCTCTGTATCATGCAAAAGTTCTCTATTTTTGTTTCGAGCTGTCTCTGTCACAGATAAGATCAAGATGTCTTCTCATGAGTCTGATGGAGAGAGTCGGGTGTCTCACCCGACACTTAACCCAAGAGCAAACATCGATGATAACCACTTTGGTCAACGGAGGAAGAGATGGAGGCGGACTTGAAGAGGATAGATGCCATGGAGGAAGATCAAGAAGTTACTTCTCGATTTCAAGCTGGATTCACAATAGGGAAATTACAGAGCTCAGCTATTCCAAAGTCGTCCCTCCCTACCAAATGACAGGTTTCTTTCTTCTGAAAATATGAAAAAGAGTGTTACTTGTTCTCCCGCAGCTATGCAGCATCCTTGGGTGAAAGGAGCTTTAGCCGTCACGGGCAAGCTCCGCAAGGAAATTATGGTCCTTAAGCAGCAAGTTCACAAGCTCGAGGAGGAGAATCGTATCCTGAGGGGTATCATCGCCAAGAATATTACATCACCAACCCCGAAGAAGGAGACGTAATCATATGGGTATGGGCACTCCCCTTGGCAACTGCCAAGCTTGGGGGAGTGACCCCGGTATTGTATCACCATCACTCCTATCTTTACCGTTTTACTTAGTTCGATCCTTTTGGTAGTATCTTGATCTATTAGAATAAAGTTAGCATGATCTAATTGTGAGACTTTGCTTTGTGAGCTTTATACTTTGTAATCGAGTCCGTGAGCTATATAATAAAGATTAGTGTTGGGTCAAGGGCTTAATTTCCTCACTTGGGTCATGATAAAAAGAAAGAAAACATAAAGAGTATCAAAGAGATCATATCGATCTTATGGGAAGTAATGACTTCACATACAAGAGTATGATAAATAAAAGTTGTTGGGAGGTGACAAACATAGTTTTGGTCATCGTTACAATTAATAGGAAGTAATAAAATAAGTGAGGCTTCACATACAAATATACTATCTTGGACATATTTTATGATTGTGAGCACTCATTAAAGTATGACTTGCTAAAGAGTTGATGTTGGACAAGGAAGACAACATAATGGGTTATGTCTTCTTATATCCGAAATAAAGTATATTGTCACGAATCATCCAACATGTTCAGCTTGCCTTTCCCCCTCATGCTATCCAAAACTCCTCGCACTAAGTAGAGATACTACCTGTTCTTCCATATATCCTTAAACCCAATTTTGCCATGAGAGTCCACCATACCTACCTATGGATTGAGAAAGATCCTTACAAGTAAGTTGTCATGTTGCAAATCCGCTAAATATGTATGATTTATTAGTGTGGGAGAAATTAGCTTTATACGATCTTGTGATATGGAAGTAATAAAAGCGACAGACTGCATATTAAGGTCCTTATCATAAGTGGCAATATAAAGCGAAGTTCCTCTATGCTAAGACTTTGTGCATCCAACCATAAAAACACATGACAACCTCTGCTTCCCTCTGCGAAGGGCCTATCTTTTATTTTTGTCTTATAAGTGTCAAGGTGAAACCCACCTTTCCCTTTTACAATTTATCCATTGGCAAGCACATTGTGTTGGAAAGATCCTGACATATATACCCACTTGGATGTAAGTTTTCATGATCTATTACTGTTGACATTACCCTTGAGGTAAAAGGTTGGGAGGCAACACTATAAGCCCCTATCTTTCTCTGTGTCCGATTAAAACTCCATAAACATAAGTATTGTGTGAGTGTGAGCAATTGTGAAAGACTATGTGATAGTTGAGTATGTAGGCTTGCTATAAAGCTCTTATATTGACTCTTTCCGATGTTACGATAAATTGCAATTGCTTCAATGACCGAGACCAAAGTATGTTAGTTTCCAATGAAGTTTATAATGCATACTTGATATTGTGGATAAATTGTTACTTTAGCATAAGAATCATATGACTATATTTATATAAGTTGCTGTTATAAGAATGATCATGATGTCCTCATGTCCGTATTTTGTTTTTATCGGCACTTCTATCTCTAAACATGTGGACATATTTTTCGATGTCGGCTTTCGCTTGAGGAAAAGCGAGGTCTAAGCTTGGGGGACTTGATACGTCCATTTTGCATCATGCTTATAAGTTGATATTTATTGCATTATGGGCTGTTCATACATGTTTTGTCACAATAGTTATGCCTTTTATCTCTTATTTTGCAAGGTTTACATGAAGAGGGAGAATGCCGGCAGCTCGAATTCGGGGCTGAAAAAGGAGCAAACTCTGGAAACCTATTCCGCACAACTCCAAAAGCCCTAAAACTCCACAGAACATTGTTTCAGAAAATATAAAAAATATCTGGCTAAAGAAACCCACGAGAGGGGCCACCGGCTGGCCTCGAGGGCGGGGCGCGCCCCCTGCCTCGAGGGCCAGCCGGCAGGCCCACGGTGCCCATCTTATCCTATATGAAGCGTTTTGACGTGGAAAAAAATCTGAAGGAGGCTTTCGGGACCAGACGCTGCCGTCTCGAGGCGGAACCAAGGAGGAAACCAATCTAGGGCTCCGGCAGAGCTGTTCTGCCGGGGATACTTCCCTTCGGGAGGGGGAAATCGTCACCGCTGTCATCACCAACAACTCTCCCATCTTGGGGAGGTTTATCTTCATCAATATCTTCACCAGCACCATCTCCTCTCAAACCCTAGTTCATCTCTTATATCCAATCTTTGTACCCAAACCTCAGATTGGTACCTGTGGGTTGCTAGTTGTGTTGGTTACTCCTTGTAGTTGATGCTAGTTGGTTTATTTGGTGGAAGATCATATGTTCATATCCATTATGCAGATTAATACCCCTCTGATCATGAACAATATTCTTTCTTGTGAGTAGTTACTTTTGTTCATGAGGACATGGGAGAAGTCTTGCTATTAGGTGTCATGTGAATTTGGTCTTCGTTCATATTTCGATGAGATGTATGTTGTCTCCCCTCTAGTGGTGTCATGTGAACGTCGACTACATGACACTTCACCATTATTTGGGCCTAGAGGAAGGCATTGGGAAGTAATAAGTAGATGATGGGTTGCTAGAGTGGCAGAAGCTTAAACCCTAGTTTATGCGTTGCTTCGTAAGGGGCTGATTTGGATCCATATGTTTCAGGCTATGGTTAGGTTTACCTTAATACTTCTTTTGTAGTTGCCGATGCTTGCATTAGAGGTTAATCATAAGTGGGAGGCTTGTCCAAGTAAGGGCAGCACCAAAGCACAGGTCCACCCACATACCAAATTATCAAAGTACCGAACGCGAATCAGACGATCGTGATGAAAACTAGCTCGACGATAATTCCCATATGTCCTCGGGAGCGCTTCACCTTGCATAAGAGTCTGTCCAGGCTTGTACTTTGCCACAAAAAGGATTGGGCCACCTTGCTGCACCTTATTTAGTTTTACCTTTTATTACTTGCTACCAATTATCCTATCACAAAACTATCTGTTACCTATAATTTTAGTGCTTGCAGAAAATACCTTACTGAAAACTGCCTATCATTTCCTTCTGCTCCTCGTTGGGTTCGACACTCTTACTTATCGAAAGGACTACGATAGATCCCCTACACTTGTGGGTCATCAGTACGTCTCCAACGTATCTACTTTTCCAAACCCTTTTGCCCTTGTTTTTGGACTCTATCTTGCATGATTTGAATGGAACTAACCCGGACTGACGCTGTTTTCAGCAGAACTGCCATGGTGTTGTTGTGCAGAATAAAAAGTTCTCAGAATCGGCTGAAAATCAACGGAGAATTATTTCGGAAAATATAAAAAATACCTGCAAGAAGATCCACACCAGGGGGCCTTGGGCCTGTCCACGAGGGTGGGGCCGCCGCCAAGCCCTAATCTCTCTCGGGAGGGCTGATCTGGAGTCCGTTCAGGGCTCCGGAGAGTGGAGATCGTCGCCATCGTCATCATCAACCATCCTCCATCACCAATTCCATGATGCTCACTGCCATGCGTGAGTAATTCCATCGTAGGCTTGCTGGACAGTGATGGGTTGGATGGGATCTATCATGTAATCGAGTTAGTTTTGTTAGGGTTTGATCCCTAGTATCGACTATGTTCTGAGATTGATGTTGCTATGACTTTGCTATGCTTAATGCTTGTCACTAGGGCCCGAGTGCCATGATTTCAGATCTGAACCTATTATGTTTTCATATAAATATGTGTGTTCTTGATCCTATCTTGCAAGTCTATAGTCACCTACTATGTGTTACGATCCGGCAACCCTGAAGTGACAATAATTGGGACCACTCCTGGTGATGACCATAGTTTGAGGAGTTCATGTATTCACTATGTGTTAATGCTTTGGTCCGGTACTCTATTAAAAGGAGGCCTTAATATACCTTAGTTTCAATAGGACCCCGCTGCCACGGGAGCGTTGGACAAAAGATGTCATGCAAGTTCTTTTCCATAAGCACGCATGACTATATTCGGAATACATGCCTACATTGCATTGATGAACTGGAGCTAGTTATGTGTCGCCCTAGGTTATAACTTATACATGATGAATTGCATCCGACGTAATTTCCCATCACCGATCCAATGCCTACGAGCTTTACCTATATTGCTAGTTGCTTATTTACTTTTCCGTTGCTACTATTACAAAAACTACAAAAACACTATCGTTACTTTTATTGCTGCTACCGCCACTATCATATTACTTTGCTACTAAACTATCTTGCTGCAGATACTAAGTTTCCAGGTGTGGTTGAATTGACAACTCAGCTGCTAATACTTAAGAGTATTCTTTGGCTCCCCTTGTGTTGAATCAACAAATTTGGGTTGAATACTTTACCCTCGAAAACTGTTGCGATCCCCTACACTTGTGGGTTATCAAGACTATTTTCTGGCGCCGTTGACGGGGAGCATAGCTCTATTCTTTAAGTCACTTGGGATTTATATATGTTGATCACTATGAAGAATTTGAAGGACTCAAAAACCAAGATCTTACCCTCAATTACGAGGGGAGGTAAGGAACTGCCATCTAGCTCTGCACTTGATTCTCCTTCTGTTATGAGTAAACTTGCGACACCTACTCCTGCTATTGAATCAGATATGTCGTATATTCTAGACAATGCCACTTCTGCTATGTATGATGAAACTACCTCTATGCCTGATACTGTGCCACTAGGTGAATTTCTAGATGAACAAATTGCTAAGGTTAGGGAGAGTGCAAATGTTGAAAATGATGATATTTATGAAAGTGATGATGAAATTACTCCCAATAGATATGAATTGCCTGTTGTGCCTGAGGGTTATGTTATGGATGAAGAAACTGCTAGAGACTTTCTTGCTTGCAATGATAGATAGTATCTTAAGAAGTTATTAGCTAAGCTGAAAGAAAAGTCCTTGAATGCTAGAATGAAACATGACCCTACTTTTGCTATTTCACCTATTTGTGTTACTCATAAGGATTATGAATTCTCTGTTGATCCTGAGTTAATTACTTTGGTTGAATCTAATCCTTTCCATGGCTATGAGTCTGAAACTGTTGTGGCACATCTTACTAAGTTGAATGATATAGCCACCCTGTTTACCAATGATGAAAATATTCGTTACTACTATATCCTTAAGCTATTTCCCTTGGTGTTAAAGGGTGATGCTAAGACTTGGTTTAATTCTCTTGATCCTGGTTGTGTGCGTAGTCCCCAGGATATGATGTATTACTTCTCTGCTAAATATTTTCCCGCTCATAAGAAACAAGCTGCCTTACAGGAATATATAACTTTGCTCAAACTGAAGAAGAGAGTCTCACACAAGCTCGGGGGAGGCTTCTCCAGTTACTTAATGCTTTGCCTGATCATCCTCCTGAGACGCATGATATACTTGATGTCTTTTATAATGGACTAACCGATGCTTCCAGAGACCACCTGGATAGTTGTGCTTGTTGTGTTTTGATACGTCTCCAACGTATCTATAATTTATTGTTCCATGCTATTATTTATGAAGTCTTGGATGTTTAATGGGCTTTATCACTCACTTTTATAACATTTTTGGGACTAACCTACTAACCCAAAGGCCCAGTCCAGATTGTTGTTCTTTGCCTATTTCAGGGTTTTGCAAAAAAGAATATCAAACGAAGTCCAAACGGAATTAAACCTTCGCGAGAGATATTTTTGGAGAAAATTACGCTCGGGAAACGTCAGGACCAAGTGAGGGGACAGAGGGGTTGCCCTCGAGGGTGGGGGGCGTGCCCCCCTTCCCAGGGCGCGCCCCCTACCTCGAGGCTAGGCCGTGTGGCCCTCGGTGCCCTCCTTCTTCCTATATATACCTACGTACCCCAGAAACTCCATACGCAGAGAGAAAACACTAATTCCACCGCTGTAGCTTCTGTTCCCGTGAAGATCCCATCTTGGAGCCTGTTCCAGGAGGGGGATCCATCACGGAGGCCTTCATCATCATCATCATCGCCCTCACCATGAGTTGTGAGTAGTTTACCACAGACCTTCGGGTCCATAGCTAGTATCTAGACGGCTTCTTCTCTATCTCCGGATCTCAATACAAAGTTCTCCTCGGTCTACGAAGAGATCTATTCGATGTAATCTCTTTTTGCGGTGTGTTTGTCGAGATCCGATGAACTGTGAGTTTATGATCAAGGTTATCTATGAAATATATTTGGTTCTTCTCTAAACTTTTTATGTGTGCTCATAATATCCTTGCAAGTCTCTTCGAATTATTGGTTTGGTTTGGCCTACTAGATCTATAGTTCTTGCAATGGGAGAAGTGCTTGGCTTTGGGTTCAATCTTGTGGTGTCCTTTCCTAGTGATAGTAGGGGCAGCAAGGCACGTATTGTATTGTTGCCATCAAGGATAAAAAGATGGGGTTTTCATCATATTGCTTGAGTTTATCCCTCTACATCATGTCATCTTGCTTAAGGCGTTACTCTGTTCGTATCAACTCAATACACTAGATGCATGCTGGATAGCGGTCGATGTGTGGAGTAATAGTAGTAGATGCAGAATCGTTTCGGTCTACTTGTCTCGGATGTGATGCCTATATACAATGACCATGCCTAGATAGTCTCATAATTATTCGCTTTTCTATCAATTGCTCGACAGTAATTTGTTTACCCGCCGTAGAATATCGCTATCATGAGAGAAGCCACTAGAGAAAACTATGGCCCCCGGGTCTATTCTCAACATATCAATCTACATCTAGTTTACTTTTACCGCTTTTATTTTCTGTTTTATTAAACCAAAAATACCAAAAATATAAACTATCATCTCTTTCAGATCTCAATATCGTAAGTGACCGTAAAGGGATTGACAACCCCTTATCGCGTTGGCTGCGAAGTTCTTATTTGTTTGTGCAGGTGCGAGGGACTCGTGCATGGTCTCCTACTGGATTCATACCTTGGTTCTCAAAAACTGAGGGAAATACTTACGCTACTGTGCTGCATCTCCCATTCCTCTTCGAGGGAATACGACGCAAGCTCAAGAGGTAGCAAGAAGAATTTATGGCGCCGTTGCCGGGGAGGCTTACGCAAAAGTCATATACCAAGTACCTATCACAAACCCTTATCCTTCGTGTTACATTTATTTGCCTCTCGTTTTCCTCTCCCCCACTTCACCCTTGCCGTTTTATTTGCCCTTCTTCTGCCGTGTGTTTATCGTTCGCTTGCCTCCTTGTTCGCTTGTGTGTGTTGGATTGCTTGCTTGTCACTATGGCTCAGAACAATGCCAAATTGTGTGACTTCTCCGATACCAACAACAATGACTTTATTAGCACTCCGATTGCTCCTATTATCGATGTTGAATCTTGTGAGATAAATGCTGCTTTGTTGAATCTTGTCATGAAAGATCAATTCTCCGGCCTTCCTAGTGAAGATTCCGCTACCCATCTAAACAACTTTGTTGATTTGTGTGATATGCAAAAGAAAAGGGATATGGATAACGATATTGTTAAATTGAAGTTATTTCCGTTTTCACTTAGAGATCGTGCTAAAACTTGGTTCTCCTGTTTGCCTAGAAATAGTATTGATTCGTGGAATAAGTGCAAAACTGCTTTTATCTCTAAGTATTTCCCTCCTGCTAAGATCATCTCTCTTAGAAACGATATTATGAATTTTAAGCAACTAGATCATGAGCATGTTGCACAAGCTTGGGAGAGAATGAAATTAATGATACGTAATTGCCCTACTAATGGTTTAAATCTATGGATGATTATTTAGAACTTTTATGTTGGCTTGAATTTTGCTTCTAGAAATCTTTTAGATTCGGCCGCCGGAGGCACTTTCATGGAAACCACCTTAGGAGAAGCTACCAAACTCCTAGATAATATAATGGTTAATTATTCTCAATGGCACACCGAAAGATCTACTAGTAAAAAAGTGCATGCTATCGAAGAAATTAGTGTTTTGAGTGGAAAGATGGATGAACTTATGAAATTGTTTGCTGCTAAGAGTGCTTCTTATGATCCTAATGATATGTCTTTGTCCACTTTGATTGAGAATAACAATGAATCTTTGGATGTGAATTTTGTTGGTAGGAATAATTTTGGTAACAATGCTTATAGAGGTAATTTTAATCCTAGGCCTTTTCCTAGTAATTCCTCTAATAATTTTGGTAATTCCTACAACAACTCTTATGGAAAGATGCCTTCTGAATTTGAAATTAGTGTTAGGGAGTTTATGATCTCGCAAAAGAATTTCAATGCTATGCTTGCAGAGAAATAGCTTAAGGTTGATGAATTGGCTAGAAGTGTGGATAGAATTACTCTTGATGTTTATTCTTTGAAACTTATATATATTCCACCCAAGCATGATATCAATGAGTCTCTCAAATCCATGAGAATTTCCATTGATGAATGCAAAGAAAGAACCGCTAGAATGCGTGTTAAAAGAGAAGATTATATTAAATCGTGTTCTTCTAGTTATCATG
Source organism: Secale cereale (assembly GCA_902687465.1). Taxonomy (NCBI): domain Eukaryota; kingdom Viridiplantae; phylum Streptophyta; class Magnoliopsida; order Poales; family Poaceae; genus Secale; species Secale cereale. The sequence continues at coordinate 787,159,001 of LR738715.1, read as the reverse complement.
AAAATAAAGATGAAGATCTTAAAGTTATTGATGTGTCTCCTATTAGATCCATGTTTTCTAGTATTAATCTTGATGAGAATAGGATTGGAGATGATTCTTCTTTAAGGTGTCCCAATGATTCGGAGTTTTTAGATCTTGATGCTAAAATTGCTAAAAGTGGGAATGAAGAGATTAAAACTTTGCATAGTGATGAACCCACTACTTTGGATTTCAAGGGATTCAATTATGATAATTGCTCTTTGATTGATTGTATTTCCTTGTTGCAATCTGTGCTAAATTCTCCGCATGCTTATAGTCAAAATAAAGCTTTCACCAAACACATAGTTGATGCTTTGATGCAATCTTATGAAGAAAAACTTGAGTTGGAAGTTTCTATACCTAGAAAGCTTTATGATGAGTGGGAACCTACTAAAAAAATAAAAATAAAAGATCATGAATGCTATGCTTTGTGTGATTTGGGTGCAAGTGTCTCCACTATCCCAAAAACTTTGTGTGATTTGCTAGGGTTCCATGAGCTTGATGATTGTTCTTTAAATTTGCATCTTGCAGACTCCACTATTAAGAAGCATATGGGAAGAATTAATGATGTTCTTATTGCGCCAATAGTAATTATGTGTCCGTAGATTTCATTGTTCTTGATATAGATTGCAATCCTTCATGTCCTATTATTTTTGGTAGACCTTTCCTTAGAACGATTGGTGCAATTATTGATATGAAGGAAGGAAATATTAGATTCCAATTTCCGTTAAGGAAAGGCATGTAACACTTTCCTAGAAAGAAAATCAAATTACCATATGAATCTATCAGGAGAGTCACTTATGGATTGCCTTCCAAAGATGGCAATACCTAGATCTATCTTGTATCGTGCCTAGCTAGGGGCGTAAAACGATAGCGCTTGTTGGGAGGCAACCCAATTTTATGCCTTTTGTTTTTGTTGCTGTTAGGGAATAAATATTGCATCTAGCCTCTTATTAGATGTGTTTTCAAGTTTTGTTTAGTGTTTGTGCCAAGTAGAACCTTTGGTAAGTCTTGTGTGAAGTTTATATGTTCTTACTGTGAAAAACAGAATCGTTAGCGCCGACTAAAGTAGTCGTGGGATTTTACTGGAGCGTGATTTTTAGTTGATTCTTATCTATTCTGATTGGTAGACAAATTTCACAAATTTAACAATTTAGTTTGAATTTTTTGGAGTTCCAGAAGTAGGCGAACCCTGCATATTACTACAGACTGTTCTGTTTTTGACAGATTCTATTTTTCGTGTGTTGTTTGCTTATTCCGATGCATCTATGAGTAATATTGGAGGATATGAACCATAGAGAACTTGAAGTACAGTAGGTTTAACACCAATATAAACAAAGAATGAATTCATTGATGTACCTTTGAGTAGTGGTTTTCCTTCTCATACTAACGGAGCTCACGAGAATTTCTGTCTAAGTTTTGTGTTGTGAAGTTTTCAAGTTTTGAGTATTGCTTTGATGGACTATAGAACAAGGAGTAGCAAAGGCCTAAGCTTGGGGATGCCCATGGAACCCCAAGTAAATCCAATATAATCAAAAGCCTAAGCTTGGGAATGCCACGGGAAGGCATCCCCTCTTTCGTCTTCATCCATCGGTAACTATATGTGGAGCTATATTTTTATTCGCAACATGTTATGTGTTTTGCTTGGAGCGTCTTGTATAATTTGAGTATTTGCTTGTTAGTTTGCCACAATCATCCTTGCTGGACACACCTATTTGAGAGAGTTAAATATGTCTTAGAAATTATTAGAACACTCTAAGTGCATCACTTATATCTTTTGAGTTGAATAGTTTTTGCTCTAGTGCTTCACTTATATCTTTTAGAGCATGGTGGTGGTAATATTTTGTAGAAATTGTTGAACTCTCATGCTTCAATTATATCTATTTAAGAGTCTATTAAAACAGCATGGTAATGTGTTTAGGCTAAAGAAACTAGTCTTCACATGATAAACATCCAATGTCAATGTAGTAAAAAAAATCACACCAACTGCATCAAATAGAATGAGATGTTGGATGCTTGATAATTGTTTTGAGACATGAGGATAGTGATATTAGAGTCATGCTAGTGGAGTTATTATGAAATTGAGAAATACTTGTGTTAAGGTTAGTGACTCCCGTAGAATGCACATATGGTGAACCGTTGTGTGACTAAGTTAGAGCATGAGGTATTTGTAGAGTGTCAACCTTTGTGTTGTGACAGCCTGATTTTTGCCCTCTTTTATTTGCCAGAGCTTTATTCGAAATTATTTCAAACCTTGGGATTTTTGAATCATTTCATATGGACTCCACTTGGGTACCCTTGACTTTCACCCAAGTGCCTCCTATCCATCTAAAACTATCTTTTCCCTCTGGACCACTCTAATATACTTCATGGAATATTTTTCTTATTTGAAAAATATTCATTTTCCTCCCCAAAACCCTAGCTAAATTCCTTGTGCTCCAAAGCAACCCTTAGTTTTCTGGCTCACAAAATTCTGAGGAAATTCCTAAATATTCTTTGGACCCTAAGACACAGTCCTGAGCAAAAATATTGCACTACTTTTTGGAATATTTTTGCTACAGAAAATCTTTTCTCTTCTGTGCTGAAATGGTAGTTTCTACAGCAACTACCATTTTACTTGCCCACTTCTTCTGAAACTCCTTGTGCATCTTCACCTTAGTAACTCTTGACTAGCCTCCAAAGCACAGCCTCCAACTATTAACCATTTTACCTCAGAAAGCTCTCAAAGTTTCTGTCCAGAAACTTACCAGGCGTGTTACTTTCTTTCTACTGCGTCTGGGAATGAACCAACCACGGGTAACTCTCCTATCTACCACGAACAACACGCAAGACACGGTTTTTGGCACCAAGTCAGCTAGTAGGCATAGTTCGCGGGGTGACCACGCGTGTACACCATGCCATGTCAATTAGTCGGCACGCTCTGGATGCCGCCGAGCACTCTGTGGAGCGCGTGCTCGCTTCCACGCCTGCCCAAGCGCGCCAAACTGCGCCACCATCATCGTCTTGACCTCCACAGTCCCCTCTGGCGCTCGCCGACACCGGAGCTCGCCGCACGAGCACGGGCACTGTCCGGCCAAGGCCACAGTGCGGTGCGCACTGTGCTCGTCGCCACCCCAGCTCCCCTGTGCCCATCCCCGTCCGGCCACTGCTCCCGCGTGACTCCGTCGCCTTTCCCCCCTCTCACTTATGCCAATTCGTCGCCGGGCGCAGCCAGGTGTCGTCGGCGGAGCCCCATTC
>LR738715.1:787086920-787155615 GCA_902687465.1 Secale cereale | reverse complement strand
CCCCCTCGCTCACCTATAAATAGGCCTTCTCCCAGCCGCTCCGAGCACCCAGCTCCACTCCCACATGACCACAGATCGAGTAGAACCCCGTGGCCCGGCCGGGCAGGCCTCAGGCCACCATTCCCAAGCTCGAGCTCACCGGCGATCCCCCTCGGGTCTTCGCGGTAGCTCCAAGCCCTCTCTGTCCAAGGCGACCTCACCAGAGCCTCTGCCACTCTCTGGTGGAGCCTCTTCACCTAACAGGAGCTGCTGGAGGCGCCGTTGCTCGCCGTCTTCTTCAACTCCGGCGAACCCCCTGTTCTTCCTCCGCCTCCGAGCTCCATTCCAACGTTGTCCGTCCACCTCTAGCTACCTTACGGGTATGGGCAGGTAGGCCTCGACCCCCTCCATCGATCTATCCTTTCCATTTGGGCCAAGGAGCAGCATCGCTGGCGTGCGCTCCGGCGAAGCAGCTGCCGCCTCTGCTCTTTCCCCTCTCTCCCTCTCACCTGACTAGCGGGGCCCGCTAGTCAGCCTCTCCGTATACGCGTGAAGCGGTACGAGTGGTGGAGCCCTGGGCTTTTACGCCTTCGACGTCACCCCCCCTGTTCTGTTTATTTAAATTTCTAAATATAAATATATTCCAGAGAACTTCAAACTGCAATAACTTTTTAACCATAAGTCCAAATGAATTGATTCTTTTTGCATTGTGTTCCTTGTAAAGAAAACTTGCAGCACACCAAAAATGAGACTATTTGGTGCTGTGTAGATTTTCTGGTGAATTTTTGAATGATTCTTGATAGTTTCTTTTTGAACTCCTATTTATTTTCAGAAGAGGAAACTTGTCTTGAGGACCACCAGGAGGCTTGTGAGCCTCATTTGAACTAAGGCAACCCACAGCAACATTTTCATAGTGCCATTTCAATATTTGTGATTTTTCCAACTTGAACAAATGATTTATATTATGCATGTTAATTATTTTGTTAAATACTTTCTTTTGGTTGATGTAGTTACTGGTTTCATTCACATTACAGCAAGTTGGAGTTTGGTTTAAGTTATTAAGATAGTTAAAATAAAGTTGGGATATTGAGAATGATTATGGACATGCATATGTGAAGTTACTTTCTTTTACATAAGTAATTATGATAAAATTTTGTTAAGATAAAATTTTGTTTTGAATTGAAAGTATAGCATAACCAGAATAATAGTGAAGTTAGGATGATAAAAGTAAAGTTGACCGAGTTATATTTTTGTATGGCATTGTACTTGTTTATGTGCTGCATTTTGGTATATTGCATGGCATTGTATGACACCGGTTATTTATTCTTCTTTAAGTTGAAACTGTTAATAACTTAACTTGGATAAATTGTTGACCGGGTCATGGTGCCACTGAATCGAGTCTTTCCCAGTGCAACCACATTTACCTTTATGGGAAGGTCTTTATTCTGTCCATTGACATGCCTCCTGCTAGTACCTCTAGATAGGGAAGGTTATGGGCATGCAGTACCCTGGCCCGGTAAGCAGACATGTGCATGTTGTTGATTTTATGGTACCGAGTCCCCGTTTGGGACAATTTCTGTTTGGCCACATTGGTGGTCGGTGCGCCTTTGGTAGGCACAGGGCCACCCAGGACTGTTCCAGTGGGAAGTAAGTCGGAGTGGTCGGGGGAGTGTCTTGGAAATGGACGGGTTTCGTCGGAACGCCGTTGGTCCACCCGAATGGGAAAACGAGGCCATGGGTTCCGTGGTGTGGGTACAGTGCACTACCTCTGCAAAGTGTAATTAATCTATCGATAGCCGAGTCCACGGTCACGGACACGCTCGAAAGTAGGTCACACCATGGGTCAACAGATGATAAAATTTGGCTCGCTAAGTTCTACAATTTTGGTACTAGAATAAATTGGTGGAAGAGCCACCGAGATGTTTTGAGACCCAGTATGGACAGGTTGGTGATCGCCGGAAAGGTCACGATTTATATCTTGTTGAAATGAATAAGTTTTTAGTTATAATAAATCATCATGAGTAAGCCAGACCGAGGTTTTATTTATGCAAAGGCATGAGCACAGCATGTTAGTGAATATTCATTTAAGTTTGTTGCCGCATATTTAATATTGAGTAATTATCATGATATTGTTTGTCATTATGATTTTATTTTGCTGTAAGCTTGCAAGTACATTCAAAGTACTGACCTGGCGTGTCATGCCAGATTTCAGGAAACTTTCGCTGGAAAGGAGTGCCGTCTGAGTCTAGTCCGTATCCACATCGGTGTCCCTGTGAGATGGAGTTTCGCTACGACGTCGTTCCGATGCTGCGTAGTTTATGCCCGAGGCCTTTTATGTTCATTAAATAATGTACATATTGTCCAGCTGCACCGTGTGTGTTGCTTGGCCTTGCTACCATTTGTAATGTAAAACTATGGTCCGCTAGTATCAATAAAGCGGTTGTTTTCCGTACCAAGATGTTGTGTGTTGCCAGAAGACAAGGTCTCTGGGATGGCAATGCAAGGTAAACCGGTCACTTTGATCCGGGGTGCCACAACGCTTGGTATCAGAGCCGCGCTGATTGAAGGATGCATTAGACTAGGACGTGTTGTTTAAACGCTAGATACACGTTTAGGTTGAGTGCCGGTAGTCTGTCTAGTTGGTTATTGCTTTACCTATACTGGTATTATTTTTATGCTAACCCGATGATGGTTGTGAGTTTAGATGGCTCCGGTGTCGTATCCGTGCCAGTTGCAGCTGATGTCGTACACGTCACCGCACCTCCTTCGCAACGTGTGGCGTCGGATGTACCCTCATGGAGACGACCCAGTTTATCGTGTGTACCGGGAGCATCTAGCTGACTCTATATATGAATATCAGGCAGTGGTGACCCTACGCGTCCGTTCTGACTCCAGCTCCTATACTCATACCTCTCGGAGCGGTCACGCTTCTACCGCTTCGCTAGCCATCCAATTTTCTGCATTCGAGATCCTTGTTGAGCTCCGTCACAGTGAGGTCCGCATGCAGAACCACCCAGGTTTCCAATACTACCCTTCTTTGCACGACAACGGTCGTATTCATTTCCCTGAAATTGATCCGGAGTCTGATAGCGTTGCTAGCCATCTTTCCCGTTATATCACTTCTAGTTACCTCATGATCCATGAGCTAGCACGTGAGTTGACTCACACTCGTATTACTTTAGCCACTACTAGGTCTGTCACCATTCTCGCTTCCTTGGGATTCACCTCTTACGTCCCCAGTTCTGTTTCCCCTACTTCACTAGTAACCCCTCCTAGTAGCTCGGGCAACTCGACCATAACTCCTCTTAGTGCCCCTGCTGAGTGGATCTCACTCCTCACTACCCCTATAGCTACTATGATCCACCCCACTTCCGCCCCGGAAGGAGAGCCTCCGAGGCAGCGTCGCCGTGTTACCTTTAACCCTGAGGTTTTCGTTAATCTCATTAGTTCTGGATCCGAGTCAACTTCAGGAGAGAACCCCGCAGCACCCGCAGAGCAGTAGAGCTCCAGAAAAATTCGCAGTTGTCAGGCTGATGTACGAATATGGATGTACGAGTCGTGATGTTTTATGTATGAGAGTAGTGTAAGCGGGCATGTTGATTTCCTTTTTCATGTATGCGTCCTTGTATAATTATGCTGAAGTTGTGTATCTTCTAATCGCTGTTTTCTTCGCAATTCTGTTTTCCCTCGATTTTTGTTGCTGGCTTTCCCCACCTATTTTTCTTTTGAATGCTTCTCATCTCGATTGTGTTGTCTTGGGAAAAATCCATAATAGGATAACATGGGGAGGCAACAGTAACAGCGCTCACGAGGATGCTCCTGTTCGTCGCTCCGTCCGACAGGCAGGACAATCCCCCGAGCCATTCATACCACCGCCTCCACCGCCAAATCCGCCTACCACTGAACAAATCCTGCATATGTTTGAGGAAAGAAGAAACAATGATCTGCTGGAAGTATTAAAAAGTGTTCAAGCTATGATTGGCCACAATGGACAGCAGAACGGTCATTACTCCAAGCTATCAGATTTTCAGCGAACTCAGCCTCCCAGTTTCAGTCAGGTAGTTGACCCTTTGGATGCTGATGATTGGTTGCGAACCATTGAGAGGAAGCTTGAGATTGCCCGTACTGCCGAAGATGACAAAGTTCCCTATGCAACCCACTATCTTGAAGGCGCTGCTGCCATGTGGTGGGAAAATACAAAAGCTATGTGGCCTGCTGATGATGCACTCACCTGGACCAAATTCAAGGATCAGTTCCGAAAATATTACATCCCTACTGGAATTATGAAGACCAAGCAGCGTGAGTTTCTGGCACTCACACAAGGAAATCTGTCTGTGGGAGAATATTTGCAAAAATTCAACCATCTGGCCTGTTATTCCCTGTATGACGAGCCACGAAAGTGAGAAAGATTGACAGGTTTCCTGGGGGATTAAACTCGCAACTCAGGTGCACTCTCAGCATGCTTGATTTTCCAGATTTCCAAACTTTGGTAAATAAAGCTTTCATTGCGGAAAGAGAACACAAGCTCGTACTGGACAATCGGCCCGCTAATAACGAGCACAAACGCAAGTTTGAACCAAGAAAAGAAGGACCACTGGTGCAGAAGACTCAAACCTGGCAGCAAACTCAGGTAGACTACAAGCCCAATTGGCAACAGAATGTTAACAAGACTACTACCCAAGTCAAGAATGTTGTCGCCAACACAATGCATGAGGAGCGTCAGCGCAATAATTCTTGCTTTAGTTGCGGGCAAAGTGGACATTATGCACGTCAGTGTCCCAAGAACAGCAAGGCGAACGCCTTATTCTGGCCACGAGTCAACTTCATGGGGTCATACCCGGACCAGCAAAACATCACCGGGCACGTCAATCACCTCTCTGCAGACGAAGCCTAGGAAAACCCCGAAGTAGTCATCGGTATATTTTCTATTAATAGCATACCTGCAGTAATTGTATTTGACTCGGGGGCTTCCCACTCTTTTATTTCTGGGAGCTTTGTTGCCCAAAACAATTTTCCTTGTTCTCTCTCGGGCAAAAATATGCTAGTACAAACCCCAGGATCTTTAATCAAGAGCAGTATGGTCTGCCGTGACTTGAAAATTTGTATCAACGGAATAAGCTTTCCAACTTCCTTGATACTCATCGAGTCGGCACAGTTGGATGTTATTTTGGGCATGAATTGGCTGACTCAATACCAAGTATGCATAAACTGTGCACCCGAGAAGTCACTCTGATCAGTCGAGAAGGGCAAGTTACAAAATTCTACTCGCGAAAAAGCATACCAAAGAAGGGGATGATATTCACTGTCGTGGCTGAGTTGGAATTAATTCCTGTGGTCACTGAATTTCCTGATGTATTTCCGGAAGAACTACTAGGCATGCCGCCAGACTGAGAACTTGAGTTTGCAATAGATCTGGTACCCGGAACCGCACTGTTATTCAAGAAGTACTACCGGATGCCCTCATCAGAATTAGTAAAATTAAAGAAGCAGCTCGATGAAATGCTCCAAAAAGGGTATATCCATCCCAGTTCCTCACCATGGGGATCGCCTGCACTCTTTGTAAGCAAAAAGGATGGCAGTCTCCGCATGTGTGTAGATTATCGGCAGCTGAATGATGTCACCATCAAAAATAAATACCCGCTGCCAAGGATTGATGATTTGTTCGATCAGCTCAATGGGGCCAAGGTATTCTCCAAAATTGACTTACGGACCGGATACCATCAGCTCAAGATTAAAAAGGAGGATATTCCTAAGACCGCATTCACCACTCGATACGGTCTTTACGAATATACAGTTATGTCATTTGGTCTCACCAACGCCCCTGCATTCCTCATGCACATGATGAATAAAGTGTTCATGGACTTCCTCGATAAGTTCGTGGTGGTCTTTATCGATGACATACTTATATATTCAAAAAGTGAAGGTGATCACAAGGAACACCGTTGAGCAGTGCTACAGCAACTCCGAGACCATCAGCTCTACGCCAAGTTCAGCAAATGTGAGTTTTGGCCTAAACAAGTCAGATTTCTTGGACACGTGCTATCCGCCGAAGGTATAGCCGTAGACCCCAGCAAGGTCAAGGATGTGCTCAATTGGTTGCCACCCACAACCGTATCTCAGATCCGAAGCTTCCTTGGACTGGCGGGATATTACCGTCGTTTCATTGAAGGATTCTCCAAGCTTGCCAAGCCCATGACCGAGCCACTCAAAATGGACAAGAAGTTTGAATGGACAAAAGACTGTGATCAAAGTTTCAGTGAGCTAAAGAAATGTCTGACCGCCACACCGGTATTAACTCTTCCAGACATCTATCGCAGTTTTGATGTCTATTGTGACGCATCCAGACAAGGAATTGGCTGCATACTCATGCAAGACGGCAAGGTGGTGGCATATGCATCACGACAGTTGCGACCGCACAAAGGAAATTACCCTACGCATGATCTGGAATTGGCCGCAGTAGTGCGTGCTCTCTATGGAGGCATTATCTCATCAGGAAGAAGTGCCAAATTTTTACAGATCACAAAAGTCTCAAGTATATCTTCACTCAGCCCGATTTGAATCTCCGTCAGCAAAGGTGGCTTGAGCTAGTTAAAGATTATGATCTGGGAATAAATTACCACCCGGGTAAAGCCAACGTAGTGGCTGACGCACTCAGTCGAAAGCCGGTCAGTTTAAATGCCATATTAAAGTCTTTGCCCGTGGAACTTCAAGAGGAGATTGCTCAACTCCATCTGAACATCGTTGAGACTGGTCTCGCTAACACGTTGGAAGTTACCCCCACACTTGAAGAAGAAATCCGCAAGGCCCAGCCAGATGATCCTGTCCTACAAAAGCATGCCCAGAATATGCAGGAGCGTGCACCGGACTTCTCAAGAGATCACTTTGGGACTCTCCAATTCCGCGGAAGGATTTGTGTACCAAATTAGTCAGACCTAAAAGGGAAAAATCTTGTCAGAAGCCCATGAGTCATCATATTCTATTCACCCTGGGGGTACAAAAATGTATGAAGACCTTCGTCAAATATTCTGGTGGGATGGAATGAAGAAGGATATTGCATATTTTGTGGCTTGTTGCGACATATGCAACAAGGTAAAGGCAGAACATCAGAAGCCAGCTGGACTTCTTAAACTGCTGCCAGTTTCACGGTGGAAGTGGGATGATGTTTGCATGGATTTCATCACAGGATTACCCAAGACTCAGCGAGGCAATAATGCAATATGGGTCATCGTGGACACTCTAACCAAGGTAGCCCATTTTATTCCGGTCAGGACCACCTATCGAGCAGACCAACTTGCACAAATGTATGTGTCCAGAATAGTCAGTCTGCATGGAGTACCTCGAACATCACTTCTGACCGAGGTTCACTCTTTACCTCTGTTTCTGGACATGTCTCCATCAAGCTTTCGGGACAGCCCTAAAATATAGTACAGCCTATCATCCTCAAATAGATGGACAGACAGAGCGGGTAAACCAAATACTAGAAGATATGCTGCGAGCTTGCGTCTTGGCCCAAGGGTCTAAATGGGAAGATTGTCTACCTTACACCGAGTTCTCCTACAACAACAGCTTCCAAACCAGTCTAAAAATGTCACCGTACGAGGCTTTATATGGCCGCAAATGTCGTACCCCGTTAAACTGGTCTCAGACTGGAGATAGCCGTATTTTCGGAACGGACCTCATAATGGAAGCTGAGAAACAAGTCAAGGAAATCAGAGACAGATTGGAATTGGCCAGGTCTCGACAAAAGAGTTATTATGATGCAAAGCACCGACAAATCAGTTTTGAACCTGGGGAGCACGTATACCTCCGAGTCACTCCTATGAAAGGAGTCAAGAGATTCCAAACTCGCGGGAAGTTGGCACCCACATTCATTGGCCCTTTTCCAATTATTTCTTGAGTGGGCACTGTTGCTTATCAATTGGAATTACCCCCAGAATTGCCTGATGTGCACAATGTGTTTCACGTCTCACAGTTGAGGCGGTGCATATCCCCGCCCGAGAAAAAGACTGCCGTAACGGACATAGAATTAGCAAAGGATTTAACGTACGAAGAAAGGTCGTTCAAAATTGTGGATCAAATGGAAAGAGTCACCCGCAGTAAAGCATGGAAGTTTTATAAAGTACAGTGGGAGCATCACACCGAGTCAGAAGCAACCTGGGAACAAGAAGAGTTCCTACTGACACATTATCCTGAATGGTTTTCCCAAGCAACCAAATCTCGAGGATGAGATTCATTCTAAGTGGGGGAGGTTTGTGACAGCCTGATTTTTGCCCTCTTTTATTTGCCAGAGCTTTATTTGAAATTATTTCAAACCTTGGGATTTTTGAATCATTTCACATGGACTTAACCACTTGGGTACCCTTGACTTTCACCCAAGTGCCTCCTATCCATCTCAAACTATCTTTTCCCTTTGGACCACTCTAATATACTTCATGGAATATTTTTCTTATTTGAAAAATATTCATTTTCCTCCCCAAAACCTAGCTAAATTCCTTGTGCTCCAAAGCAACCCCTATTTTTCTGGCTCACAAAATTCTGAGGAAATTCCTAAATATTCTTTGGACCCTAAGACACAGTCCTGAGCAAAAATATTGCACTAATTTTTGGGATATTTTTGCTATAGAAAATATTTTCTATTCTGTGCAGAAATGGTAGTTTCTACAGCAACTACCATTTTACTTGCTCCACTTCTTCTGAAACTCCTTGTGCATCTTCACCTTAGTAACTCTTGACTAGCCTCCAAAGCACAGCCTCCAACTATTAACCATTTTACCTCAGTAAGCTCTCAAAGTTTCTGTCCAGAAACTTACCAGGCGTGTTACTTTCTTTCTACTACGTCTGGGAATGAACAAACCACGGGTAACTCTCCTATCTACCATGAACAACACGCCAGACACGGTTTTTGGCACCAAGTCAGCCAGTAGGCATAGTTCGCGCGATAACCACACGTGTACACCATGCCATGGCAGTCAGTCAGCGTGCTCAGGATGCCACCGAGTGCTCTGTAGAGCGCGTGCTCGCTTCCACGCCTGCCCAAGCGCGCCAAACCGCACCACCATCATCGTCTTCACCTCCACAGTCCCCCTCTAGCGCTCGCCGACGCCAGAGCTCGCCGCAGCGAGCACAGGCGCAGTCCGGCCAAGGCCACAGTGTGGTGCGCACTGTGCTCGTCGCCACCCCAGCTCCATTGTGCTCATCCCCGTCCGGCCACAGCTCCCGCGTGACTCCGTCGCCTTTCCCCCCTCTCACTGACGCCAATTCGTCGTCGGGCGCAGCCAGGTGCCGCCGGCGGAGCCCCATTCCCCCCCCCCCTCTCGCTCACCTATATATAGGCCTTCTCCCAGCCGCTCCGAGCACCCAGCTCCACTCCCACACGACCACAGATCGAGTAGAACCCCGTGGCCCGGCCGGGCAGGCCTCAGGCCACCATTCCCGAGCTCGAGCTCACCGGCGATCCCCCTCGGGTCGTCGAGGTACCTCCAAGCCCTCTCTGTCCAAGGCGACCTCACCAGAGCCTCCGCCACTCTCTGCTGGAGCCTCTTCACCTAGCTGGAGCTCCTAGAGGTGCCGTTGCTCGCCGTCTTCTTCAACTCCGGCGAATCCCCTATTCTGCCTCCGCCTCCGAGCTCCATTCTGACGACGTCCGTCCACCTCTAGCTACCTTACGGGTACGGGCAGGTGCGCCTCGACCCCCTCCGTCGATCTATCCTTTCCATTTGGGCCAAGGAGCAGCATTGTCAGCGCGCGCTCCAGCGAAGCAGCTGCCGACTCTGCTCTTTCCCCTCTCTCCCTCTCACCTGACTAGCGGGGCCTGCTAGTCAGCCTCTCCGTATCCACGCAAAGCGGTACGAGTGGTGGCGCCCTGGGCTTTTACGCATTCGACGTCACCCCCCTTGTTCTGTTTATTTAAATTTCTAAATTTAAATATATTCCAGATAACTTCAAACTGCAATAACTTTTTAACCATAAGTCCAAATGAATTGATTCTTTTTGCATTGTGTTCCTTATAAATAAAACTTGCAGCACACCAAAAATGAGACTATTTGGTGCTGTGTAGATTTTCTGGTGAATTTTTGAATGATTCTTGATAGTTTCTTTTTGAACTCCTATTTATTTTCAGAAGAGGAAACTTGTCTTGAGGATCACCAGGAGGCTTGTGAGCCTCATTTGAACTAAGGCAAGCCACAACAACATTTTCATAGCGCCGTTTCAATATTTGTGATTTTTCCAACTTGAAAAAATGATTTATATTATGCGTGTTAATTATTTTGTTAAATACTTTCTTTTGGTTGTTGTAGTTATTGGTTTCATTCACATTACAGCAAGTCGGAGTTTGGTTTAAGTTATTAAGATAGTTAAAATAAAGTTGGGATATTGAGAATGATTATGGACATGCATATGTGAAGTTACTTTCTTTTACATAAGTAATTATGATAAAATTTTGCTAAGATAAAATTTTGTTTTGAATTGAAAGTATAGCATAACCAGAATAATAGTGAAGTTAGGATGATAAAAGTAAAGTTGACCCAGTTATATTTTTGTATGGCATTGTACTTGTTTATGTGCTGTATTTTGGTATATTGCATGGCATTGTATGACACCATTATTTATTCTTCTTTAAGTTGAAACTGTAAATAACTTAACTTGAATAAATTGTTGACCGGGTCATGGTGCCACTGAATCGAGTCTTTCCCAGTGCAACCACATTTACCTTTATGGGAAGGTCTTTATTCTGTCCATTGACATGCCTCCTGTCGGTACCTCCAGATAGGGAAGGTTATGGGCCAGTACCTTGGCCCTGTAAGCAGACATAACCTTGTGTGCCCGTTGTTGATTTTACGGTACCGAGTCCCGGTTTGGGACAATTTCTGTTTGGCCACGATGGTGGTCGGTGTGACTTTGGTAGGCACAGGGCCACCCAGGACTGTTCCAGTGGGAAGTAAGTCGGAGTGGCCGGGGGAGTGTCTTGGAAATGGACGGGTTTCGTCGGAACGACGTTGGTCCACCCGAATGGGAGAACGAGGCCATGGGTTCCATGGCGTGGGTACAGTGCGCTACCTCTGCAGAGTGTAATTAATCTATCGATAGCCGAGTCCACGGTAACAGACACGCTCGAAAGTAGGTCACACCATGGGTCAACAGTTAATAAAATTTGGCTCGCTAAGTTCTACAATTTTGGTACTATAATAAATTGGTGGAAGAGCTACCGAGATGTTTTGAGACCCAGTATGGACAAGTTAGTGATCACCGGAAAGGTCACAATTTATATCTTGTTGAAATGAATAAGCTTTTAGTTATAATAAATCATCATGAGTAAGCCAAACCAAGTTTTTATTTATGCAAAGGCATGAGCACAGCATGTTAGTGAATATCCATTTAAGTTTGTTGCCGCATATTTAATATTGAGTAATTATCATGATATTGTTTGTCATTATGATTTTGTTTTGCTGTAAGCTTGCAAGTACATTCAAAGTACTGACTTGGCATGTCATGCCAGATTTCAGGAAAGTTTCGCTGGAAAGGAGTGCCGTGTGAGTCTAGTCTATATCCACATCGGTGTCCTTGTGAGATGGAGTTCCGCTACGACGTCGTTCCGCTGGTGCGTAGTTTATGCCCGAGGCCTTTTATGTTCATTAATTAATGTACATATTGTCCAACTGCACTGTGTGTGTTGCTTGGCCTCGCTACCTGTTGTAATGTAAAACTATGGTCCGCTAGTATCAATAAAGCGGTTGTTTTCCGTACCAAGATGTTGTGTGTTGCAAGAAGACAAGGTCTCTGGGCTGGCAATGCAAGGTAAACCGGTCACTCTGATCCGCGGTGCCACATGTGTGGAGGTCGGGGGCGCACGATGGTTAACTCCTACCAACCTCCCCCTAGGAGCATGCGTTGATTGCTTTGTTTTGATGACTCGTAAATTTTTGCAATAAGTATATGAGTTCTTATGACTAATGTTGAGTCCATGGATTATACGCACTCTCACCCTTCCACCATTGCTAGCCTCTCTTGTACCGCGCAACTTTCGCCGGTGCCATAAACCCACTATATATCCTTCCTCAAAACAGCCACCATATTGTTCTTCAAAACAGCCACCATACCTACCTATCATGGCATTTCCATAGCCATTCCAAGATATATTGCCATGCAACTTTCCACCGTTCCGTTTATATGACACGCATCATATTGTCATATTGCCATGCATGATCATGTAGTTGACATCGTATTTGTGGCAAAGCCACCATGCATAATCTTTTCATACATGTCACTCTTGTTTCATTGCACATACCGGTACACCGCCGGAGGCATTCATATAGAGTCATACTTTGTTGTTGTAGTATCGAGTTGGAATTTCGTCTTGTAATGAAAGTGTGATGATCATCATTATTAGAGCATTGTCCCATGGGAGGAAAGGCTGAATCTATAAAGCCCCTCCGCAAAAGAAGGGACAATTGCTACTATCTGCTACTATCTTTCTCCACACTTGTGCTTCAAAGTAGCACCATGTTCTTCATTGTAGAGAGTCTCATGCTTAGTCACTTTCTTATACTAGTGGGAATTTTCATTATAGAACTTGGCTTGTATATTCCAACGATGGGCTTCCTCAAATGCCCTAGGTCTTCATGAGCAAGCAAGTTGGATGCACACCCACTAGTTTCTTTTGTTAAACTTTCATTCATATTTAGCTCTAGTGCATCCGTTGCATGGCAATCCCTACTCACTCACATTGATATATGTTGATGGGCATCTCCATAGCCCGTTGATACGCCTAGTCGATGTGAGACTATCTCCCACCTCTTTTTGTCTTCTCCACAACCACCTCTATTCCACCCATAGTGCTATATCCATGGCTCATGCTCATGTATTGCGTGAAAGTTGAAAGGTTTGAAAAGATAGGGTATGAAAACAAATGCTTGGCTGAAATCGGGGTTGTGCATGATATGAATATTTTTGTGTGATAATAAGGGAGCATAGCCAACACTATATGATTTTGTAGGGATAACTTTCTTTAGCCATGGTATTTTGATAAGACATGATTGCTTTGTTAGTGTTGCTTGAAGTATTGTTATTTCTTATGTCAATATAGACTTTTATCTTGAATCTTTCAGATCTGAACATTCATGCCACAATTAAGAGAATTACATTGAAAAACTATATTGGTTAGCATTCCACATCAAAAATTCTTTCTTTATCATTTGCCTACTCGAGGACGAGCAGGAATTAAGCTTGGGGATGCTTGATACGTCTCCAGTGTATCTATAATTTTTGATTGTTCCATGCTATTATTTATGAAGTCTTGGATGTTTAATGGGCTTTATCATTCACTTTTATATAATTTTTGGGACTAACCTACTAACCTAAAGGCCCAGTCCAGATTGTTGTTTTTTTGCCTATTTCAGGGTTTTGCAGAAAAAGAATATCAAACGGAGTCCAAACGGAATGAAACCTTCGCAAGACATATTTTTGGAGAAAATCACGCTCGGGAAACGTTAGGACCAAGTCAGGGGACAGAGGGGCTGCCCTCGAGGGTGGGGGGCGCGCCCCCCTTCCCAGGGCGCGCCCCCTGCCTCGAGGTTGGCCTGTGTGGCCCCCGGTGCCCTCCTTCTTCCTATATATATACCTACGTACCCTAGAAACTCCATACGTAGAGGGAAAACCCTAATTCCACCGCCGTAGCTTCTGTTCCCGTGGAGATCCCATCTTGGAGCCTGTTCTGGGAGGGGGATCCATCACGGAGGCCTTCATCATCATCATCATCGCCCTCACCATGAGTTGTGAGTAGTTTACCACAGACCTTCGGGTCCATAGCTAGTATCTAGATGGCTTCTTCTCTCTCTCTGGATCTCAATACAAAGTTCTCCTCAGTCTTCGAGGAGATCTATTCGACGTAATCTCTTTTTGCGGTGTGTTTGTCGAGATCCGATGAATTGTGAGTTTATGATCAAGGTTATCTATGAAAGATATTTGGTTCTTCTCTAAACTTTTTATGTGTGCTCATAATATCCTTGCAAGTCTCTTCATATTATTTGTTTGGTTTGGCCTACTAGATCTATAGTTCTTGCAATGGGAGAAGTGCTTGGCTTTGGGTTCAATCTTGAGCTGTCCTTTCCCAGTGACAGTAGGGGTAGCAAGGCACGTATTATATTGTTGCCATCGAGGATAAAAAGATGGGGTTTTCATCATATTGGTTGAGTTTATCCCTCTACATCATGTCATCATGCTTAAGGCGCTACTCTGTTCATATGAAGTCAATACACTAGATGCATGCTGGATAGCGGTCGATGTGTGGAGTAATAGTAGTAGATGCAGAATAGTTTCGGTCGACTTGTCTCGGACGTGATGCCTATATACAATGATCATGCCTAGATAGTCTCATAATTATTCGCTTTTCTATCATTACCCGCCGTAGAATATCGCTATCATGAGAGAAGCCACTAGAGAAAACTATGGCCCCCGGGTCTATTCTCAACATATCAATCTACATCTACTTTACTTTTACCGCTTTTATTTGTTGTTTTATTAAAGCAAAAATACCAAAAATATAAACTATCATCTCTATCAGATCTCACTCTCGTAAGTGACCGTAAAGGGATTGACAACCCCTTATCGCATTGGCTGCAAAGTTCTTATTTGTTTGTGCAGGTGTGAGGGACTCGCGCGTGGTCTCCTACTAGATTGATACCTTGGTTCTCAAAAACTGAGGGAAATACTTACGCTACTGTGCTGCATCTCCCTTTCCTCTTTGAGGGAATACAACGCAAGCTCAAGAGGTAGCATGTTTTCAGGGAAAGAACGGTTGAACAAGCTGAATTACTATTGAATAATATGTTGGCCAATGAAAATAATTGGACACTTCCTGAACCAGCTCCTAAGCCAACTCCGAAGAAAAGAGGTGTTCTATTTCTCAGTCCTGAAGATATGCAAGAGGCAAAGAAATCTATGAAAGAAAAAGGTATTAAAGCTGAAGATGTTAAGAATTTACCGCCTATTGAAGAAATACATGGTCTTGCTAACCCGACACAGGTAGTAAAGGTAAATTCTCTTTATAGATTTGATGAAGGTGATATTCCTCGTTATAAGTCTGCTAGCCAATGTCTAGATGAGTTTGACAATTTTATTGTGAAATAAGAAAACTTCAATGCTTATGTTGGTAGACAATTACAACACAATGCTTATATGATTGAACGCTTGAGTGATTATCTGTCTAGATCTAAAGGTGAACTGCAACTTATTAGTATACATGCTTCTATGGTCACCACTCAAGTTGAACAAGTACTTAAGGCTCAGAATGATTTGCTCAGTGAATTAAATAGTAAGAATAATGACTATGATGTTAGAGTTGCAACTAGAGGTGGTAAAAGGACTCAGGAACCTCTGTATCCTAAAGGCCACCCTAAGAGAATTGAGCAAGATTCTCAGAGAGCTAATTTAGATGCACCTAGTTCTTCTAAGAAGAAGAAAAAGAAAAATGATAGAACCTTGCATGCTTCTAGTGAACCTGTAGCTGACATCCCTGAGAATCCCAATGATATATGTATTTCTGATGCTAAGACACAATCTGGTAATGAACATGAACCTGAGAATCCCAAGGATGATGAGGATTTTGAGCGCTTCGCTGAAATGATTAGACCTATCTTTTTGCGTATGCGTTTGACTGATGTGCTTAAAACAAATCCTGATGCCAAGTATATGAAAGATATTATTACCAACAAAAGAAAGATACCTGAAGTAAAAATTTCCACCATGCTTACCAATTAAACTTTTGAGGGTGGAATGCCTAAGAAATTAGAAGATCCAGGAGTACCTACTATACCTTGCTCCATTAAGAGAAACTTTGTTAAAACTGCTTTGTGTGATCTTGGAGCTGGTGTTAGTGTTATGCCTCTCTCTTTATATCGTAGAATTGACTTGAGTAAGTTGACATCTACTGAAATATCTTTGCAAATGGCCGATAAATCAACTGCTATACCTGTCGGTATTTGTGAGGATGTGCCCATTGTAGTTGCAAATGTTACTATTCTAACGGACTTTGTTATACTTGATATTCCTGAGGACGATAGTATGTCTATTATTCTTGGAAGACCATTTTTAATACTGCAGGGGCTGTTATTGATTGCAACAAAGGGAATGTGACTTTTCATGTCAATGGTAATGAGCATACGGTACACTTTCCGAGGAAACAACCTCAGGTGCACAGTATTAATTATATTTGAAAAACTTCAACTATCGCTATTGGAGGTTTTGACTTTCCTCTTCCTACTATCAAAAAGTCATATGACATTCTTATTGTTGGGGTCTTACATATCCCCATTGAGGTAACCTAGTGTTATTCGAAAATTCTCCGGTTTCATGTTACTCGGAAAGAGTTTATTAACAAGACCTGATCAACCTTGTTAATGGATTCCTTTGGATTAGCATGGGATAGGTGAATCTAGATAGCACAACCTTCTGTAACCTCCTTTTACTTTCTGTTAATTATGATAAATAAAGCAAAAATAGTATTCTTTGTCTGTTTCCAGACTTATCCGGGCAATAAAAAATATATCTCGAAAATAAAAGCTCTCCAAATGCCATGAAAATGAAATATGATTTTTTCTAGAATATTTGAGAAAATATGGCACTGAACACACCGCGAGGGGAGCCAACACGTGGCCACGAGGGTCCAGGGCGCGCCTCCAACGTATCTACTTTTCCAAACCCTTTTGCCCTTGTTTTTGGACTGTAACTTGCATGATTTGAATGGAACTAACCCGGGCTGACGCTGTTTTCAGCAGAACTGCCATGGTGTTATTTTTGTGCAGAATAAAAAGTTCTCGGAATCGCCTGAAAATCAACGGAGAATTATTTCGGAAAATATAAAAAATACCTGCAAGAAGATCCACACCATGGGGCCTTGGGCCTGTCCACGAGGGTGGGGGGCGCGTCCCCCCTGCTCAGGGCGCGCCCCCTGCCTCGTGGGCCCCCTGGTGCCTTACCGACGTACCCCCAGATCCTATATCTTCACTTTCGGGGAGAAAAAAATCAAGGAGAAGGAATTATCGCGTTTCACGAGACGGTGCCGCCGCCAAGCCCTAATCTCTCTCGGGAGGGCTGATCTGGAGTCCGTTCGGGGCTCCGGAGAGTGGAGATCGTCGCCATCGTCATCATCAACATTCCTCCATCACCAATTCCATGATGCTCACCGCCGTGCGTGAGTAATTCCATCGTAGGCTTGTTGGACGGTGATGGGTTGGATGGGATCTATCATGTAATCGAGTTAGTTTTGTTAGGGTTTGATCCCTAGTATTCACTATGTTCTGAGATTGATGTTGCTATGACTTTGCTATGCTTAATGCTTGTCACTAGGGCCCGAGTGCCATGATTTCAGATCTGAACCTATTATATTTTCATGAATATATGTGTGTTCTTGATCCTATCTTGCAAGTCTATAGTCACCTACTATGTGTTAGGATCCGGCAACCCCGAAGTGACAATAATCGGGACCATTCCCGGTGATGACCATAGTTTGAGGAGTTCATGTATTCACTATGTGTTAATGCTTTGGTCTGGTACTCTATTAAAAGGAGGCCTTAATATCCCTTAGTTTCCAATAGGACCCCACTTCCACGGGAGGGTAGGACAAAAGATGGCATGCAAGTTCTTTTCCATAAGCATGTATGACTATATTCGGAATACATGCCTACATTGCATTGATGAACTGGAGCTAGTTCTGTGTCACCCTAGGTTATAACTTCTACATGATGAATTGCATCCGACGTAATTTCCCATCACCGATCCAATGCCTACGAGCTTTACCTATATTGCTAGCTTCTTATTTACTTTGCCGTTGCTACTATTACAAAAACTACAAAAACACTATCGTTACTTTTATTGCTGCTACCGCCACTATCATATTACTTTGCTACTAAACTATCTTGCTGCAGATACTAAGTTTCCACGTGTGGTTGAAATGACAAATGAGTTGCTAATACTTAAGAGTATTCTTTGGCTCCCCTTGTGTCGAATCAACAAATTTGGGTTGAATACTTTACCCTCGAAAACTATTGCGACCCCCTACACTTGTGGGTTATCACATAATCACTCTCATCATTAATAATATGGATAGCACCGATAGTATAGCAATTATCATCATCACAATGAGTAATAGGAGCAACATCATTTGGAAGGGAAACCTCTTTACCTTTGCTTCTCCGTCTTTTCTTTTTCTTCTTCGCATCCTGTGTGGGTTTAATTTTCTTTTTGGAGCTCCTTATTAATGAGATTGGTTGAATAGAAGACTCCTCCTCGTTTCCTGATTCATCATAAGAAATAATAGGAGGATATTGGGAAATCTCTTCCCTTTCATTAGTATCATCTTCATCTTCTATTTGTTTTCTTGTCTTTATGTAATAGGCAATATAAGGATTTTCAATGCAATTCACCTCACAATACATATAAATTTCCTCTAGATTAAAATCAAAAAGTTTATCAAGGGCAAATCCTAGAAGATGCTTAGTTCTACGTTGGATTTCTTCATAACCTAAAAGCAAGCTAAGTTCATTATGATGTGCAAGGTAAATCAAGTCGTCACAATTTTTGGACACGATTCGATCATGAAACAATTTGCATTGGAGAGTTAAATGACCACGTTCATTGCAAAGTTCATAAGTACGGCTAAGACATATTAAATTTTCAGCACAATCATCTAGCCTTTCTTGCAACCATTTAGTTTCTAAATACTTATGTCTCTTGAAAAATCTATCTTCCCTATTTGGTACATACTTGCAAACTCTATGCACTCCACAAAAATCGACATGCTTATAAGAGATATTTTCATCATGACTAGTGCAATCATTATTAGTACCATGGATATTCAAGGGATTCACACTAACAACATTGCAATCATGCTCATCATTCAAGTATTTAGTGCCAAACATTTTAATGCATTCTTCTTCTAGTACTTGGGCACAATTTTCCTTTCCATCATTTTCATGAAAGAAATTAAAAAGATGAAGCACATGAGGTAACCTTAATTCCATTTTCTGTAGTTTTCTTTTATAAAATAAACTAGTGATAAAACAAGAAACTAAAAGATTCGATTGCAAGATCTAAATATATACCTTCAAGCACTCACCTCCCCGGCAACGACGCCAGAAACGAGCTTGATGTCTACTACGCAACCTTCTTCTTGTAGACGTTGTTGGGCCTTCAAGTGTAGAGGTTTGTAGGACAGTAGCAAATTTCCCTCAAGTGGATGACCTAAGGTTTATCAATCTGTGGGAGTCGTAGGATGAAGATGGTCTCTCTCGAACAACCCTGCAACCAAATAACAAAGAGTCTCTTGTGTCCCCTACACACCCAATACAATGGTAAATTGTATAGGTGCACTAGTTTGGCGAAGATATGGTGATACAAGCACTAGTTTGGCGAAGATATGGTGATACAAGCACTTGTTGGGCCTTCAATCTGAAAATATAAAAACAGCAAGGTAACTAATGATAAAAGTGAGCATAAACGGTGTTGCAATGCTTTGAAACAAGGCCTAGGGTTCATACTTGCACAAGTGCAAGTTCTCTCAACAATAATAACATAACTGGATCATATAACTATCCCTCAACATGCAACAAAGAGTCACTCCAAAGTCACTAATAGCGGAGAACAAACGAAGAGATTATGGTAGGGTACGAAACTGTTGGGGAACGTAGTATTTAAAAATAAATCCTACGATCACGCAAGATCTATCTACTAGAAGCATAACAACGAGCGGGGAGTTTGTGTCTACGTACCCTCGTAGACCGAAAGCGGAAGCGTCTAGTGACGCGGTTGATGTAGTCAAACTTCTTCGCGATCCAACCGATCAAGCACTGAACGTATGGCACCTCTGCGTTCAGCACACGTTTAGCTTGATGATGTCCCACGAGCTCTTGATCCAGTTGAGCTTCACGGGAGAGTTTCGTCGGCACGACGGCGTGGTGACGGAGATGATGAAGCTATCGGCGCAGGGCTTTGCCTAAGGACTGCAACGGTATGACCGAGGTGTGTTTCTGTGGAGGGGGCACCGCACACGGCTAGAACAATGTTTCTTTTGTGTCTTTGGGTGCCCCCTGCCCACGTATATAAAGGAGCAAGGGGGAAGGTGCGGCCAGGCCTAGGGCGCGCCAAGGGAGTAGGATTACTACTCCTAGTAGGAATAGAAACCCCCTTTTCCTATTCCTACTAGGAGTAGGAAAGGAAAGGGGAAGAGGAGAAGGAAAGGAGAGGGGGCGCCTCCCCCCCCTTTTCCTAGTCCAACTAGGAACCCTAGGGGGGTGCGGCCAGCCTTATGGGCTGCCCCTCTCTTTCCCTTATTGGCCCACTATGGCCCATACTCCCTCGGGGGGGTTCCGGTAACCCCCTCCAACACTCCGGTTATACCCGATAACACCCGGAACACTTCCGGTGTCCGAATATAGTCGTCCAATATATTAATCTTTATGCCTCAGACATTCCGAGACTCCTAGTCATGTCCGTGATCTCATCCGAGACTCCGAACTACCTTCGGTACATCAAAACTCATAAACTCCTAATACCGATCGTCATCAAACGTTAAGCGTGCGGACCCTACGGGTTCGAGAACTATGTAGACATGACCAAGACTCATCTCCGGTCAATAACCAATAGCGGAACCTGGATGCTCATATTGGCTCCTACATATTCTACGAAGATCTTTATCGGTCAAACCGCATAACAACATACTTTGTTCCCTTTGTCATCGGTATGTTACTTGCCCGAGATTCGATCGTCGGTATCTCAATACCTAGTTCAATCTTGTTACCGGCAAGTCTCTTTACTCGTTTCGTAATACATCATCTCGTGACTAACTCATTAGTCATTTCCTTGCAAGGCTTATTATGATGTGCATTACTGAGAGGGCCTAGAGATACCTCTCTGACACTCGGAGTGACAAATCCTATTCTTGATCTATGCCAACACCACGAACAATTTCGGAGACACCTGTTGTCGGTGTACTAGAGTAGGGGTACCCTAGTATCCCAAACTTGTGCACGGGCAGTCGCAGCTTCCCGCGGCAAGGCTTGCCGGGTGACCGCCAAGGTCCTCTGTGGTTCCTTTGGAGCCATTCAAGAACAAAGCATTCAAGCCAAGGAGACAAGGCCCCGGCAAGAGGAGCTTGCC
Source organism: Secale cereale (assembly GCA_902687465.1). Classification (NCBI taxonomy): domain Eukaryota; kingdom Viridiplantae; phylum Streptophyta; class Magnoliopsida; order Poales; family Poaceae; genus Secale; species Secale cereale. Next base: position 787,134,486 of record LR738715.1, on the reverse strand, counting down.
GGGAAGGCCGCTCAAGGCACAAGACCCCGACGAGAGGAGCTTGCCGGGAAGGCCAACCAAGGCATCTCAAGGAACTTGCCGCGACGCGCCACGCGTCCTGGCAAGGCCCGGTGAGCGACAAGCTCCCGGACGCGACAAGACAACAACCGCAGCAAGGCGCTTGCCGCGGCAAGCTTCCACTCTGTACCCGCGCTCCAGCACATCCACCAACGTGTCGCCCTGGGACCCTTCCAGGCGTACGTGGCAGAAGGATGTGCAGCTAGCGGTACGCGGTGGCAAGCGGCGCTAACAAGATCGCCATCGTGGCGAGCGGTGGCACCCTTGACGGTCCCTTTTTTGCACTGTTTGGGTGACGCAGACGGGCATTTAATGCTCTTGTCCCCTGCCGTCAGGGTTAGGTATGATGCACTGTACAGGTAGTTGTACCAACTACAACACCTTTCCATTCTTACCCTTATCTGCGTTGCCACCTGTCGGTGACCCCTTGAGCATATAAAAGGAGGCCCATGCGCAACGTAGGGGGGGTTGGGGGGTTCGAAGCAGAAGAACTCTCACGCTCGGTCTCGTTAGCTGCTAGAGTGTACTGTAGCACTCAGCGGTCCCGAGCAAGAACTCAATACAAACCACAAAGCAGGAGTAGGGTTTTACGCATCCGTGCGGCCCGAACCTGGGTAAACTGCTCGTGTGCTTCGCCTCGATCTGCTCTTCGTGCGATCTCCGCCCCCCGCCGAACCGAAAGGGGCTCGGTCCGCCGGTCCCCATAGGTGCTCGTGGATCAGTTTCCCCGACATCCTTGGCGCGCCAGGTAGGGGGAGTCGAGGTTGTGTGAACCTGATCCGGCGTTCGCACGAGCTAGATCTTCATCATCTTCATCGACATGCCGCCGAAGAAGAAGGCTTCGGAGGCTGCTGCTCCGTCCGCGTCGATCCCACCACCGCTGGAGCCAACGGCTGGTGGGGTAGACGCCGGCGGAAGAACGGGCGTCGACGAGGGCGCTCACGGTGCTGCCAGGTCCAAGGACAAGGCTGCGCTGCCCATCGGTGGCGTAGCCGACTCCCACAACGACCGGGCGCACTCCAAGACCTCGGCATCCGTACATGCACCGCGCCCATCTCAAGAGGCGCAGGACCGGCAGCGTCATGGTACCCACGGTACCATACGTTTGCTGGACCAAGATCGAGCTGGTGGATCTCGGGATGCTCAAGACCAGCATGCACGCCAACATGCCGGCACGAGCAAGGCATGGTCGCCTGGACGGGATACTGCTCCTTCTAACATAGTTAGAAGTCCGAGCATGTCCCGCTCCTCACACCGTTCGCCACCGCTACCCGCCACTCCAGCGGAAGCTTTGGCACGAGCTCAACTGCTCCTAGACTACCCTCCAACGGCAGACAAGATCGACGACTGGAGGGCAACCATTCAGAGTCTCATCGCCTTCGCCAACGGCGACACTCCACGGCAGCCGAGTACATCGCAGCTGCGGCAAGTCAGCCAGGCACGGGCCGATGGCGAGAAGACCGGTGGGGGTGCAACCACCGTGCACTCTCCGCCCCGAAGGCCAAGATCGCCGACTCGTCGGATCCACCTCGACAGCGACTCCACCGCGTCATTAGATCCGCGAGCTCGTCGCGATCAGCACCAAGTTCTTCACGAACGACAGCAAGAGGACGCTCGTACTCGCATCGAGCGCCGAAGAGAAGCGCGGCGTCAATCAGACTAGCGCGCTGGGCCCGCTGTCGACATGCATGTGCCAGGGGAACCAGGCGACTTGCCGTACGCGGTAGGTTGTCCTGCGTTTACTCGTGAGCTGCGGCAAGTCCAGTGGCCCAGCATGAAGAATTTCAAGCCAGACGTACCCAAGAAGTACGACGGCAAGACACATCCGTCGTAGTTCCTCAGCATCTACACCATCGCGGTGCAAGCTACCGGGGGGCGGGACGACAAGATCCTTGCCAACTACTTCCCGCTGGTGCTCAAGCCCAACGTCAGATCCTGGCTCATGCACCTGCCGGACAACTCCATATCCTCCTGGGCTGACCTATGCCATCAGTTTGTTGGCGCCTTTATAGGCGGCCACAAACCTCATGGCCAAGAGAGTGACCTTGATCTGCTCGCCCAGAAGGAAGGAGAGCCCCTGCGCAAGTACATTCAGAGATTCAGCCGTGTACAGCACAACATCCCAGACGTCCACCCTGCCGCGGTCATCAGCGCGTTCCATCAGAACGTGCGTAACCGCAGGATGCGGGAGGAGATGACGATGTGCAAGATCAGAGACGTCAGTGAGCTGTATGCCCTAGCCGACAAGTGTGCACGTGCTAAGGAAGGGCGGAAACTCCCCGGAGAGGATACAGGAGCAGGAGGATCTGACAGCGAGGATGCTGCCCCGGCAAAGAAAAACCGGCGGCGGAACAACAGGAAGAAGAAAGGCAAAGATGTGCTAGTCGTTGAGAAGTCCGGCAACGAAGGTGGCGCCAAGAAAGCCAAAGTTGGTAGCTCCATCAAGGAGATTGCCGCATGCACCAACTGCCAGGCTGTGGCGGCCGCCAACAAGCAGGACGGCACCGACAAGCAGTACTGGAAGATCCACCGCACCAAGGGTCATGACCTCCAGAACTGCAAGAGGGTCGAACAGCTTGTCGAGCAACAAAAGGCTGAGTACGAGCGACGCGACAAGGAGAAGGCCCAAGGAGGTGCTGGAGGATCCGGCACGAAGCGCCCCGGCCGGGGAGGACGCCGCGGCAAGGCCAAGCAGCGGCAAGGAGACAAACCTCCCCGCGGCCGCGACAAGGATGAAGATGACAACGACGATGAAGACATGGATGATGTCGAGACCAGTGAGCAGGAGTTCCAGAAAGCCACAGAGGTTTTGTGCGTTGACGGCGGTGCTTCTCTGCATACTTCACACCGCCAACTCAAGCAGTGGGTGTGGGAAGTCAATGCGGTAGAACCACCTGTCGAGTCACGCAAGCTTCTGAAATGGTCCAGCACGCCTATCATCTTTGATATTGAGGACCACCCTGATCGCACAACTGCGGTCGGGTGTTTGCCGATGTTGGTTCCACCAACTACCCGCAACCTCAAGGTCACCAAGATGCTAGTTGACGGCGGGGGCCGCTTGAACCTGATCTCCTCCGCTGTACTCCAGAAACTCCAGATCCCTGGCAGCGAGCTCGAAGAGACCGGCACATTCCAAGGAATCAACCCGGGAAGGAGCAAGCCGAAGGGGAAGATCACGTTGCCAGTGACATTTGGCGGCGAGTTGAACTTCAGGACTGAGAGGGTCACTTTTGACGTTGCCGATTTTCCATTGCCTTACAATGGGATTCTCGGCCGTCCAGCACTCGCCAAGTTCATGGCAGCCTCTCACTACGCGTACAATATGCTAAAGATGCCAGGCCCGATAAGTGTCATCTCTGTCCCTGGCGACAAGAAGGATGCTCTTATCTGCGTCGACAAGATCTACCGAGAAGCGGCTATCACATCCCTAGTTAGCACTTGCTTTAGTACCTAGCTAGAGTGTGCATCATGTCTACTTTCAAAGAAACTTGAAATGGGATTAACAAAAACCCCAGCACCCCTCTTCTAACAACTAGGGTTTGATAAAATATTTTCCAATGTACCCAAAATGCCCTTCAAAAATGTTCATCATTTCTGCCTTGTTCTTAAACCTCTGCCAAAAATGGTGCACAATTTTCTAGGACACTCTAGGGCTTTGGATTAAATCATATGGTATTTGAATTTGGGCATTTAAATGCTATAAAATGTTTTAAATGCTCAAATAATCATAAACTATAATGTTTCCTACTGTTCATATTATATACAGTAGGTATGACAAGTGTTATGAGTTATAAAAATGCTCTGGCATTTTATTTAATTGAACAAAGATGCAAAAGAAATGAAACAGAAAAAGAAAATAGGAAAAGGAGAGAGAGAAAAGCTTACCTGGCGCCCCACCCGGCCCACCTGCCGGCCCAGCCCAGCTGCCGCTCCAGCGAGCTGCTTGGCTCGGCCAGGCAGGCAGGCAGGTGCTCGACGGCGACCGCGTCGCGCGCCACGCAGCTGCCCGCCGCCCTGCTTCATCCCCTCGCCGTCCTGGAGGGATGGATCGATCGAACACGTCGCCCCCAACCTCGCAGACACCTCCCCTTCACCCCAGCTTCTCTCCCTCGCTCTCCCCGCGCCATGGCCGACGTCGTCGTGCTCGCACCGTCGTAGAAGCCGCGCCCACCGTCGTCCCTGAGCCCCGCCTTGGTGTCCGTCGTCTCCGCCGTCCTCGACTCCTTCGAACAGGCCGAGCCCCGAGCGCTCGCCCGCCCTGGAGACGCCCACGACCTCTTCTTCCCCAACTCCGGCCGCGGAGATCCCCCTCGCCGTTCCGCTCAGCTCCGACCACCCCCGAGCTCGCTCCGGCGCCTGCTGCAACCCCTGTGAGCTCAGCTTTGTCCTCCCCCTCTCCGTTGGCTCTCTTCTCCCTTGGAACGCACCGCACGAAGCTCACCTGCACGCACCGCCGCCGTGCTCGCCGCCGGTGATGCTCCGGTGACCATTTGGTCACTGGCACCCGTCCATCACACTCACCGCAGCGCGTAGATGCGATAGGTGCTACGCACGCATCGCCTAGGCCCCTGCAGCCGCATCTCCACATACGCCCGACGCCGGTCGCCGCCGTCGAGCTTGTTACCGTCGTCTCCGGCCACCCCAGGTCCGGCGATCACCACCATCCGACGCGCAAGAGCAAGGGCTCTCCAACGCGCCTAGCCACAGCTCGAGCCGTGCCTCGTAGGCGATTTCCGAAGCACGCCGCCGTGTTTGGCCTCGCCGGCGGCTAAACGCCGGCGAGTTGGACCTGTTTTGACCACGGGTTTGACCCCCTGGGTCACTGACATGTGGGCCCTGCCCGCAAGTCAAACCTAGTTTAGGTGTTAATTTAATTCTAATTAGTTAATTAGTTAACTATGACACTGACCAGTGGGTCCCACTGGTCAGGTTTGACTCGGACTGGCCCTGTTGACTGCCTGACGTCAGCATGATGTCATGCTGACGCAGTAAAGGTTTTTCTGGGATTTTTAGATTAAAAATAATTCAGGAAATTCCAGAAAATACCCAAAATTTCTAAAAATCATATAAAATCAACCATAGCTCAGATGGAAAAGATTTATATATGAAAAATGATCAGAAAAATCCAATCTTTCCAATGGCACTGGTTTCATGCATGTTTGAACAAGTTAACTTGCTGTATACATCAAAAACATGATAATGCACTTATTTAAATAATAGTTTGAACTCCAATTTGAATCTTTGATTCAAATAGGTTCAAACCCTTCTGGTTTTAGTTGCATTAGCCAACACACATGCATCTTGCCATGTCATGAGCATGCATCATATTGTTGCATTTGTTTGTTAATGATTGTATCGCCGGTATTCTCTGTGTTAGATCCTGCTCCCGAGGATACCGCTGTGTATCCAGTTGAAGAGCAGTACCCGACAACCACCTTGTCAGGCAAGCAATCACTGATCATTCCGATACAAACCCAATCTTCTTGCTCCTGCTCTCTTTTACTGCATTAAGCCAACAGCGTGTGAACTGCTACTTGCTGCGGTAGTTGAACCCTATCCCTTGCATGACCTGTCATTGCCATAGTAAATAGTTGAAACCCACTAGCATGTGTAGGAGTTGTTTGAGCCATGTGATGTGTGATCCACCATGCTATTTGTTTATGTTGCCTGCTATGCTTAGAGTTGTGTCTAGTCTGGTTCATCTGGGTGATGGGTCAGAGTGAAATGATCATACCGGTAAAGAGAAGGAAGTGTAGAATACGCTTGGTAAAGGTATCGATGAAAGGCCATGTAGGAGTACATGGTGGGTTGTTTCATTGGAATCATCCATAGGACCTGAGATCTGTATGTGTGGTTCAAGTTGCAGTTACTACCATGCATTGGGCCCGAAACCAATGGACCCTCTCGGCTTATTAATTACCCTCGATCTCTGTCCAGGAGTTGCTACTAGTTTCTGGTGTTTATAGCTTACTGGAGGTCGTGCACAACGCTGACCCTCGGGGTGGGTTGTGATGCGACAGGTACGTGGCACGGTGTACCGGTTGCCCGTTTGGTGACTCGACAACCCTGTACACATCGTTTGGGGCCGTGAGCGACACCCCGGCCGGATCTCCCCACGGATGGAACCCAAATAGGCGATAAACCTGGACGAGAGACTTGAGTAGTTAGTCAGGTCGTGGCCGACACCCTCGCTGGGCTTCCGCTTGAAGGTTGCCGAGTACACGCCGAGTAAACGGCGATAAGTGGTGAAAGCGTGTGTGAAGAAGTACACCCCTGCAGGGTTATCAAACTATTCGAATAGCCGTTGTTCGCGGTACGGACTACTTGGTTACTCTTACAGTTCATAGACAAGTTGATGGATACTACTAAAAGCCTCAAGATAAGTGTGAGTGCCGTGGATGGCCCTTCCGTAGGATGACGGAAGAGGATCCTCGGTAGTGTATTGATGTGGTGAGTAGTGGACTCGTGTTCGTAATAACATCTTGCAATCTGTTGAGAGTTGTAGTATAGGTTAGCCAAGGTCAAAGCTGGCATTCTGCTATGAACTCTACTACCCCTTTGATAATGTTGCATGTATGATAGGTTCTATGGTAAGACTTGCTGAGTACCTTTGTACTCACGTTTGCTTAATGACTGTTGCAGAGGAGAACCCTGCCCCTGCTGATGGGTTCTACATAGACATTGACGTCGACGAGTAGCTTGACACCCAGACGGAGATCTGGAGCTTGTGAAGGGCCTTGTAGATAGTCAGGCTACACCAAGCTTGTTTTATTTTCTAAGTTGTCTGTACTCAGACATGTAGATTCCGCTTGTGCTTGTATGACTGTATGACTTGAGTGTTGGGTCATGTGACCCCTACCTGTATGGATATGTTATCTATGGCTCTTGGAACCTTTTAAATAAAGTACTTTGAGTCATAGAGTTCTGTTGTGATGCAATTGTATTTGCACATATTGAGCATATTGCGTGTATGTTTGAAATGCTTGGTATGTGTGGGATCCGACACCTAGTTGTTTTCCTTTGGTAGCCTACCTTACAGGGAAATGCCTCCTAGTGATTCCAATGAGCCTTGGTAGCTTGCTACTGCTCGGAACACGTAGGCTGGCCGGCATGTGTCCTTCTTCGTTCCTGTGTCTGTCCCTTAGGGGAAATGTCACGCGTTGTTCCTTTAAGTCCATGTAGCTTGCTACGACTTGGGTTCATACGTTGATGACCGACACGTTCGTTGCTGGGTCATGGATGCCTCTCTCTGTAATCTAGTGCCACTTTTGGTTTATAACTAGCCATGTCGGCCCGGGTTCTCTGTCATATGGATGCTAGCGACACTGTCATATACGTGTGCCAAAATGCGCAAACGGTCCCGGGCCAGTTAAGGTGGCACCCGTAGAGTTACCGTGCGTGAGGCCGCAAAGTGATATGACGTGTTACAGCTAGATTGGTGTGACTTAGGATCGGGGTCCTGACAGCGTTGGCATCAGAGCTGGACTGCCTGTAGGTTTCTCAAGCCAAACTGGTCGATGTTGAGTCTAGAAAAATTCTTAGTTATATGTAGGGGAATTGTTTGTGGAAGGGAACGTAAGGCTCTTTTTACTCCTTTACTTTATGCCCTTCTGATCTGAGTCAGCCTATTCTTTCTACGGGGAGTTAGGACTAGGCCTCTTATCCTTACTAGGTTCACGTGTTACTAATCCGTAGACTCTTAGGATTGTTGGTTTCAAGCCTCAATTCAGTTTCTATCCTTTTTAGTATGATGATTGTTGGACCGGAACCTTGATATGGATTGTTGAGTGGCTATGCTATCATTGTATGATGTCTCAAATCTTTGTTGAGCATTTACAGTTGTTATGCTGCCCGATTTCTTCCAGAAACACTAATGCCTTTGCATTATTCCATGTTTTCAGATGTCTGGCCGCATCCCTCACCAAGTGGTTCATTTGACTCGGTGCATTAACGTGCCCGGTCACACGGCCATGCTAGTCCGTGTGCTGACTGAGACCGGTTATCGCTGGTATCCTGAGTACACCGTGCAGGAACAGTACCGGGATTTCAATCAGAGTCAGTATTTCTGCACAGTCCGGATATACCCCTCATATCCCGGAGCTAATGATCATGTCCATTGGTCTTATGGACTCGGGATTACCATCGAGATGGCAGTGCAGGATGCCGCTTATTCGATGATGACCATTCTCCGTGCTAGGCATGCCCTGTTGCTGAACACTGAGTTCTGTTACATGCCAGCCTCACTTCCCGGAGAGGAAGGCTACTACACTGGTATGTATACTGATGCTGCTCATGAAGAGCCACTGCTTCAGACTACTGTTCAGATGTTGGAGGATAGGGACCATGAGGTCCGTGCCCTCCAAATGGAGTTGTATAACACTCGAGCCGCTCATTGGACTACTTTGACACGGCTTGCACCTGCTGTGCACGCCGGATATCAGGACATGCGGGATTTGTACCCCGTGCAGACTCGTCTGCCTGATCGCATGGATTGGCGTGACGTTGGGGGTATTACACCTCCACGTGGGCGTCGGTTACCACCAGCATCGGGACCGAGACCACATCCGTGTCCCTATGGTCCACAGCCTTCGAGTGCTCACGAGTTTCAAGATCCGTCTGTTCCACTTCCAGGCTACGGTGGTAATCTTTACGAGGATTACTACGCGAATGTCTGAGCTAGGCCGTGGTTGTAGTAGTATTGTAGTAGTTGTATTTCCACAGTCCTGCGCGTCTTGTGGAATATTACTTAGTGTGTACTGAGTTCTGGAGGTGTAGTTAAATAATGTATAGGAGCTTGGAATGCCTCTGATGGGATGTATCGTCTTTCACCGCAGTTGTACTTTAGCCTTGGATTGTACTAAACTTTTTATGGTGTGTATGACCACTGGTGTATATATAGCAGTTTCTATATTACCATGTCGTACGGATGAACATCTCTGCATTCTGTGTCATCCATTACATTCTGCACTTCGATGTCAAATTTTTGCCATCCTTGTCTAAACCGTTGTTTTGTTTTCCTAGGATGGTCAACACTCGCAACACTCCTGCTGCTCAGGAGCAGGGTGAGGCTAGTGGGACTAGGGATGGAAATCTGCCCCAGCCACCCTCCTTGGCGGAAGTTATGCTTGAAGGAGAACGGAACAAGAGAGAGACCAACCATCTGCTGGAACGTATAGAGCAGAACACTGGGTTCCGCCAGAGGAATGACGTGGTGTCAATCAATGATTTTATCAAGATGTGTCCACCGAAGTTCCATCACTCCACTGAACCTCTGGATGCTGATGACTGGCTACATAGTATCACCCACAAGCTACACTCTGCCCGTGTGGCCGAAGCTGACAAAGTTATCTACGCCGCCTACCATCTTGAGGGCCCTGCCAGTCTTTGATGGGAAAACTTTGAAGCTATGCGTCCTGCTGGCCAAGTCACTACCTGGGTTGAATTCAGTGAGGCATTCCGTGAACACCACATTCCGGAAGGTCTCATGGATTGCAAGCGGGAGGAATTCTGCAATTTTACCCAGGGTCGTTTAACTGTGGATGGCTATAGCCGCGAGTTTGGTAACTTGGCACGCTATGCACCTGAGGAAGTATCCACCGATGCCAAGAAACAGGCGAGGTTCCGCAAGGGACTCAGCCCTGAACTCCGCCGAGATCTACGTCTGCACGAGTGCACTTCCTTCCAGAAGTTGGTTAATAAGGCTATAAGTGCTGAAACAGGCCAGACCGACTTCGAGGCCACCCGCAAGCATACTCGAGACTTTGGTTCCTCATCCGGCTCTGGCTCTCACAAACGCCGTGTGTGGGTTCCTAACACTGCTGTGCCACCCAAGTACACACCGAGGCCATCCTATGAGGCGCCTCGCCCAACTCAACAGTTTGCACCTGCCAAGACCTATGGAGGACCACCTTCCAACTTTGCTCCACGCACCACCACTGTGACATGTTTCAAGTGTGGAGAACCGGGGCACTACATGCGTGAGTGTCCCCAGAACCAGCCAGGAAAACCCGTTGGTCGTGGTAAACCAACCGGCAAGGTGAATTATGTCAAGCCAATCCCCACCGCACGTGGTCATGTCAACTATGTCTCTGCCGAGGAAGCTTATGAGGATCCTAACGTCGTCCTTGGTACGCTTCTCGTAAACTGCCATCCGGCATCTGTTCTTTTCGATACTGGAGCATCCCATTCGTTCATATCTGAGAGCTATGCTCGATTGCACAACATGACTTTTTGCGACATGCCTACTTCCATGGTTATTCAAACTCCTGGTTCAAAGTGGCAAACCTCTAGGGTAATCCATGGAAATGAAATCCTTGTCGATAGACTTGTTTTCCTTGCATCTCTAATCGCTCTCAAGTCCTCGGACATAAACATCATCTTGGGTATGGATTGGATGACAACTCATTACGCCAAGATTGATTGCTATACTAGGACCGTTCAACTTACACATCCATCCGGCAAGATAGTCAATGTCTTGACCCGAATGGCTGAGCGTCAGCTCTACTCTCTTAATGCCAGCCCTCTACCAGAACTCGAAAATATCCCGGTAGTCCGTGACTTTCCGGATGTTTTTTCAGAAGAACTGCCAGGAATTCCACCTGACAGAGATGTCGAGTTCGTGATAGATCTTATTCCTGGAACTGTCCCAATCTCTAGGAGAGCTTATAAGATGGCACCACTAGAATTAGCTGAGCTAAAGAAACAACTCGATGAGTCCTTGCAAAAAGGTTTCATCCGTCCTAGTTCTTCCCCTTGGGCTTGCCCCGTCCTCTTCGTCAAGAAGAAGGATGGAACGGAGCGGATGGTTGTAGATTACCGACTTGTCAATCTGGTCACCATAAAGAATAAGTATCCGCTCCCCAGGATCAACGACCTGTATGATCAGCTCGCTGGATCCTCAGTCTTCTCTAAGATGGATTTGAGGTTGGGCTACCATCAAATCAAAATCAAGAACAGGGACATTCCTAAAACGGCTTTTGTTACTCGTTATGGCCAATATGAGTACACCGTCATGTCCTTCGGATTAACCAATGCCCCAGCTACCTTTTCTCGGTTAATGAATTCTATATTCATGGAGTATTTGGATAAATTCGTCGTGGTATACCTCGATGATATACTCATCTATTCCAAGAACAAGGAAGATCATGCCGAGCATTTAAGGCTGGTATTGACGAAACTTCGAGAGCATCGCCTTTATGCCAAGTTCTCTAAATGTGAATTTTGGTTGCCAGAAGTAACCTATTTAGATCATGTGATCTCTGGCAAGGGTATTGCTGTCAATCCCGAGCGAGTTCAAGCCGTCCTTGATTGGACTCCTCCTGAATCGGTCAAGCAAGTTAGGAGTTTTCTTGGCTTAGCGAGCTATTGCCGACGTTTCGTTGAGAATTTCTCCAAGGTTGCTAAACCTCTAATCGAACTCCTCAAGAAAGATAAAAAGTTTGAGTGGACCCCACAGTGCGAGTCCAGTTTTCAGGAACTGAAAAGACGCCTGACATCTGCACCTATACTGGTACCACCAGACTTTTCCAAGGATTTTATAATCTATTGCGACGCTTCGCGACAAGGACTAGGTTGCATTCTCATGCAAGATCGTCAAGTGATTGCATACGCATCTCGACAGTTGCGTCCACACGAGGATAACTATCCTACTCATGATCTAGAGCTTGCAGCTGTAGTCCATGCACTCAAAACATGGCGACATTACCTCCTTGGTAATCGTTGTGAAATCTTCACTGATCACCAAAGTTTGAAGTATATCTTCACCCAACCGGATCTAAATCTCAGGCAAAGACGTTGGGTTGAGTTGCTCACCGACTACGACTTAGGAATCACCTACACCCCTGGAATGGCCAATGTCATGGCTGATGCACTAAGCCGTAAGTCATATTGTAACAACTTAATGTTACAACAAAGTCAACCACTTCTCCACGAGGAATTTCGTAAGCTTAACCTTCACATTGTTCCTCGAGGATTCCTTTCCACTTTGGTGGCGAAACCTACCCTTATGGATCAGGTCATCAAAGCATAGAAGGTTGATCCCGGAATTTCCCGTATTAAGAGGAACATCAACAAAGGAGTTGCAGGATGTTTCTCAATTGATGATCAAGGAGTCGTATTCTTTAGCAACCGTTTAGTGGTTCCTAAAGTACGAAACCTAAGACGTTTGATTCTTAAGGAGGCTCATGAATCTCCTCTCACGATTCATCCCGGTAGTACCAAAATGTATCAGGATCTATGTCAGAGATTCTGGTGGACTAGGATGAAGAGAGAAATCGCTCAATTCATTGCTAACTGCGACGTTTGTCGTCGAGTCAAAGCAGAGCATCAATGGCCTGCTGGCACCCTTAAACCTTTAGCTATTCCTGAATGGAAATGGGACAAAGTCGGTATGGACTTCATTACCGGGTTTCCCAGGTCCAGGAAAGGGAATAATGCTATCTTCGTCGTTATCGACCGCCTCTCTAAAGTAGCTCATTTCCTGCCTATTCGAGAGAGTATTACCGCTAGCCAGCTAGCAGATTTGTATGTCTCTCAAATAGTATCACTTCATGGTGTACCGTTGGAGATTAACTCAGACCGTGGAAGTCTTTTCACTTCCCGATTTTGGGAAAGTTTCCAGAATGCTATGGGAACTCATCTCTCTTTCAGTACTGCCTTCCATCCGCAGTCAAGTGGTCAAGTGGAACGAGTCAATCAAATTCTGGAAGACATGCTTCGAGCCTCTGTCATTTCTTTCGGTATGGAATGGGAAAAGTGTCTTCCATTTGCCGAATTCGCTTATAACAATAGTTATCAAGCCAGCTTGGGTAAAGCTCCCTTCGAAGTTCTATATGGACGAAGGTGTCGAACACCTCTAAACTGGTCAGAGACCGGGGAAAGACAATTCTTTGGTCCGGATATGATCCAGGAAGCAGAGGAACAAGTTCGCATCGTTCGTGAGAACTGAAAACAGCCCAGTCTCGCCAAAAGAGCCAATATGATAGTCATCATAAGGCTGTGACTTTTGAAGTCGGCTATAAGGCTTACCTTCGGGTTACTCCTCTTAACGGAACCCATCGCTTCGGTATCAAAGGCAAATTGGCCCCTCGTTTCATCGGCCCTTTTCACATTCTTGCCAAACGAGGAGAAGTTGCCTACCAATTGGAACTACCTCCGCACCTCTCCAGAGTTCATGATGTTTTCCACGTTTCTCAACTCAGGCGTTGCTTCTCGGATCCTATCCACGGAATGGACCACGAAACGCTTGATCTCTAGGACAATCTTACATATCGAGAATACCCCGTTCGTATTCTTGACCAAACTGAACGCACCACTCGACGCCACAATATCAAGTTTCTCAAGGTTCAATGGTCACATCATTCCGAGAGTGAAGCTACTTGGGAAAGGGAGGATCGTCTTCGACTTGAGTACCCCACCCTCTTTCCGGAGGAACCCGAATCTCGAGACGCGATTCTTTTAAGTGGGGGTGAGTTGTCACATCCCTAGTTAGCACTTGCTTTAGTACCTAGCTAGAGTGTGCATCATGTCTACTTTCAAAGAAACTTGAAATGGGATTAACAGAAACCCCAGCACCCCTCTTCTAACAACTAGGGTTTGATAAAATATTTTCCAATGTACCCAAAATGCCCTTCAAAAATGTTCATCATTTCTGCCTTGGTCTTAAACCTCTGTCAAAAATGGTGCACAATTTTCTAGGACACTCTAGGGCTTTGGATTAAATCATATGGTATTTGAATTTGGGCATTTAAATGCTATAAAATATTTTAAATGCTCAAATAATCATAAACTATAATGTTTCCTACTGTTCATATTATATACAGTAGGTATGACAAGTGTTATGAGTTATAAAAATGCTCTGGCATTTTATTTAATTGAACAAAGATGCAAAAGAAATGAAACAGAAAAAGAAAATAGGAAAAGGAGAGAGAGAAAAGCTTACCTAGCGCCCCACCCGGCCCACCTGCCGGCCCAGCCCAGCTGCCGCTCCAGCGAGCTGCTTGGCTCGGCCAGGCAGGCAGGCAGGTGCTCGACGATGACCGTGCCGCGCGCCACGCAGCTGCCCACCGCCCTGCTTCATCCCCTCGTCGTCCTGGAGGGATGGATCGATCGAACACGTCGCCCCCGACCTCGCAGACACCTCCCCTTCACCCCAGCTTCTCTCCCTCGCTCTCCCCGCGCCATGGCCGACGTCGTCGTGCTCGCACCGTCGTAGAAGCCGCGCCCACCGTCGTCCTTGAGCCCCGCCTTGGTGTCTGTCGTCTCCGCCGTCCTCGACTCCTTCGAACAGGCCGAGCCCCGAGCGCTCGCCCGCCATGGAGACACCCCCAACCTCTTCTTCCCCAACTCCGGCCGCGGAGATCCCCCTCGCCGTTCCGCTCGGCTCCGACCATCCCCGAGCTCGCTTCGGCGCCTGCTGCAACCCCTGTGAGCTCAGCTTCGTCCTCCCCCTCTCCGTTGGCTCTCTTCTCCCTTGGAACGCACCGCACGAAGCTCACCTGCACGCACCGCCGCCGTGCTCGCCGCCGGTGATGCTCCGGTGACCATTTGGTCACTGGCACCCGTCCATCACACTCACCGCAGCGCGTAGATGCGATAGGTGCTACGCACGCATCGCCTAGGCCCCTGCAGCCGCATCTCCACATACGCCCGACGCCGGTCGCCGCCGTCGAGCTTGTTGCCGTCGTCTCCGGCCACCCCAGGTCCGGCGATCACCACCATCCGACGCGCAAGAGCAAGGGCTCTCCAACGCGCCTAGCCACAGCTCGAGCCGTGCCTCGTAGGCGATTTCCGAAGCACGCCGCCGTGTTTGGCCTCGCCGGCGGCTAAACGCCGGCGAGTTGGACCTGTTTTGACCAAGGGTTTGACCCCCTGGGTCCCTGACACGTGGGCCCTACCCGCAAGTCAAACCTAGTTTAGGTGTTAATTTAATTCTAATTAGTTAATTAGTTAACTGTGACACTGACCAGTGGGTCCCACTGGTCAGGTTTGACTCGGACTGGCCCTGTTGACTGCCTGACGTTAGCATGATGTCATGCTGACGCAGTAAAGGTTTTTCTGGGATTTTTAGATTAAAAATAATTCAGGAAATTCCAGAAAATACCCAAAATTTCTAAAAATCATATAAAATCAACCATAGCTCTAATGGAAAAGATTTATATATGAAAAATGATCAGAAAAATCCAATCTTTCCAATGGCACTGGTTTCATGCATGTTTGAACAAGTTAACTTGCTGTATACATCAAAAACATGATAATGCACTTATTTAAATAATAGTTTGAACTCCAATTTGAATCTTTGATTCAAATAGGTTCAAACCCTTCTGGTTTTAGTTGCATTAGCCAGCACACATGCATCTTGCCATGTCATGAGCATGCATCATATTGTTGCATTTGTTTGTTAATGATTGTATCGCCGGTATTCTCTGTGTTAGGTCCTGCTCCCGAGGATACCGCTGCGTATCCAGTTGAAGAGCAGTACCCGACAACCACCTTGTCAGGCAAGCAATCATTGATCATTCCGATACAAACCCAATCTTCTTGCTCCTGCTCTCTTTTACTGCATTAAGGCAACAGCGTGTGAACTGCTACTTGCTGCGGTAGTTGAACCCTATCCCTTGCATGACCTGTCATTGCCACAGTAAATAGTTGAAACCCACTAGCATGTGTAGGAGTTGTTTGAGCCATGTGATGTGTGATCCACCATGCTATTTGTTTATGTTGCCTGCTATGCTTAGAGTTGTGTCTAATCTGGTTCATCTGGGTGATGGGTCAGAGTGAAATGATCATACCGGTAAAGAGAAGGAAGTGTGGAATACGCTTGGTAAAGGTATCGATGAAAGGCCATGTAGGAGTACATGGTGGGTTGTTTCATTGGAATCGTCCATAGGACCTGAGATCTGTATGTGTGGTTCAAGTTGCAGTTACTACCATGCATTGGGCCCGAAACCAATGGACCCTCTCGGCTTATTAATTACCCTCGATCTCTGTCCATGAGTTGCTACTAGTTTCTGGTGTTTATAGCTTACTGGAGGTCGTGCACAACGCTGACCCTCGGGGTGGGTTGTGATGTGACAGGTACGTGGCACGGTGTACCGGTTGCCCGCTTGGTGACTCGGGAACCCTGTACACATCGTTTGGGGCCGTGAGCGACACCCCGGCCGGATCTCCCCACGGATGGAACCCAAATAGGCGATAAACCTGGACGAGAGACTTGAGTAGTTAGTCAGGTCGTGGCCGACACCCTCGCTGGGCTTCCGCTTGAAGGTTGCCGAGTACACGCCGAGTAAACGGCGATAAGTGGTGAAAGCGTGTGTGAAGAAGTACACCCCTGCAGGGTTATCAAACTATTCGAATAGCCGTTGTTCGCGGTACGGACTACTTGGTTACTCTTACAGTTCATAGACAAGTTGATGGATACTACTAAAAGCCTCAAGATAAGTGTGAGTGTCGTGGATGGCCCTTCTGTAGGATGACGGAAGAGGATCCTCGGTAGTGTATTGATGTGGTGAGTAGTGGACTCGTGTTCGTAATAACATCTTGCAATCTGTTGAGAGTTGTAGTATAGGTTAGCCAAGGTCAAAGCTGGCATTCTGCTATGAACTCCACTACCGCTTTGATAATGTTGCATGTATGATAGGTTCTGTGGTAAGACTTGCTGAGTACCTTTGTACTCACGTTTGCTTAATAACTGTTGCAGAGGAGAACCCTGCCCCTGCTGATGGGTTCTACATAGACGTTGACGTCGACGAGTAGCTTGACACCCAGACGGAGATCTGGAGCTTGTGAAGGGCCTTGTAGATAGTCAGGCTACACCAAGCCTGTTTTATTTTCTAAGTTGTCTGTACTCAGACATGTAGCTTCCGCTTGTGCTTGTATGACTGTATGACTTGAGTGTTGGGTCATGTGACCCCTACCTGTATGGATATGTTATGTATGGCTCTTGGAGCCTTTTAAATAAAGTACTTTGAGTCATAGAGTTCTGTTGTGATGCAATGTTGTATTTTCATATATTGAGCATATTGCGTGTATGTTTGAAATGCTTGGTATGTGTGGGATCCGACACCTAGTTGTTTTCCTTTGGTAGCCTACCTTACAGGGAAATGCCTCCTAGTGATTCCAATGAGCCTTGGTAGCTTGCTACTGCTCGGAACACGTAGGCTGGCCGGCATGTGTCCTTCTTCGTTCATGTGTCTGTCCCTTAGGGGAAATGTCACACGTTGTTCCTTTAAGTCCATGTAGCTTACTACGACTTGGGTTCATACGTTGATGACCGACACGTTCATTGCTGGGTCATGGATGCCTGCCTCTGTAATCTAGTGCCACTTTTGGTTTATAACTAGCCATGTCGGCCCGGGTTCTCTTTCATATGGATGCTAGCAACACTGTCATATACATGTGCCAAAATGCGCAAACGGTCTCGGGCCAGGTAAGGTGGCACCCGTGGAGTTACCGTGCGTGAGGCCGCAAAGTGATATGACGTGTTACAGCTAGATCGGTGTGACTTAGGATCGGGGTCCTGACAGCTGCAGCAGCAACAGATCGCAAATAACTTGCCGCTGAAGCTCCCGGGGGGGAGAAGAAGACCAAGTCCGGCAAGAGTTCTGATGCCTACTCCGGCAAGCGCACCTCTTCGGAGTGCTACGCTACCATCAAGGACGCACCATCGAGCTCCACCGACAAGTGTAAGAAAACAATGGCAGCTCCGCCAGAGACCAAGAAGGTGTCCGCCAGGGAGGACGACACTGGTGGTACCTTCACCATCAGTGCCACTCTTGACCCTAAATAGGAAAGCGCGCTCATTGCTTTCCTGCGGGCGAACGTCGACGTGTTTGCGTGGCAACCATCTGACATCCCCGGTGTTCCCAGGAAAGTAATTGAGCACCATCTTGCCGTCTGTCCTCATGCACGGCCCGTCAAGCAGAAAGTCAGGAAACAAGCAGTGGAGCGCCAAGAATTCATCGCAGAAGAAATCAAGAAGTTGGAAGCAGCAGGCCTTGTCAGAGGAGTGCTCCATCCTACGTGGTTGGCCAATCCTGTAGTCGTGCGCAAGGCAAACAGGAAATGGAGGCTTTGTATCGACTTTACCGATGTCAATAAAGCTTGTCCCAAAGACCCATTTCCCTTGCCGCGCATTGACCAGATTGTTGAATCCACGGCCGGATGTGACTTGCTTTCATTTCTTGACTCATACTCAGGATACCATCAGATCTTCATGGCAGAAGAGGATGAGGAGAAGACCGCATTCATCACTCCATGTGGCACGTACTGTTTCAAACGGATGCCTTTCGGTCTAAAGAATGTTGGTTCAACATTTGCAAGGGTACTCCATTATGCTTTTGAGCCACAAATGCATAGAAATGTGGAAGCCTACATGGATGATATAGTGGTCAAGAGCAAGGACAAGGCAACCCTGATTCAAGATTTAGACGAGACCTTTGCGAATCTGCGCAAGATCAGCCTCAAGCTCAACCCCGAGAAGTGTGTGTTTGGAGTCCCTTCCGGCAAACTTCTCGGGTTCTTCGTGTCTCAGCGGGGAATTGAAGCCAATCCCGACAAGATCAGGGCCATTGAGCAGATTGAAGCACCAAAGCGCGTCAAGGATGTACGAAGACTTGCCGGTTGCGTGGCTGCTCTCAGCAGGTTTATCTCTAAGTCTGCTGAGCGTGCCCTGCCATTTTTCAAAATTTTGAAAAAGGCAGGCCCAATGAAATGGACTCCGGAAGCGGAGGCTGCGCTGCAAGACTTAAAGAGATACCTGTCCTCCACTCCAATACTTGTCGCACCTAAGCCACAAGAGAAGTTGCTGCTGTATATAGCGGCAACCAATCAAGTGGTTAGTGCTGCGTTAGTAGCGGAAAGGGAGACAGACGATGAGCTAGCAACCGCGGCAAGCGCATCCAGCGACAAACAGGGGGATTCCCCGACAAGCTCTGGTCCCGACAAAGATGGATCTGCGCAGGCGTGCGAAGAGATACGGAAGAGAATGGTGCAGCGCCCAGTTTACTTTGTCAGTTCCCTTCTGTAGGGGGCTAGGTCAAGGTACTCTGGTGTGCAGAAATTGCTTTTCGGCCTTCTCATGGCCTCGAGAAAGCTGCGCCATTACTTCCAAGCACATGAGATCACAGTTGTCACTCGCTTTCCGCTGAAGAGGATACTGCAGAATTCAGAAGCAACAGGCTGGATTGTTGAGTGGGCACTGGAACTGTCAAGCTTTGGCCTCAAGTTTGAGAGCACTTCAACTATCCAAAGCAGAGCATTGGCATAATTCATAGCAGAGTGGACGCCAACACTAGACGAAGAAATTCCAGAAACAAGCATCCCCGTCAAGGAAGCAAGCAAAGAGTGGCTGATGTACTTTGATGGTGCCTTCTCGCTGCAAGGCGCCGGTGCTGGCGTGCTGCTTGTCGCACCCACCGGAGAGCACCTCAAGTACGTAGTCCAGATGCACTTTCCCAAGAGCAAGCAACAAACAATACTGCAGAGTATGAAGGTTTGCTTGCCGGTCTCAGGATCGCGGCAGACCTTGGGATCATGAAGCTCATTGTCAGGGGTGACTCGCAACTTGTCGTCCGCCAAGTGAACAAGAATTATCAGAGTCCGTTGATGGAAGCCTACGTTGATGAAGTGAGAAAGCTAGAAGAGCACTTTGATGGCCTACAGATGGAGCATGTTCCAAGAGCTCAGAACGACATTGCCGACGGCCTGTCGAAGTGCGCCGCACTTAAGTTACCTGTGGAACCAGGGATCTTTGTGCTCAAGCAGACTCAACCATCTGTAACACCATCAACTGGACAGAACAAGAAGAGGAAGTTGATTTCTGGTGACTATTTTCCGGCAGAGCTTCCCGAAGCCGCCGCCAAGAAGGTCCCCAAAATCAACACCAAGAGTGCTGCGGAGCAGTCTGCTCCGGCAAGCCCCTGGGTTTGTTCCGTTGAAGCAAACGCTCCCGACAAGTTTTGCTCCGGCAAGCTTGCCGGGGAACGTCAAGCTCCGGCTGAGCCGCAGGTTCTCGCCGTAGAAGCGGATGTTCCCGTAGCAGCAGATGTGCCTTTAGTCCTTGTTGTCGAGCCGCAAGCTCTAGCATGGGCACAGGAGATTGTTCGTTTCCTTCAGACAGGAGAACTTCCCGAAGAGGAAGAAGAAGCGGAAAGAGTAGCCCGGCAGTCGAGTATGTACCAGTTTGTTGACAACACACTGTACAGAAGAAGACTCAACGGTGTGAAATTGAAGTGTATTCTCCGGGAAGACGGACAAAAGTTGTTGGTGGAGATACATGGAGGCATATGTGGTCACCACATTGGTGCAAGAGCACTTGCCGGCAAAGCATTCCGGCAAGGTTTCTTTTGGCCGACAGCCCTCCAGGATGCAACTGCACAAGTAACCAAGTGTGAAGCGTGCCAGTTCCATTCCAAGCAGATACACCAGCCGGCTCAAGCTCTCTAGACGATCCCTTTATCCTGGCCATTTTCGGTATGGGGGCTCGACATCCTCGGCCCCTTTCCCCGCGCAGTCGGGGGCTTTGAGTACTTGTACGTCGCAATCGACAAGTTCACAAAGTGGCCGGAAGTGGAAGTAGTGAGGAAGGTGACAGCACAGTCAGCAGTCAAGTTCTTCAGGTCGATTGTTTGCCGCTTCGGGATCCCTAACAGGATCATCACCGACAACGGTACGCAATTCACGAGCCGCACCTTCATGCAGTATGTCCAAGATCTTGGCGCCAATGTCTGTTTCGCTTCTGTTGCTCACTCGAGAAGCAACGGTCAAGCAGAGAGGGCAAATGCTGAAGTGCTGCGTGGACTCAAGACCAGAACTTTCGACAGGCTGCACAAGTGCGGAAGAAACTGGATTGAGGAGCTGCCGGTGGTTCTTTGGTCGATCAGGACGACGCCAAATCGAGCCACTAGCCAGACACCTTTCGCTCTAGTCTATGGAGCAGAGGCAGTTCTCCCCACGGAACTCGTATACGGGTCACCTCGAGTGCTCGCTTATGATGAGCTTGAGCAAGAGCAGCTGCGACAAGATGACGCACTGCTCCTTGAGGAAGACCGTCTTCAGGTTGCTGTACGAGCTGCTCGCTACCAGCAAGCTTTGCGCCGCTACCATAGCCGCAAAGTTAGCGCCAGAAGTCTCGAGGAAGGCGACCTTGTTCTTCGGCGCGTTCAGTCCGCCAAGAATTCCAACAAGTTGACGCCGAAGTGGGAAGGCCCTTACCGGGTGAAACGAGTCACTAGGCCTGGCGTTGTCCGCCTTGATACCAAAGATGGCTTTCCGGTGAGCAACTCTTAGAACATTGAGCATCTTCGTAAGTTTTACCCGTAAGGCGCGGTTGCCGGACCCTGTTCCGGCAACCACCTTTTGTGCAAGTCTTGCCGCTGTTGCATGTAATCCTTTGTACAAAGCCAGGCGCAGACCCTGTGCATAAGTAAAACTCATGTGCTCCGCACATCTTGTCAATTTCATGCTTCTTATTTTTTGCATGTGTTATCTGACAGTTTGTGCAGCACCTACCCCCGGTAAGCAATAACGAGCCATAAGGCTCCATATCTTTTATTTTATCTTCTTTCTTTTTCTCAAGGAAAGGAAGGTTCCCTCGCCCACAAGTTTGCCGGGGGAAAGGAGAAGATAATGGTATGGACCAGGCGTCGTTCAAGAAAGTTTCGCCTTGCCGGGAAGCAAACAACAGAAAAGCTAAGTTGCCAGAGCTTGAGCAATCAGATTTTTTAATTTTTAAGTTATCTTCCTTGAACGACCACACTTTGTATGGAAAACCTGTGCGCGGAGGAACCAACTCGTAGCTAGTTGCGCCCTTACTTTGTTTCGAGTCCCGCTCAACAACTTAAGTGTGCTGCGACTAGAGTCGCGCCCTTACTTTGTTTCGAGTCCGCTCAACAACTTAAGTGAGATGCGACTAGTTGCCACAAGGTTTCTTGTCGGTAACGGCACCGCCAGCAGGCTGCTGACGTCCCGCACTCAGCGCTCGCGGCTAGGGTGCCTGCGCCGGCAAGTTTCCTAAAAGCATAGGGCAAAAACATACAAAGAAAGGAGTCAAGTAGAGGAAATAACATTGCAATCACTACCCAAAATAGAGTTATATTACAAGGTAGCTTGTCGCAGCTCTAACAGATTGTTCTCATAACATGATCAGCAGCGACAAGAAAAGAAGAAAGCGGGCGGCCTAGTCTACACGATCGCCCTCGACCCTCTTGATCCCGCTCACCTTGTCCACAATGGGTGCGACAAGGGCCTTGAGCGCCTCCAGGTCAGCGTCCGGCGGCAAGCTCTTGACGACGTTGGTGAGGTTGAGGCCCGGGTTGCGGAAGGCCACCTTCACGAACACCTTCTGAAGAGCTCCCGCGCAGATCTTGCGCGACTCGTCGGCCAGCCGCTTTGGAGTCTTCTCCTGGAGTCGTTGGAGGGCCGTCGCCACGCCTTTGAAGAACAGAGTGAGCTTGGCGCTGGGTTGGAGGTTCTCATCGGAGGGATACCCGAGATCCTCCATCCCCAGCTGTGTCAGCTCCTTGTCAATATCTGTGGCAGCATTCACGAGACCCTCCGTCCAGTGCTCGACGGTCTCCCTGAAAGTGTTCTGGACGGTAGCAGCACTCCCCAGCAGCGCCTTCTCGGCCTTGATCTCCTCCTTCAAGGCCGCCTCCCGCTCCCTGGCGCCATCCAGCGTCTTGGTCAAAGTGGTCAGCTTCAACTCAAGATCTGCGTTGGAGTCCTTGGCGGCGCTGAGCTCCTTGCCCTTCTCAGCGAGACGAACCTACAGCTCTGAGTTGCTGTGGGCGTCCTTCTCCCGCTCATGCTTGAGCGCGGCAAGCTCTTCACCTCTCGCCTTGAGATCGGCCTCCAGCTGCGCCACCTTCGTCTCCAACTCCTTCTTGGCGGCCTCGGCAGCTGCGGCAGCGTCCTCTGCTTGCTTGAGGGCTCCGCCAAGTGATCGCTCGCGCGCGGCAAGCTCCTCCTCGTGGCTGTCAAGATTGACCTTCTGCTGCGCCAGCTCGCCCTCCCGCGCGGACAGCTTCTCAGCGGCAAGTCGCTGCTGTTCTTTGACTTCAGCCTTCTCAAGGAAGAAGGCCTGCTGCTCCTCGGCAAGTTGCTCCCGCTCCTCTGCCAAGGACCGGAGAGCTGCCTGGTTGAGACCACGGAGCTCCTCCGCGCGCTTCTCGAGGTCAACTCCCGCCTTCGCGGCAAGCGCCTCTCGGGACTCCAGCTTGGCCTGCCGAGCGCGGTAGAGCGACAACAGTTTCCGCAGCAGCCGTTCCTCCTCGGGCTCGCCGCTGCTGCTGCTCGGCGCGTCAACCAGCGTCAGCCCGGCGGAGGCGAGCACTTCTCCGTCAAAGATTTCTCCTTCGACCGGCGCCCTGGACATTGACGCCCAGGGGAGGTTGATGAAGACGCCATCGCCGGCCTTCAGGTAGACGCCTGGCTGAGGCTCTTCGGAGCCTGGCGCTGCGGCAGCGGCGGAGGGATCGGTGGTCGGCGTAGCGCCTGGCGCTCCTGCGGCCTCAGGGCCGTCAGTGCGATCGCCGGACCCCTCGCCAGCTGCTGCGGCGGCAGCCTTGGCGGCCTCATCGCCGACGGGATCGTCGGCGCCGGTTGCTTCTTCGGTGGCAGCGGCGTCGCCGGTGTTGCCGTGCGTGTTCTCTTCGCCAGCAACCTCCGTCTCCATCGGCTCCGCAGCAGATGGATCTGACGGCCGGAAAGGGGAGAAAAGTCAAGCAAATATCCAAAAAGAAGATCAAAAGAAGAAGAACCCAAGGGAGGTTTTGAAGCAAGAGGATTACCTGCACCAGGATCTGCAGTCATAGTCTTCGCCGACGGGGGGCCGCTGGTGCTCTCCTTTGCCGGAGAGCTCTCCCTTGCCGGAGGGCTCTCCCTTGGCGGAGAACTCTCCCTTGCCGGAGAGACCCTTGCCGGAGAACTTTCTCTTGGCGGCGTAGTCGAAGCAGATGGCATGTTGGGGGCGGTCTCCGGGCGCTCCTGGTGTGGCTGCTCTGCTCCTACACAAACCAACAATCAAGATATCAGCAAAGAAAAAGCATCCACGCGCGCCTAACAGCGGAAAGTGAACCATATACTTACGCTCGGGGCTGCTCTGAAGATTAGTTGCCGGGTCCGGCAAGGTGGTCTCGGTAGGTTCGTCCTCGACGATGATCACCTCCTCTCTCCTCGCTGGGACCTTGGCTCTCTTCGCTGCTCTCTAGGCCAGAGTCCTGAAAGGGGATAAGTTCAGAGCAAAGCAAATGAGATACAAGACACAACAGCAAGAATTGAAGCAATACAAGTACAACAAGAATCTTACTCTTCTTCTTCCTCGTCGGAGCTGAGCGCGGAGAAGTCGAAGTGCGGCTCACGTCCGGCGCGAGGAGGCGGAGGAGTAGGCTCCCTTGGCCGCTTGGCGGGAGCAGTGGCGATGGTCTGAGACGACCCCGCTCCGGCTGCCGCCGTGGCATGGGAAGCGGCAGGAGCAGAAGCGGTGGCCCGGGAAGACCCCGCTCCAGTTGCTGCAGAAGCGCGAGGTGCTCCCGCGGCAACCGTGCTTGCCGCGGTGGAGCGTGTCGCGCGGCGCAGCGGCTGTTGACTCGTCTGCCGCTCCGCTACGTCCCTGGCCTTGCGGAGACGCCTTCTTGGTGGAGCTGGGGGCTCTGCTAGCGACGAGCTGCCTGAAGATGAGGAGGAAGAAGAGTCGATCTCCAACGAGCCGCTCGTATCCTCGGCGGGCCCGCTCGACTCGACGTCTTGCCCGGCAAGCTCCTCCTCGCTGGCAAACTCCTCTCGCTCGGCAAGGCTTGCCGCCTTTGCTGCCTCTGCCTCCTCCACGGTGAATCCAAACTCGCCCGCGGCTACGGCTGCCGCCGCCTCTTCCAGCCTAGTGGCGATGCGCGCCATCTCCGCATCGGTGGTGTTGCGAGTAAGGCCCTTCTTTTCGTCGGAGCGGATCAGCACTTCTTCCAAGCTGTCAAAAAACTCCTGCACGGCGTCATCTGCAGGCTCTTACCAAGTTGGGTCAATCCCATGCGAGTCGCACAGCGGCATCATTGCGCAAATGCGGCTGAGCGCGGAGTTGTTGCACAGCGGAACGACACCCTTCGGCAACCTGAACACTTCGGGATGTTGAGGGTCGTATTTGAACAGCTCCTGGAGCATCGCATTGAGATTCAGGACAGTGAAGTTGAAGTTGAGGCCCGGACGCAGCCTCATGATATCCGCCGCATTCTCGAACTCCCAGGCGGGCCTCTTCCTCTCCTGCAGGGGGGCGATGCGGCGGTGAAGGAAATCTGCGCCAACTGTGCCTACAGTGAGCCCGGCAAGCCTGAGGCGTTGGATCCGGGCGACGGCAATCTTTAGCCTATCATCTTCCGGGGCCACGTTGCTCCAGTCGCTGCCGCGCACTACTGGGGTTTGGCGCCAGGTGGTAAATGGCTGCGGGTTCTCCTCGACAATCCAGCACCAGTTTTCCCTCCATTCCTCCCACTTGCTGCGGAGCTCTCCCTCCAGATAAGCTTCCTTCTTATGGGCTCTCGAGATCCAGGCGATTCTGCAGGATAAAGGCTCTCCTCTTTCTACTCGGGGCATAAAGAAGTGACGAAAAAGAGCTACATTGGGATAGACTCCGACAAAGTTTTCACAGAGGTGTGCGAAAACTGCCATGGTCAGAACGGCATTGGGGGTGCAGTCAAGGAGGCGGAACCCGTAGGTGTTCATAATATCACAGAAAAATTCAGAGAAAGGCGGGCAGAGCCCACAGTAGAAGAATAAGGCGAAGAAAGGGTATCCAGTTGGAGCCATTTTCCAAGCAACGGCTAGAAGTACCTTCGTGCATGGGTGCGCCCGCGTCTCCCCCGACCAGAAGAGGTAGTAGCACTCCCTCAGCTCCCTCGCGGCAAGCTTGGGGGGGAAGACAGACCGCTCCTTTTGCAGCGCCGCGAGCCACTGCGCCTCGGCCGACTTCGCGCCCTTCCCCTTGTCGGTTTTCGGAGCCATGGAGGAAGTGGTGAGGAAGGTCGACGGCGCTGGTGGTGCTGGTGGCGAAGGGGGGCGGAGCGCTGCTCTCTTTCAGCTTTGGGAAGAAGGGGAGCGGCGGAGGTTTTCAAGGTTGGAGTAGCAAATGGCGGATGGATGAACTGCCCCTGTTTCCCCTGCTTATAAGGAGGGAGGGGGCGGACGTTCCGCCTTTCCGAATTAAGAAGCCACCCACGATCTCTCCCACGACGCCGCATTCAATGCGTGCCGTTAGGGGAGGGCGCGGTGGATACGGAGTGAGATACGGCGTAATCCAGGCCGCGCGTGCCCGTGCCCTGTTTTGGGCTTGGCCCAACAGCGCTCGGCACCGTGTATGGCCCAGGCCCGGGGGCTCCTGTCGGTGCACTAGAGTAGGGGTACCCTAGTATCCCGAACTTGTGCACGGGCAGTCGCAGCCTCCCGCGGCAAGGCTTGTCGGGTGACCGCCAAGGTCCTCTGTGGTTCCTTTGGAGCCATTCAAGAACAAAGCATTCAAGCCAAGGAGACAAGGCCCCGGCAAGAGGAGCTTGCCGGGAAGGCCGCTCAAGGCACAAGACCCCGGCGATAGGAGCTTGCCGGGAAGGCCAACCAAGGCATCTCAAGGAACTTGCCGCGACGCGCCACGCGTCCCGACAAGGCTCGATGAGCGACAAGCTCCCGGACGCGACAAGACAACGACCGCGGCAAGGCGCTTGCCGTGGCAAGCTTCCACTCTATACCCGCGCTCCAGCACATCCACCAACGTGTCGCCCTGGGACCCTTCCAGGCGTACGTGGCGGAAGGCTGTGCAGCCAGCGGTACGCGGTGGCAAGCGGCGCTGACAAGATCGCCATCGTGGCGAGCAGTGGCGCCCTTGACGGTCCCTTTTTTGCACTGTTTGGGCGACGCAGACGGGCATTTAATGCTCTTGTCCCCTGCCGACAGGGTTAGGTATGATGCACTGTACAGGTAGTTGTACCAACTACAACACCTTTCCATTTTTACCCTTATCTGCGTTGCCACCTGTCGGTGACCCCTTGAGCATATAAAAGGAGGCCCATGCGCAACGTAGGGGGGGTTGGGGGGTTCGAAGTAGAAGAACTCTCACGCTCGGTCTCGTTAGCTGCTAGAGTGTACTGTAGCACTCAGCGCTCCCGAGCAAGAACTCAATACAAACCACAAAGCAGGAGTAGGGTTTTACGCATCCGTGCGGCCCGAACCTGGGTAAACTGCTCGTGTGCTTCGCCTCGATCTGCTCTTCGTGCGATCTCCGCCCCCCACCGAACCGAAAGGGGCTCGGTCCGCCGGTCCCCATAGGTGCTCGTGGATCAGTTTCCCCGACACCTGTAGAGCATCTTTATAATCACCCAGTTACGTTGTGACATTTGATAGCACACAAGGTGTTCCTCCGGTATACGGGAGTTACATAATCTCATAGTCATAGGAACATGTATAAGTCATGAAGAAAGCAATAGTCGTAAAACTAAACGATCATAGTGCTAAGCTAATGGATGGGTCTTGTCCATCACATCATTCTCCTAATGATGTGATCCCATTGATCAAATGACAACTCATGTCTATGGCTAGGAAACATAACCATCTTTGATCAATGAGCTAGTCTAGTAGAGGCATACTAGGGACACTCTGTTTTGTCTATGTATTCACACATGTATTAAGTTTCATGCTAATACAGTTCTAGCATGAATAATAAACATTTATCATGATATGAGTAAATAAATAATAACTTTATTATTGCCTCTAGGGCATATTTTCTTCACCTCCACAATCAGATCGTAGAAACTTTATTTTCTTGTTATGATGATTCTCTACTTCACTCTGAAATTATTTGAACTTTTCAAATGTTTCAGACTTGTGCTTCATCAAGCAGATATACCCATATCTGCTCAAATCATCAGTGAAGGTCAGAAAATAATGATATACCCATATCTTCTCAACACTCATTGGTCCACATACATCAGTATGTATGATTTCCAACAAATCAGTTGCTCGCTCCATTGTTCCGTAGAACGGAGTTTTAGTCATCTTGCCCATGAGGCATGGTTCGCAAGCACCAAGTGATTCATAATCAAGTGATTCCAAAAATCCATCACTATGGAGTTTCTTCATGCGCTTTACACTAATATGACCTAAACGGCAGTGCCACAAATAAGTTGCACTATCATCATTAACCTTGCATCTTTTGGCTTCAATATTATGAATATGTGCACTACGATCGAGATCCAACAAACTATTTTCATTGGGTGTATGACCATCGAAGGCTTTATTCATGTAAACAGAATAACAATTATTCTATGACTTTAAATGAATAACCGTATTGCAATAAACATGATCAAATCATATTCATGCTTAATGCAAATGTCAAATAACATTTATTTAGGTTCTACACTAATCCCGAAAGTATAGGGAGTGTGCGATGATGATCATATCAATCTTGGAACCACTTCCAACACACATCGTCACTTCACCTTTAACTAGTCTATGTTCATTCTGCAACTCTCATTTCGAGTTACTAATTTTAGCAACTGAACTGGTATCAAATACCCAGGGGTTGCTATGAACACTAGTAAAATACACATCAATAATCTGTATATCAAATATACCTTTGTTCACTTTGCCACCCTTCTTATCCGTTAAGTATCTAGGGCAGTTCCACTTCCAGTGACCATTTCCTTTGCAGTAGAAGCACTTAGTTTCAGGCTTGAGTTTAGCTTTGGGTTTCTTCACGGGAGTGACAACTTGCTTGTTATTCTTCTTGAATTTCCCCTTCTATCCCTTTGCCCTTTACTTGAAACAAGTGGTCTTGTTAACCATCAACACTTGATGCTCTTTCTTGATTTCTACCTTCGCTGATTTCAGCATCGCGAAGAGCTCGGGAATTACTTTCGTCATCCCTTGCATATCATAGTTCGTCACGAAGTTCTACTAACTTGGTGATAGTGACTAGAGAACTCTGTCAATTACTATCTTATTTGGAAGATTAACTCCCACTTGATTCAAGTAATTGTAGTACCCAGACAATCTAAGCACATGCTCAGTGGTTGAGCTATTCTCCTCCATCTTGTATGCAAAGTATTGTCAGAGGTCTTATACCTCTCGACACGGGCATGAGTATGAAATACTAATTTCAACTCTTGGAACATCTCATATGCTCCGTGGCGTTCAAAATGTCTTCGAAGTCCCGGTTATAAGCCGTAAAGCATGGTGCACTAAACTATCAAGTAGTCATCATACCGAGCTTGTCAAACGTTCATAACGTTTACATTTGCTCCTGCAATAGATATGTCACCTAGCGGTGCATCGAGGACATAATACTTCTGTGCAGCAATGAGGATAATCCTCAGATCATGGACCTATTCCGCATCATTGCTAATAACATCTTTCAACTTACATTTCTCTAGGAACATATAAAATAAACAGGGAGCTACATCGCGAGCTATTGATCTACATAGATATGCTAATACTACCAGGACTAAGTTCATGATAAATTAAAGTTCAATTAATCATATTACTAAAGAACTCCCACTCTCTGGTCATCTAAATAATCACGTGATCCAAATCAACTAAACCAAGTCCGATCATCACGTGAGATGGAGTAGTTTTCAATGGTGAGCATCTTATGTTGATCATATCTACTATATGATTCACGCTCGACCTTTCGGTCTCCAGTGTTCCGAGGCCATGTCTGTACATGCTAGGCTCGTCAAGTTTAACCCGAGTATTCTGCTTGTGCAAAAACTGGCTTACACTCGTTGTATTTGAACGTAGAGCTTATCACACCCGATCATCAAGTGGTGTCTCGGCACGACGAACTTTCGCAACGGTGCATACTCAGGGAGAACACTTGTACCCTGAAATTTCGTAAGGGATCATCTTAAAATGCTACTGTCATACTAAGCAAAATAAGAAGCATAATAAGATAAACATCACATGCAATCAAAATATGTGACATGATATGGCCATCATCATCTTGTGCTTTTGATCTCCATCTCCAAGTCGCCATCATGATCACCATCGTCACCGGTGCGACAGCTTGATCTCCATCGTAGCATCATTGTCGTCTCGCCAACTATTGCTTCCACGACTATTGCTACCGCTTAGTGATAAAGTAAAGCAATTACATGGCGACTGTATTTCATACAATAAAGCGACAACCATATGGCTCATGCCAGTTGCCCATTACTTTACAAAACATGATCATCTCATACAATAACGTATAACTCATCATGTCTTGACCATATCACATCACAACATGCCCTGCAAAAACAAGTTAGACGTCCTCTACTTTGTTGTTGCAAGTTTTACGTGGCTGCTACAGGCTTAGCAAGAATCGTTCTTATCTACGCATACAAAACCACAACGATTTTTCATCAAGTATGTGTTGTTTTAACCTTCACAAGGACCGAGCATAGCCACACTCGATTCAACTAAAGTGAGAGAGACAGACACCTGCCAGTCACCTTTAAGCAATGAGTGCTCATAACGGTGAAACCAGTCTCGCATAAGCATACGCATAATGTCGGTCCGGGCCGCTTCATCTCACAATACCGCCAAACCAAAGTATGACATGCTGGTAAGCAGTATGACTATTATCGCCCACAACTCATTGTGTTCTACTCGTGCATATCATCTACGCATAGACCTGGCTCATGATGCCACTGTTGGGGAACGTAGTATTTCAAAACAATTCCTACGATCACGCAAGATCTATCTACTAGAAGCATAGCAACGAGCGGGGAGAGTGTGTCTACGTACCCTCGTAGACCGAAAGCGGAAGCGTCTAGTGACGCGGTTGATGTAGTCGAACTTCTTCGCGATCCAATCGATCAAGCACCAAACGTACGGCACCTCCGCGTTCAGCACACGTTTAGCTTGATGATGTACCACGAGCTCTTGATCTAGTTGAGCTTCACAGGAGAGTTTCGTCAGCACGACTGCATGGTGAAGGAGATGATGAAGCTACCGGCGTAGGGCTTCGCCTAAGCACTGCAACGGTATGACCGAGGTGTGTTTCTGTGGAGGGGGGCACCGCACATGGCTAGAACAATGTTTCTTCTGTGTCTTTGGGTGCCCTCCTGCCCCCGTATATAAAGGATCAAGGGGGAGGTGCGGCCAGGCCTAGGGCGCACCAAGGGAGTAGTATTCCTACTCCTAGTAGGAATAGGAACCCCCTTTTCCTATTCCTACTAGGAGTAGGAAAGGAAAGGGGAAGAGGCGAAGGAAAGGAGAGGGGGCGCCTCCCCCCTTTTCCTAGTCCAACTAGGAACCCTAGGGGGTGCGGCCAGCCTTATGGGCTGCCCCTCTCTTTCCCTCATTGGCCCACTATGGCCCATACTCCCTCGGGGGGGTTCCGGTAACCCCCTCCGGCACTCCGGTTATACCCGATAACACCCGGAACACTTTCGGTGTCTGAATATAGTCGTCCAATATATTAACCTTTATGTCTCGCACATTCTGAGACTCCTCGTCATGTCCGTGATCTCATCCGGGACTCTGAACTACCTTTGGTACATCAAAACTCATAAACTCATAATACTGATCGTCATCAAATGTTAAGTGTGCGGACCCTACGGGTTCGAGAACTATGTAGACATGACCGAGACTCATCTCCGGTTAATAACCAATAGCGGAACCTGGATGCTCATATTGGCTCCTACGTATTCTATGAAGATCCTTATCGGTCAAACCGCATAACAACATACTTTGTTCCCTTTGTCATCTGTATGTTACTTGCCCGAGATTCGATCATCGGTATCTCAATACCTAGTTCAATCTCGTTACCGGCAAGTCTCTTTACTCGTTCCGTAATACATCATCTCGTGACTAACTCATTAGTCATTTTCTTGCAAGGCTTATTATGATGTGCATTACCGAGAGGGCCCAAAGATACCTCTCCGACACTCGGAGTGACAAATCCTATTCTTGATCTATGCCAACACCACGAACACTTTCGGAGACACCTGTAGAGCATCTTTATAATCACCCAGTTACATTGTGACGTTTGATAGCACACAAGGTGTTCCTCCAATATAGGGGAGTTGCATAATCTCATAGTCATAGGAACATGTATAAGTCATGAAGAAAGCAATAGCAGTAAAACTAAACGATCATAGTGCTAAGCTAATGGATGGGTCTTGTCCATCACATCATTCTCCTAATGAAGTGATCCAGTTGATCAAATGACAACTGTGATGGCCTGGCTTATTAGGGATGATAGACCACTCATATCAATAAGGAATTCCTTCTTTTCCGGGAGCCCATTCAGATAGAACTCCAAAGTTAAGCGTGCTCAGCTTGGAGTAGTTTCAGGATGGGTGACCGACCGAGAAGTTGCTCCCGGGTGCGCACGAGTGAGGACAAAGTGCGCAGAAAAGACTAGTATTGATATGTGGGGCCAGTCTAGATCCCGCCAGGAGTAACGACCACCGGCGGGTGTGTCCGGGGCGTTACAAGTTGGTATCAGAGCTGACCCTCGCGGTTACACGGATGTTTGAGGACAGTTTGCAGTCATGTTGTGCATGACGTTTGTGACCCGTCGTGGCACACGGCATGGCACATGTGCTGTCCTGGAAGCACAGACGTTTGTGCCAAGAGGGAACGTTCCTGTGGCCCGACGAGGACGTCGGTTCCTCTGAGTGAGGGTGTATGTGATGGCCTGGCTTATTAGGGATGATAGACCACTCATATCAATAAGGAATTCCTTCTTTTCCGGGAGCCCATTCAGATAGAACTCCAAAGTTAAGCGTGCTCAACTTGGAGTAGTTTCAGGACGGGTGACCGACTGGGAAGTTGCTCCCGGGTGCGCACGAGTGAGGACAAAGTGCGCAGAAAAGACTAGTATTGATATGTGGGGCCAGTCTAGATCCCGCCAGGAGTAACGACCACCGGCGGGTTTGTCTGGGGCGTTACAACAACTCATGTCTATGGCTAGGAAACATAACCATCTTTGATCAATGAGCTAGTCTAGTTGAGGCATACTAGGGACACTCTGTTTTGTCTATGTATTCACACATGTATTAAGTTTCCTGTTAATACAATTCTAGCATGAAGAATAAACGTTTATCATGATATAAGGAAATAAATAATAACTTTATTATTGCCTCTAGGGCATATTTCCTTCAGAAACCACCTCAAAGTTATTCTTTCTGATCGATCAATTCAAGAGTCTGTAGTAAAATAACACGAAGCTATTCTTTCCGTTCGATCTATCATAGAGTTCGTACTTGAATAACACCTTAAGATACAAATCAACCAAAACCCTAATGTCACCTAGATACTCCATTGTCACCTCAAGTATACGTGGGTATGATTATACGATATGCATCACACAATCTCAGATTCATCTATTCAACCAACACAAAGTACTTCAAAGATTGTCCCAAAGTTTCTACCGGAGAGTCAAGACAAAAACGCGTGCCAACCCCTATGCATAGATTCCCAAGGTCACGGAACCCGTAAGTTGATCACCAAAACATACATCAAGTGAATCAATAGAATACCCCATTGTGACCACAGGTATCCCACGCAAGACATACATCAAGTGTTCTCAAATCCTTAAAGACTCAATCTGATAAGATAACTTCAAAGGGGAAACTCAATCCATTACAAGAGAGTAGAGGGGGAGAAACATAATAAGATCCAACTATAATAGCAAAGCTCGCGATACATTAAGATCGTGCCATCTCAAGAACACGAGAGAGAGAGAGAGAGAGAGAGAGAGAGAGAGATCAAACACATAGCTACTGGTACATACCCTCAGCCCCGAGGATGAACTACTCCCCTCTCGTCATGGAGAGCACCGGGATGATGAAGATGGCCACCGGAGAGGGATTCCCCCTCCGGCAGGGTGCCAGAACGGGTCTAGATTGGTTTTCGGTGGCAACAGAGGCCTTCAGCGGCGAAACTCCCGATCTAGGTTATTTTCCGGAGGTTTCAGTATATATAGGAGGTGTTGGAGTCAGGGGCAAGTAAAGGGGGTCTCTGGGCTGTCCATGAGGCAGGGGGCGCGCCCCCTACCCTCGTGGGCAGCCCGCGAACCTTTTGGCCCCCTTCCGTCACTTCTTGCGCTTCTTCTTGTCCAAAAATAAGCTCTGTTGAGTTTCGGGTCAATTGGGCTCCGTTTGATATTCCTTTTCTGCGGTACTCTAAAACAACAGAAAAACATAAATTTGCACTGGGCTCTGGATTAATAGGTTAGTCCCAAAAATCATATAAAAGTGTATATAAAAGCCCATAAAACATCCTAGAAGGATAATATAACAACATGGAACAATCAAAAATTATAGCTACGTTGGAGACGTATCAATAGTACACAAAACAGGCACATGAACTGTGAAATGGAGTTCCACTACCTTTTAACATATTTGGTAACATGCTCATAGAGATCACGATGACAACATCCTTCTCACTTGCGGCAAGCACCTCATCAACGGGAAATTCATTTCCATGATTGCTCCAAAGAACAAGCCTAATCTCGGACCCTCTGCAGTTAGTAACAAACATTATAGTTCCAACATGGCAAGAAGAAACATGTCATAGAACAAAACTTTGAACATATTGTTGAGTCTGCAGGGTCAAGAGTCCAGGGATGGAGTTACAGGAATGTGTTTTGTGCAAGAAGGGAGGTACACCTCAAAGCAGTGGTCCAAGCACTCCACCCTATTCTATGAGTTTTTTTAAGCTCACTAAAGGTTTATGCCGCAAAGTTATGATAGTTATGTCTAAGTATTGTTGGGTTGCGCACTTGACAAGAGAGGTGCGCATTGGCAATCTTGCAAGAAGAGATGGCTATTCCGAAATCTATTCAACTTTTTTTTATAATCTTCACGTAGTACTACTTCTGCGACTCATCTACCTCAAATGAACTACATGATTTAGAGACAGATAATCTACCGGACGTACAAAAATAAACTTCGGATTTACAGAAAAATTCAAGATGCTCATAGACTATACCATAGTATACTTGATAATATATTAACTCCAGCATACATAGAGCAAATGGTATGAGTATCCAGCCGAACGACTCCAGAATCATATACCTGCTAGAACTATGTTGGTGTTCCGTTGTAATCATGCAGAGCAAAGGTTCAAATCTGCTTCTGATAAATTAAAACTCAGAGCGGTCAATGATAACCCACAAGTGTAGGGGATCAGTTGTAGCCTCTTTTGATAACTAAGAGTGTCGAACCCAACGAGGAGCTAAAGGCAGAACAAATATTCCCTCAAGTTCTATCGACCACAGATACAACTCTATGCACGCTTGACCTTTACTTTACCTAGAACAAGTATGAAACTAGAAGTACTTTGTAGTTTTTGTGGGATAGGTTTGCAAGAATATAAAGAGCACGTAAATATAAACTAGGGGCTGTTAAGATAAAGAAACAATAAAGTTAATGATAGAGGGTGTGGGAAAGTGGTGGTAGGAGTTGCGAAATTGCCCCTAAGCAACTGACTACGTTACTAGACAGATAGCAAGTTTTATGTGGGAGAGGCCACTACTAGCATGTCATCCCTTACTTGGAATTCTATGCACTTATGATTGGAACTATTAGCAAGCATCCGCAACTACTAACGTTCATTAAGGTAAAAACCCAACCATAGCATTAAGATATATTGGTCCCCCTTCAATCCTGTATGCATCAATTTCTATGCTAGGTTGTAGCTTCTGTCACTCTTGCCCAACAATATGTGGTCCTATCAACATACAACTAACGCTATGGTGTGACCCACGCGCACGCTCATATGATGGGCACCAAGGGACAGCAACATAACCACAAGTAATTTAAATCAATCATAGCAATTCACCAATCACCGATAGGACAATGATAATCTACTCAGACATCATAGGATTTATACTAGCATAATCTTGAACATATAATTTAATCATGGCATGAATATTAAGACACGAGTGATTCAAAGAAATAGTCTATCATTTGACATTAAGACAATAATACTTCAAGCATACTAATAAAGCAATCATGTCTTTTCAAAATAACATGGCCAAAGAAAGTTATCCCTACAAAATCATATGGTCTAGCTATGCTCCATCTTTACCACACAAAGTATTTAAATCATGCACAACCCCGTTTTTAGCCAAGCAATTGTTTCATACTTTAGTATTCTCAAACCTTTTCAACTTTCACGCAATACATGAGCGTGAGCCATGGACATAGCACTATGGGTGGAATAGAAGGTGGTGATAAACAAAAGGAGGGAGAAAGTCTCACATCAACTAGGCAAATCAATGGACTATGGAGACGTCCATCGATCGATATCAATGTTTTTTTTTTGAGGGTACGCCAATGGCGTACCTTAGCTTTACAGAAGATAGAATAATATGTACAAGAGATTACATAATGCTAGCTAGGAGTCACAGATCGACCCTAACACAGCCTCCACACCACTCCCTAGCTATACATGACTACTCTGCTATCGTTTGTCCTCCGAAAGCTCCTGCTCTGGCCCAAGTCCTGAGATCATCAAAGATTAAACCTATAGTATCCCACTCGTTCTTGATCATGCCCGTGCCAAAGACCCTCGCGTTCCTTTGCTTCCATAACGTCCAGCAACTTAAAATCACGAAGGTGTCAAAACCTTTCCGAGACTGCTTCTCTATACGCTTTCTCGTATCCGTCCACCACTGTACCAATCTTGAGTCATAGTTTGGGCAGATGTCTGCCATTAAACCCATCCTAGTCAAGCTGCGTGACCACACTTGCCATGAGAACATGCACTGTAACAAGATGTGGTCAACCGTATCCTCCTCCTGATCGCACATGTAGCATTTAGAGGTTTGGTTTTGAAGTATGTGCCTGGTTCTCCTATCCGAGGTTCACAGGCGATATTGTACGGCTAGCCACATGAAAAGCTTGCATGTGAGTGGTGCCCAACATTTCCATATGGCTTCGAAGCAATGGAATCTGACTCCTCCTTTGCATAGCATCTTGTACGCAGATGATGCGGTGTATACTCCAGACGTGTTCCAAGCCCAGATGGGTCGGTCCTCGACCTGATCATCCAAATGTACTTCCAATAGAATCTCCCAAAGGCCGATGAACTGGCTAAGGCCCTCAGTGCAAAGATCACCTATGACGTCGTCCATCCAAGAGTGCATGCTCAATGCATCTCGCACAAGTCTCATGTTAGCCACTTGAGTCCGCACCTTTGCCACCAGCAAGGGGGCGAGGTCTGCAATGGTTGCTCCATGGATCCATCGATCTTTCCAGAACAAGGCCTTTCCTCCCGATCTGATATCCCATTTTACTAGGCTCCGAAAAGCTTGATCCACCTTTTTGTCCGGGGCTAGATTGAGTCCTTGCCATGGCCGGTAATCATCGGTGCGTCTCAGCCATTCCCATCTAAGTCTTAAGGCGATACCGTGCTTCTGCAGATCCATAATACCCAAGCCTCCGAAGTGTTTGGGCCTGCACACTCTAGCCCAGGAGACGACGCATTTACCTCCGTTCACCGCTTCAGTTCTGGCCCAGAAAAAAAGCACGGCAACCTTTGTCCACTCTCTCTAGAGCCCATTTAGGCGCTTCCGCAATCATAAGGTGATGTGTAGCGCGTGCCCTCATTACTTGATTGACGAGAATTAGCCTCCCCGGCCTTGTCACGAGGCCCCTTTGCCATCCTGGCAGTATGTGGAGAGCCGTGTCAACAATCGGCTACCATTCCGACCTTTTGAGTTGCTTGATGCTAAGCTGGAGTCCAAGATATTTGCATGGAAAAGTGTCTATTTTCCATGGCAGGGCCGACTGAACAAGATGTACGTCCTCATTCTCCGCTCTGATCATGATAGCCGCGGATTTGGAGAAGTTTACTTTGAGCCCGGATGCCACTCCGAAAATGGCAAGGATATCCTTGATGCAGATGAGATCTGACCAAGTTGGTTTTATGGAGAGCACCACATCATCTGCATAAAGTGACAGGCGCTGCATTGGGCTACATCCGTTGATGGTACTAAGCACTCATGCCCCATGCGCCTTGGTGATGATTGTCGTGAGCACGTCCATGGCAATGACAAACAACAAGGAGGATATTGAGTCCCCTTGTCTCAGACCTTTAGCGTGCATGAACTTACCACCAGCACATCCGTTCACTAACACTCTCGAGCTGGCGGTGGTGAGAAGGATCGCAATCCAAGAGATCCATTGGTCCGAGAAGCCCTTGGCTCTCAACACCTCGAACAGAAACGGCCACGCCAGCGAGTCAAATGCTTTAGTAATGTCGAGCTTGAGCATTACTCCCTTGGCTTTCCTCCTATGCATCGTGCGCACCATTTGTCGAACCAAGAGAAAGTTGTCATGCAAGCATCTACCCTTAATGAATGCGGACTGATTCGTCTGAACAAGCTCTCCCATGCGCGGCCTTAGCCTGGCAGTCAGCAACTTAGAAGCAATCTTGGGCATGCTGTGCACAAGGCTAATAGGTCGGAAGTCGGACACCGTGCATGCTTCCGGGGTTTTTGGTATTAGAGTGATCAGTGCCTGGTTTAGCCTTCCAAAACCCCTACCATTGCCAAGAAAGAACTTGTGGATCGCAGCTATAAGATCCACCTTGATAACCTCCCACGCCTTTTGAAAGAAGATGCCAATGAACCCATCCGGCCCAGGTGCTTTGTCCGAAGGCATATCCTTGTTAACCGCCCAAATTTCTTCCTCGGAAAACACGCGATCTTGATTTGAGAGGTCAACGGCCGTGACGCCAAGCCCCTCCAGGTCAAGCGTGAATTCATGGGCCCTGTCCTGACCTAGTAGTTCCCTGTAAGCTTTATAGAATGCATCCTCCTTTCCTTTCTGGTCCTTGATGATGTGCCCGTCTATGATCAAGGAAGGAATGTAATTTTTCGTGCGTCTCCCATTGGCTACCAGGTGGAACAACCGCGTGTTGGCATCTCCTTCTCGCAGCCATGTGATTCTAGACCGCTGTCGTGCTATAGTCCTCTCGAGAGACGCCAGCCCAAGCACGAGCTGCTTTAAGGTTTTCCTAAGCCATCTCTCCTCCCCAGTCAGGGCACGGCTCTCCTGGGCACAGTCGAACCGCATGATGACAATGTTCGCAATGGCAATTTGCAGCTTGATGTTGCCAATCTCCTTTTGCCCCCATGTAGCCAGTACACGTGCAGTGTTACGCAGCATGATATCTAAGCGCAGGAAAGGGTCGGTGATGTCTGGGTCACAGACCCATGCTTCCTTGACAACATCCAAAAACCCCTCCATTTTGACCCAGAATTTTTTA
The DNA here is from genome assembly GCA_902687465.1 of Secale cereale. Taxonomy (NCBI): domain Eukaryota; kingdom Viridiplantae; phylum Streptophyta; class Magnoliopsida; order Poales; family Poaceae; genus Secale; species Secale cereale. The sequence goes on along the minus strand of LR738715.1, from coordinate 787,095,189 downwards.
AAACGGAACCTTCTCCTCGCATGCATGGAGCAAGATGAAGCAGGCAATGATCGGAATGCTCGGTCGATAACGCTTGCAGCAAACACTCCGGGTGGTCAAGCTCCCAATCCACAGAGACAAAGGCACGATCGATCTTTGTGAGCGTGGGCGTCTCCCTTTTGTTGCTCCACGTGAACTTGCGTCCGTGCAAGAATAGCTCCTTGAGCGCGTTATCATCTACAAAGCGTTTGAACTTCCCCATCATTCTCCTGTCAAGATTGGAGTTGTTTTTATCTGCCGCGTAGAGGATGAGGTTGAAGTCTCCCAAGACAAGACACGGCCCTGGACATAGAGATCTACGCTCCGAGAGCTCATTGAGAAAGCTGATTTTCCGCTCATTCTCCCGACACTACTAGGAAAAGGCCTACTAATGGCGCACCTAATTTGGCCATTAATGGCGCATTAGTGGTGCGCCATTAGTGCCACACCATTAGTATATTTTACTAATGGCGCACCTCTGGTGCGCCATTAGTATCTGGTATACTAATGGCGCACCACAGATGCGCCATTAGTATGCACAGTAGTGCGCCATTAGTATGCCTCCCAGGGGGCCATGTGTACCCAGGTGCTTTGGCATACTAATGGCGCACGCCAGCAAGATGCGCCATTAGTAATTTCGGCATAGTAATGGCGCACTGTCTAATGATGCGCCATTAGTATCCTTTGGCATACTAATGGCGCACTATGATGTGATGCGCCATTAGTATGAATATTAGGTTTTTTATTATTATTAATTTTTCTGTTTTTTTGCACAGATTACAAAATGTATAATTGGACAGAATATAGACAGCACACATCAACAACAGATTCATCGAATACAATAGAAGATTAGTCTCTGAATACAATTCATCATATTAGTCTCTGAATACAATTCATCATATTAGTCTCCGAATTGAAATGACCGAACAAAGATAGAACATTATATTACAAGTCTCGAGACCGCGAGTAGCAAGTTTGTCTTCACATTACAAGTCGATATCGATCATCTAAACTACCGTTACATAGAAGAGAGCTGCGATCATCACGATGAGCATCATCATGATGAAACTCGTCTTCATCCGGTTCCTCCAACGCTCCCTCCCCTCTCCCGCTAGATAGCGGGCGTATCTAGATTCGGCCTCGGCCCTAGTGGTGTACCCTTTGTAACTGTTACCGCTGAATCGGTGAACCTGTCTTCGACACTCCTCCCAGTCGTCGTAGACTCCGGGAACCTTACCCTTGTACACGACATACGACGGCATCACTATGCACTAGCCAAACGAAATGTTAGTACCAATTCACAGACAATACATAAGCAATATATAAGTATGCAACAGAACGATCAAAAGAGAAAAGCAAGACATTAATAGCATCGATTACATCTAAGTTGAACGACTCTCGAAACCAAAGAGACATACTACAAGTTCATTAAAGTTTAATTACAACATGAGCCAATCGATGTTTCAGAACTAGACACAGCATCACTGCTTTCGACTCGACTCAAGGGACCAGAGCGTGGATGAAGCCGCCGTCTATCATGGGAGTCATGAAATCACGGGCGTTGTCAGCCTGCATTTGTAGCATTGTGTCAATGTCACTGTTCGACGGTTGATTTCTGAGGTAGAACTGCCCCGAGGTACGAAGGACATCTTGATGGATGATTTCTGCAAACTCCGACTGGATGCGAAAGAATTCTTGTCTGATGTCCGCGTCCTAGATTGCCGACACGCTCGCGGCCCAATCTTTGAGTTTACTCGGTAGCAGAAGTTGATGATGGTCCCGTACGATCGCCCGCATGTGATGGATGGCGTAGTAGGCACCCTTCTGACCGCCAGGCGGCTGCTTGACGCAGCAGAACGTTGTATTGTGGGAGAACACGTGCTTGCCGGTCTTACGAATAGGCCTGGTGAAGGTGCCTCCAGATTTGGCGTAGCCGGGGAGAACATCATCAAGAACCTTCTTGACATTTGTGTAGTCTACGTTCGACTGACGGTCCGGGTCAAAATACGTGGCCATGGAATATTTGGGGCTTAGGAGGATGAGCATGCAATGTGTGTCACTGCAGAAAACACAGAATGTTAAAAGAAGAACGATCGAAATCTAAGAATTCATATGTTACGGGGCGGTTGAGGTGGAGGACTTACTTGGGAAAGTAAGGCACGAGGAAGTTATCCTTATCTCGGTTTGCCAGAATGACGCCTTCGAGGTAAGAACTCGCGACTTGCCGGTCCCCAGCGCCGCCCAAGATCTTGGCACGCATGTAGAAGGGGTCGACTATCACGATGTCCGGGGTCTTGTCGCGAATGATCCGCATCTCCATACTCAGCGAAAATAGCCGAACGAAGGTGTAGTGCAGTGGAAGAAGGTTCAACATAGCGTGGATGTCATCAAACCGCAGGACGATCGTACCCCCGATGGAGTTATCCACAAAGCCCTTGCCCTCTGGCACCTTGGCCGCAAAAACCGGGTATGCCACATCCTTCTCTCTGAGACGCCGCTTCTCCAAAGAAAGAACACTGTCATGCAGACTCCGCATAGCACCGGTTGCAGCATCGAGCATATTTCTCGGTAGCATCGGCCTACCCGCCACATGCACCCTCCTCATTACATCCTCAGGTGAAGGTGGCCCGTCCTGAGCACGGATCGTACTCGGTGCCGGCTGGCTCGCACCCTTGTTAGTTTTTCTTTTGCGTGCCTTCTTCTTCTCCTGAATTGGGACCGAGTTCTGCTCAGAGACCGCCTTCTTGAGTGTGTTGGGGCTGATAATATTTCGCACCTCGCCTATCTGAGGCTCGGTGAAGTCGGCAGCTAGAGGCGTCTCCTGAGAGCTGAACGGCAGACGACGCCTGTTGCAACTAGGCTTCTCCGCGGTACCAGCCAGATCGCGCACGTCTTTTGTTGGGTTGGGTTCTTGAGAAGGAGGCCCCAGGAAGTCGCCACCGTACCCATGATCGGCAAAGTACTGATCGACATTGGCAAATGTATCGTCGTCGTCATCGTTCTGATCCTGTGCCATATGCATGTTTGGATCCAGTGGCATAGGGATGTCCGGCACCGTTGCGGCGGTCTTGCCATGGGGACGACTTGGCGCTGGCACGACTGGCGGTGTTGTCTTTGGGGTGGTGTCCCCCGCCCCCAAACGAATCTGGCTCTTCGGCCAAAGCAGGGGCCAGCTCAGGCAGGCGCTAAGGGTCATCACGTCATCATCGTCGGCCCCGACGGGTCGAATCGGAGGTAACACCTCGTCGCAGCCTGACAGCACCCGAACCAGTTGAACCCTAAACAAGTTGGGTGGCATCTGGGTACCGTGGAACAAGGGGTTGCCCGGTTGAACGATTTTGCCCTTGGCGACATCGACCAACTCGTTGTTCACGAAGTGCAGGAGAGTGCACGGAACGTCGGCGGCGCCCTGCGAAAACATGTAGGGCGTCAGGGATGCCCAGTCAAAGGCAAGGAGATGAAGTCCTCAGCCGAGAGAGGCTTAATTAGTTACCGTGATGATGGCGTCGACCTCGGCTAATGTCGAGGCACCGCCAACGACGGGTGTGCAGCTGACGGAGGGGCCGCTTGCTGCAGAGGTGCCGGCCGGCGTACACCCGGGAGCATTAAGCTCCCGTGCCGGCGTCGGAGACACCAATGCCGCCTCCGCCGGAGACACCAATGGCCCCGCCATCGCGTTCTGCGAGTTGCTGGCCGTGAAGCTGGGAATCGGGGGTGGCCCCTGTTGGCCGCCCGCAATCCACGCCTGCAACCCCTCGATCAAGGTAGGCACAATGGCGGTGATCGTCGCTCTGAGCTGTTGTTGCACTTGCTCTTGGACAATCTCCGGAATCCGCACCACCTGTGCCTTGAGTTCTTGAACCTCGCGTGCCTGGCTTTCCGAGCTAGTCTTTTTCTCCTTTCGCCCACCAGCGTTATAGTATGACGACCATTTTGTCGACAAGCCTTTGCCGGCCACACGACCAGCTGACGTCAACTTACTGAGCTTATCCTTGTTCTTCATTACATTGAACGCCCTATTTAGAGTCGTGTCCCAAGGGTTGCTCTTAGTCGACCCCGTGCTACTGCTTTCAGTCGCCTGCGGAAGGAATGTGAATCATTTAGAAATTTGGCTTCATTAATTAGAATGCAACCATATGGAGCTAATTACGCGGGGGTGTATTCCTTACCAGAACAAGCTCAAGCGCCCTGGTCTTCGGATCCGTGGTAAGCTCCTTTGTTTTTGGGTCCTTCTTGTACCGGGCCCTGACAAAGTTTTTGGTCTGCTTGTCACCGTATTTATCGAAGAGGGGCGGTAGGCCTTGCTCGGCACGGTCCGCCTCCTCCTTGTCCCATATAGGCTCCGCCACTCTGTAACCGCCGGGACCGAGTGTGTGTTCCCCTAAGTTCAGCTCCTGCATTTCTTTCCCCCCACTGACTTGATTCAGAGGTTGCGGTGCTCGAGCACTTGATCTTGAAGTCATTGTAGTCATCTTCGGTGATCGAAGGATTTTTCTCATTGATCTTCTCATAACTCTCACCTTTCTCGATCATTCTCTTCACCGTGCTTTTCCAACTAGACAGGGCCGTGCTCATCTTCGTGAGGGCAGCATTGTTCACTTTATTCCCTTTGAGGCTTGTGTTTTCAAATTGAGCGGGGAACTTGTATCGTTCGTGCAGCTTCGTGAAGAGGAGGTTGCGCAAATTCCCTCGGTCAGGATGCCTCAGGTTCTCGGTGTTGATCGAGATCCGGAGAATGCACCCGAGCTGAAGCGAGTACCCCTTGACTATTCGTTCGGGCGCCGTTGGATTCCCGTCGGAGTCCACTTCAGTAACTTCCTACTTGAGGGTGCGGAGCACGGTCGGGCGCCGGTCCTTCCGTTGCCTCTTCAGTTGGCTGCCATCTGTGCGTGCGCCGCCATCATCAGTGGTGGCATCCTCGGCGGCACCATCAGTGGTGGCATCAGTGGGGTCATCCTCGGCGGTACCATTAGTGGTGTCAGGATCGGTGGGGAAGGCGGCGTCCTCATACAAGTGAGGTTGTTCCTCCATCTCCTGGGACAGCTCCCAGAATGCCTTGCCGCCCGAACCCCCGGCCTCATCGTTGTTGGCCATGTTTCTCTCTAAATAGGAACAAAGTTTGGTAAAAAAGTTGGTTATTGTCAAGGAACAAGATCATGGTCTCATCATTTAGGGTTTGTCGACACCGAGGCATCCTAAAAGCTAAGCTTTTATAACTGAGGGTTTTTCGGCGCCGAGGCACCCTAAAAGCCTAAGCTTTCATCATTTCGTTTTTTATCGACACCGAGGCACCCTAAAAGCCAAGGTTTTATAATTTATGGTTTGTCGACATCGAGGCATCCTCAACGCTAAGCTGGGAAGGAGAATTCTAAGTTGGGCCTAATCACTTGGCTCTATTGCCGCCTATGGTTTAATGCAGGTAGAATAAAGGGGCACTTGATCCTACTTAATTAACTACTAAGATACCCCGGCCCATGCATTAGTCACAAGTACCCTATATGTCCTATTTTTAGCAAAGTCATGCTAAAATTCACGGAAAATTTCAGCATGACCTTTGCTGAAAATAGGACATATGGAGTACCCGAATTTGTCGGAACGGAAGTTAATCGACATTCCAACAAACTCAAGGGCCTCTCGGGGTACCTGCAAAATCATTATCCCCGCCTAATGAAGTCGCCAATGGGTCATTTCAGAAGATCACAAGTAGCATCATCACAAGTACAACATCATGACAAGTACAGTAGCAACAGCAGTGAATACAGGCATAACAGCAGCATCAACAGTTAAGAAAAAGTTGCAGAAGCTTGTAAAACAATAGTTTGAAGTTCAAATATTTACAACAAGGAACCAAATACATGACCACCATTATTATCATTGTGCTAGTGTGACATACAAGTAGTACTAGTGTACATGAAAAAAAAACTAAAACCTAAAACCCCAATAGAACATCAAGCCCACCAACCGGCTAAACGAACTAAAGATCTCACTTGGGACTACCATACTAGTAAAGGCAAGAGCCAAAGGGGTTCTGAAAAAGATGAAATTGTCACGGACTATGTCATGCCAAAGTATGACAGCAAGCACTAACATGTCTTCCAATAAGTATGACAGCAAGCACTAACACAAAAGACAGAAACCAAGTGCTATCGAGACGACTCTGGAGCCAGATGACTTATTAAGCCATCTTTTAGATTTTAGTGTGCTCAGTCATTCAAAATTATGCGTAAAAGATACAACCTGGTTTTTGTTTGCTTCTTGAATGTTGGAGATGTAGAATAGAGTTGAGCCAACGACTTGACTTGTACATGAACAGTCACGGCTTGATAGCAAACTGACAACAACTCAAAAATTGATGTTGCTGCCAGTATTAATTAGAAAGCAGCAGCAATATGACATATTTAAGTAACAGTGGCTATCCTTGACCTCATAAGGGCAGAGCCTCCAATAAGATGATTTCTTTCCACACAAAAAAATAGAAGTTAACCTAAACGAGTGAGATACGTGAGAGTGGTTGAGCAAGAGAGGATTTATCAAATATGAAGAGTTGGTCATCTTCCTTTGAGAAATACTCCTATGTCAGATATGTATGAGGTGCTTGTTTCGTATAAACAATGTGTTTCCTACTGTGTGTGCCAACTAGCATGTGCATATCTGTATTTTAGAAGAAGAAAAATCAGCATCTAAGATATTGGAATCTTCAATGATTTCCCAAACTTGCAGCCAACTGGATGGTGTATTTCCTTGGGAGTGAGCTGAATTTTCTGACTTATACAACCAGAGGGGAAACACCTCTTTTCATCCTCCACTTTGGTAGGGATCAAATCAACCACGACCATCATGCATCAGTGTTTCTACTTACATTACATGAATGTGGGTACAGTAAGGAACTCCCCAAAATGCAGTTAAATACAGTACGAAATTGACAATTTACCAAATGTCAGAGTACTGAAGGTGTACTGAAGGTGTACTGAAAGGGAAAGAAATTTTCAGTAAGCTGACCGCCCCAATTTGACCCTGGGCGACAGGGTTTTCAGAGCAAGTACTACTATTTTTAGCAGTCAACCTATCTTGAGACCAAATTCGACGCACTTTCTGCAGCAATCGTGGGAAGTACTAGTAGTATACACACCAACTATGCTGACAAGTGTCAAGAGGAGAATTAATCAGACTATGAGGGTTCTACAACAGCTCAGGAATTCTTTTTGAGAACAGCAGCTCCAAGAGTTAGATCGGGTATGGTGAGAAAAAGAAGCGCTGACATTGGCCGGCTCAAATCTACAGTACCATGGAGAAGGAAGCGACAGGCCAGTTCCTCCTCCTTTAGCGGACGCGCGCGAGGATCACAACCCCCACCCCTAGTTCCAGAGCGGAACCTCCTCACACAAGCGGTAAAAAAAAACACAGCTGAAATCACTACCCACGACGGGCATGGATGCAGAACTCTGGATCAAAGAAATCAAGAAGTGGATTTTCGAAAACTTACTGGGAGGAGGAGGCGTCAGGACGAGGGGGTGGGGAGGCGTCGGTGGCGTCGGGGGCGTCGGGCGTCGGGGGCGCGGGCGTCGAGGGCATCGGGGGCGTCCGGGGCGTCGGGGGCGCGGGCGTCGAGGGCGTCGGCGGCGCGGCGCTCGGCTCAGCGGGGGTGGCGCGGGGGCGGCGGCGCGGCGCTGGAGGGAGAGAGAGGCGTCGGGGAGTGGGGGGAGATCTGGCGAGGGAGAGAGAGGAGGGTGCGGCCGGTGGGGGGCGATATGGATGGGGGGATTACTAATGGCGCACCGCACCTTTGTGCGCCATAAGTATGTAGATTCTAATGGCGCACCACCCCCAGGTGCGCCATTAGTATTGTGTTCTAGTCACTAGCCCGACTGGTCAAGTATATATTCCACCTAACCCACTACCCAACAGAACCCACCCACTAGCCCGACTGGTCAGCACGCAGTACACCCACCAGGAGGTCCTGGGTTCGATTCCCAGGCTCCCCAATTTTTTTTTGCATTTAAAATGTTGTTTGACACTTATTTGTGTTTAATTATGTTCAAACTTGTTTAAATCATAACAGTAATATTTTTTTCATAAAAAAGTAATAATTTTTTATAAAATATCATCAAATTTGTTATTTGAAAATATTTATGAATATGAAAAAATATCATCAAATTTATTATTTTGAATATATCATGGGTCGGCGACGGCGGTTGAGTAGGGGAATCGAGGGTGCGGGGGGTCGGCGGCGGGGGCTCGGCGGCGGCGGCCG
>LR738715.1:787073186-787086614 GCA_902687465.1 Secale cereale | reverse complement strand
CGGTGAGTAGGGGAATCGAGGGTGCGGGGGATCGGCGGCGGCGGTCGGTGGACCGGGGGGTGCTCGGCGGCGGCGGTTGAGTAGGGGAATCGAGAGTGCAGGGGGTCGGCGGCGGCGGCCGGTGGACCAGGGGGTGCTCGGCGGCGAGGGGGACCGGATCTGGTGAGGTGGGATAGCGATCGAGATGGAGGGGGGGTCGAGATCGAGAGTGTCCATGAAATTTAAAAATATTCATGATAGTTCAAAAAGTGCCCATGAAATACAATCGAGAAATGAAGGCTACGATTTAAATACAATCGATCTTAGCTAGCTATCTGTTCACAATCTTCTTGCCCTTCTTTTTCGCAAATGGAGTTCTTCTGTGGAACGGGCGTCCTTTAGGTAGGGTGGTCCTGCTTCTTCTTGTGGTGTATGCTGCTACTTCATCATCGTCGTCATGTTCGATCCTCGGGTCGCCGTACTTGTCGAAGTCTTGCTCATTGGCTACTCCATCCATTCCGATGATCTTCCTTTTGCCTCTCCTCACGACAACACGACTGGGCTTTGACGGGTCGGTTATGAAGAAGAATTGGTCAACTTGGGAAGCCAGTACCCATGGCTCATTTTTCGCGGTGACGTTTGCGCCCGCGGTCTTGGATTTGGCTTCAGGTATAACCATGGTGGTGAAATACCGGTCTTCTTTTAGGACGCTCTTGGCCCATCTGACACGGAACATCGGGACCTTCTCTCCAGCGTAGCTCAGCTCCCAGATCTCCTCGATCCTTCCGTAGTATCTGTCCTTGTCATTACCGGTGTAGGATTCCATCGTTACCCCGGAGTTCTGATAACCATCGCTCTTCATGTCCTTGGCCTCGGTGTAGAATGTGTAGCCGTTGATATCGTACGCCTCATAGGTCATCAGGTTGTGCTCGGCGCCCTGTGACAAGACGAATATGAGTTGTTCTTCCGCGGAAGAATCCTCATGTAAAGGGTACGACAGAAGCTTCTGCTTGAACCAACGCGTGAAACATGAGTTGTGCTCTTTGATTATATCTCCGTCTGTCCTCTGTTGGCCTCGGTCATTGTACGTCTTCTCAATAAAGGTTTTGTGCTCTACCACCCAAGGATCGACCACGGCTATGTGTTGTAGCGCGACTAGGTTTGCTCTTTCAAAGTCGGCGAGTCGACCCTCGAAGTCGACATGCATTTCGCGGCGACCATCATGGTGACCCCATCCAGCGAGCCTGTCGAGGTGCCTGTTGACGGGCAGACCAACGGTGTTCTCGATGCCTAGATAATTCGTGCAGTAGGAGATGCACTCTTCGGTCAGAAAGCCCCTGGCTATGCTTCCCTCTGGACGTGACATGTTGCGAACGTATCCTTTGATGACACCATTCATCCTTTCGAATGGCATCATGCTGTGCAGGAACGTCGGCCCGAGTTGGATGATATCGTCCACGATATGGACCAGCAGATGCACCATAACGTCGAAGAATGCGGGCGGGAAGTACATCTCAAGCTCGCATAGTATCACCACGATCTCTTCCTGTAGCCTTCTTAGTTGCCTCACGCCAACAGACTTCCGAGAGATGATGTCGAAAAAGTTGCATAGGCCAAATAGGGTTTCACGGACGTGCGCGTCCATGATCCCACGGATTGCAACTGGAAGTATCTGCGTCATCAGCACGTGACAGTCGTGAGACTTCATCCCGCTGAACTTCAGCTTCGCCCGGTCTAGGTATCTGCTTATCTTCCCCGCGTAACCGTAAGGAACTTGTACTCCTACGAGGCAGGTGAAAAACTGCTCGATCTCCTCCTGACTTAGAGTGAATCACGCGGGAGGGTAGTCATTTCCGGTCTTCTTGGCCTTTTTGCCTTTGCGACGACTTTCCGTGTCCTGCTTCGCCTCATCATCATCATCATCATCATCATGATCATCATATATAGTGTGAAGCTCCTGCCTGATGCCCATTGATTTCAAGTCTTCCCTTGCTTTCGGCCCATCTTTGGTCCTCTCTGGCATGTTGAGGAGGGTACCAAGCAGACTCTCGCACACGTTCTTCGTGATATGCATTACATCAAGGCTGTGAGGCACACGGTGGATCTTCCAGTACGGCAAGTCCCAGAAAACAGACCTCGTTTTCCATACCTTCAGCAGCGGCTCTGGCGCCTTTCGCTTCTTTCCCGGCAGTGGGCAATCTTTCCAATTTTTCAACAGCTCGTCTATTTCCTCGCCGCTCCTCATACGCGGGCGTCCTCGGGGTTCGGTTTCACCATCGAACAGATCCTTGCGTTTTCTCCACAGGTCATTGTCGCGAAGCCACCTTCGATGTCCCATGAACACGGTTTTCGAAGACCCGGGATATCTATCTAGCTGGCAATACGTTGTGTCATCCATGCACCTGACGCATCCAGAAAATACGTGGACCACCTGCCCCGCGACATATCCGTAACCGAGATAGTCGTGCACCGTCGTGAGCAGCGCGGCTCTCATAGGGAAATATTCTTTCTTTGCGGCGTCCCACGTATTGGCTGGCGTTTTCCACAGCGTGTCTAGCTCCTCTTTCAGCAGCCCCAAATACAGATTGATGTCGTTCCCTGGTTGTTTCGGTCCTTCAATTAGCATACTCATGTGAATGTACTTCCTCTTCATGCACAACCAGGGGGGAAGGTTGTACATCCACACAAACACAGGCCAGGTGCTATGTGTGCTTCTCTGGCTGCCAAACGGATTGACTCCATCGGTGCTCGCGCCCAGCACGATGTTCCTTGGATCGTTCCCAAATTCTAGGTCTTCGAAGTTCAATGCTTGCCACTGGCTCGCATCCTTAGGGTGACTCAGCATCTTGTCTTTTTTATCTATCTCCGGATCATTTGCGTCATCTTCTCGCTTCTTCTCCTCCCTATCCGCGTGCCAACGCAGGAGCTTTGCTACCTTAGGGTCCGCAAAATACCGCTGCAGACGAGGAGTGATCGGAAAGTACCACACCACTTTTCGAGGAGCTTTCTTCCTCTTCTTGTATCGAGTGACGCCGCACACTGGACATATGGTAGACTCCGCGTGCTCGTCCCGATAAATGATGCAATTGTTCATGCACACATGGTATTTCACGTGCGGTAAATCCAGAGGACACACGATTTTCTTCGCCTCCTCCAAACTGGTGGGGCACTTGTTCCCCTTGGGAAGACGTTCGTGCCAGAATGACATGTTCTCGTTGAAGCATGCGTCGGTCATTTTGTGTTTTACCTTCATCTCCAGAGCCATGAGCGTTACTTTCAGGCGGGTATCCTCGGGCCTGCATCCTTCATACAATGGAGTAACCGCGTCTAACTCAAGTTGATCCATCTTGGCTTTCTCTCGGGCGGCAGCTCTTGCGTTATCGGTCTGCTTGAGAAGCAGCTCTTGAATATGAGGGTCCTGCACCCAGCCCATCGATGGTCCAGCGTCGTCTGCTCCGTCGGCATCATCATCTTCATGATCATGCCCGTCGTCTGCTCCAGCATCTTCCTCATCATCATGTCCTGCATCTTCTACATGATGAATGTGTATAGCATCACCGTCGTGATCATCTCCCGGGGATTCATCGTCTTCTCGCCCGCCCGAGCCGCGGTGGTTGTCTTGCTGCCCTTCCTCATTTCTTGCCCGGCCCCCATGGACGACTTCGTAGTCATCTTCATCACCTTGCCACCGATAGCCATCCATGAAACCACGCAAGAGCAGGTGGTCCCGCACCTGCCCGGAATCCGGGTCCGCAATAAGGCTCTTCAGCTTGCATCTTCGACACGGACATCTTATCTCCGTCTCGTTCTTTTGAAGCATCTCGGCCTTCGCGGACCTCAAAAACCTATTCACGATGCCTTCGGTCATCGTGCGCACCATGGTCGCCTGCGGGGTAGAGCAAAACGATATTTTAGAACCAAGAAAAAATTTGCCATGACTTTCCCTAAAAATAGGAAAAAAAAGAATGCTTAATGCCAAAATTCTCACCGAAACGGAAATGAATCAACATTCCGAGAAAATATTGGCAACTATCGCATTTCAAATAACGGTACACCTCCAAACACAAACACATATGCAACACAACAAACATATGCAACACAACGAACATACATAGATCTAGCTAGGCCATAAAAAGTGCATGTGCACATTGTTGTATGGAGAACAACATAAATATAGCTTCCCCCCTTACTTACCTATCAAAACAAGGTAATTTAACCACTTAATTTGAATGAATCTATGGTGGAAATGAGGTGAAAAAGAGGAGGGACCCGAGACAAGGAGGAGGTGGAGAGAATGAAGTGGGGGAGAAAGTGAGTGTGGGTAGGAGAGGCTGTCCAAAATATCTTGTTGCTGCCCACTTACTAATGGCGCGCCCACTATAAATGCGCCATTAGTAATTAAGGTTACTAATGGTGCATCCTCAGTTAGTGCGCCATTACTAGTTTTGCAAAAAAAAACTAATGGCGCACTGTCGCACAGTGCACCATTACTAGTTTAAACTAGGAATGGCGCACTGTGGGACAGTGCGCCATCAGTAGTTTTGTAAAAAAAAAGAATAAAAAATATCATAAAAAAGAACATTAATGGCGCACTTTACTGCTGGTGCGCCATTACTAGTTACAACTAGTAATGGCGCACTTCGTCTGGATGCGCCATTAGTATGTTTGGATAGGCGCACTAGTTCAAAAAAAACTTTTTGATACTAATGGCGCACGCTTTGCCAGGTGCGCCATTAGTAGTTTGAACTCTAATGGCGTATCTGAGGTTGGTGCGCCATTAGTATATACTAATAGCGCACTGCTTGTCTGGTGCGCCATTAGTATCAATTCCATCTATAGCCCTTTTCCTAGTAGTGCGAGGCCCATAAACAACGGTGAGCCACCATGGCACGCCCTCCTTGGGCGAAACGTATGCCGAAATGCTATGAGAGTCATTGACATAATTAAACAATAGGACCCGTGTGTTGTCCCATGCCACAAAAATACCGCCTCTAGTATCTGACGCCGGTAAATAAGTAAAACCATCATAGTTCAGACCCAAGTATTGCACGATTACAAAGGTGTCTACCACCTCAAGTTTCGTTTCTAGAATACAAACAATCGCCGCGCGAGTAGAGTCCACGAACTCCTAAGCGCCTTCCTTTTAGCCGGGTTGTTAAGACCTCTAACATTCCAACAAACTAACTCCAGAGCGTTGAAAGACATCTGAATGGTATGTCTCCAACTCCATGGCACCGAGGTGCCAGCTACGCCAGGATCGGCGCTCCCATCACTGTCTCCTCCGCTAGGTTTAGCGGTATCGCCTTCCCGAAGATAGCCGCGATGGCCCTCAACTGCGGCTCCTGTAGAGGTGAGTCGAAGACTGCACGGAGCTGACCTAGAGCATCTTCCGAGACCGCCATATCATCGCAGTCCAGACCTAGGGTTTTCATCAATGCCGTTTCAATTGTCGAGGCCTTCGTCTTCCTGGAGCTGGAAGCACAAACCGAACGAGTTGTGCGATGTGGGGTGAAAGGGTCTTGACCTGGCTTGACCCCTCTCAGTCCTTCAAACTCCTTGAGCAACGGCGGGGCTAGTTTTTTCAGCAACCCAGCGCAAAAAGTCTTAATATTACCGAGCGCAGCAATTTCTTTCGCAGAGAGAGATGCCTCATGGCGCTGGGCGATGATATCTCCAGAAGCACTGACGTTGCCGCTAAATAACAGCTCGTGCATGCATGCATGTGTTCCAGCCGCATTGGCGTCCTCCAAAATCGCACCCAACTCCTGTGCACTGGGCCCCAGCCCGTGCATGCATGCATGTGATCCAACAGCAGTGGCCTCCTCCAAATTCGCACACAACTCCTGTGCACTGGGCCCTGGCCCCATCAAGGTAGTGTTTGGCCTGTCCGTCATGACCGTTGTTGCTAGCTGGAGCGCCTCATCGACTGGTGCCCAGCCCACAGCAGTTTTGTCTGGCAGCAGAGCGAGAGGACCCACCTCCTCATCACTTGCGTGGGGTAAGATAACAGCGGCCCCCACCGAATCAGTAGCGGGCTGGATGGCGGGATTTGAATCCCCCAAAACGGTCTCGAGGCGCGTGGCCTCCAGTTGGTCAAAAGCCACCTTATCCGGGCCCAGCAGATCTAGCGCAGTAGCCGCCTCCTTGGTCACCTGGCATGGTGGGGTCACACAGCACCTGCCCGGATCTTCTTTGACAAAACGCACCACCGGATCCACTGTGGCGGACCGCACCACCGGCAAGTCACAGACCACAGCTATCGCATCTCCCTGGCATGGTCCAGGCACAGCGGCGATGGTGACCACGGGCGCATTGGCCGGCATGTCCTTGCGGCGAGACATTGGCGGTAGCCGCCAATGTGACGGCCAATCCGACCCAACAGGGCCTGTTTGTATGTAGCTCCGTGCGCACCACTGTCTGGTGCCCCGCCGCGGTGATCACGAGCGCCCCTCGACCACGACAAGATGCACCATTCTCCCGGGCCAGAGAAGTCCGCGGGGCTCTCCGGCAAACACTCTGCCCGCTACCATCAGAGCTGGGAGACCTGAACCAGCGCTCAGGACCCTCGTGTTCACGCAACCTGCCGATGTGGATGAGTGTTTTGTGCTCCAGCAGTCCACCGCTCGTCGGCAGCCTTGCGGCAGGGCCTCCATATTCCTCCGGCTCCGGCACCCATAGCCGCTTTCCCACTGGCACTTCATCCGGATCAACGCACCATGATCGTAGCTTGAAGAGGGAGAGATCCTCACGATTCTCAGTCTCCGGGGCCAAGCTCTCCACCAGACACGATGAGCCGAGGAGCTCGGCTGCCGTCTCCGTCGTCCACGCATGTGATGGTATTCCCTCAATCATGAGATCGACTTGGGTACGCATTACCCTGGACACAGCTTGCGCCTGCTTCAGCCAAGGTTTGATGTACAGCTTGAAGTATCCATACTCGACAGTGTCCGCCGCCAACGCCTTGTTACGTAGCTTCGGCGAGGCGAAGATCACCAGGAAATCCTCGGGATGATACTTGTGGACAGAGAAACAATGGAGGGGGATACGGAGTAAGTAGGGATTGCCATGTAACGGATGCACTACAGCTATAAGTGTATGAAAGCTCAAAAAGAAAACTAGTGGGTGTGCATCAACTTGCTTGCTCATGAAGACCTAGAGCATTTGAGGAAGCCCATCGTTGGAATATACAAGCCAAGTTCTATAATGAAAATTCCCACTAGTATATGGAAGTGACAAAACAAGAGACTCTCTATTATGAAGATCATGGTGCTACTTTGAAGCACAAGTGTGGAAAAGGATAGTAGCATTGTCCCTTCTCTCTTTTCTCTCAATTTTTTTTGGAGGGGCTTTCTCTTTTTTTAGCCCCTCTCTATTGTTATTTTTAGGCCATCTTTTTTTATTTGGCCTTTCCTCACATTGGACAATGCTCTAATAATGAAGATCGTCACACTTTTATTTACTTACAACTCAAAGATTACAACTCGAAGCTAGAACAAAATATGACTCTATGTGAATGCCTCCGGCGGTGTACCGGGATGTGCAATGATCTAGCATAGCAATGACATCAAAAAACGGACAAGCCATGGAAACATCATGCTAGCTATCTTATGATAATGCAAGGCAATATGACAATGATCGTGCGTGTCATAATAAACGAAACGGTGGAGTTACATGGCAATATATCTCGGAATGGGTATGGAAATGCCATAATAGGTAGGTATGGTGGCTGTTTTGAGGAAGGTATATGGTGGGTGTATGGCACCGGCGAAAGTTGCGCGGTACAAGAGAGGCTAGCAATGGTGGAAGAGTGAGAGTGCGTATAATCCATGGAATCAACATTAGGCATAAAAAACTCACATACTTATTGCAAAAATTTATTAGCCATCGAAACCAAGTACTACACGCATGCTCCTAGGGGGGAGATTGGTAGGAGTTAACCATCGCGCGCCCCCGACCTCCACACAAAGGATGACACTCAATAAATAAATCATGCTCCAACTTCGTCACATAATGATTCACCATACGTGCATGCTACGGGAATCACAAACCTCAACACAAGTATTTCTACAATCCACAACTATCCACTAGCATGACTCTAATATCACCATCTTTATATCGCAAAACTATTGCAAGGAATCAAACATATCATATTCAGCGATCTACAAGTTTATGTAGGATTTTATGACTAACCATGTGAATGACCAATTCCTGTCAACTCTCTAAATAGATATAAGTGAAGCAAGAGAGTTTTAATTCTTTCTACAAAAGTTATGCCCACGCTCTAACAATTATAAGTTAAGCAAAAGAGCATTCTACAAATGGCGGTTTCCTATGTGAGGAGAAACAGGCAATCCAAACTTCAAATGATATAAGTGAAGCACATGAAGTATTCTATAAAGTCATACTCAAAAGATATAAGTGAAGTGCAAAGAGCATTCTATAAATCAACCAAGGACTATCACATACCAGCATGGTGCATAAAAGAAAAGGTGAAAACTAAATGCAAAAGACGCTCCAAGATCTGCACATATCGCATGAATGAAACGAATCCGAAAACATACCGATACTTGTTGAAGAAAGAGGGGATGCCTTCCAGGGCATCCCCAAGCTTAGAAGCTTGAGTCTCCTTGAATATTTACTTGTGGTTCCTTGGGCATCCCCAATCTTGAGCTCTTGCCTCTCCTTCTTCTCCTCACATCGAGACCTCCTCGATCTTCGAACACTTCATCCACACAAAACTTCAACAGAAAACTCGGTAAGATCCGTTAGTATAATAAAGCAAATCACTACTCTAAGTACTGTTACTAACCAATTCATATTTTGTTTTTGCATTGTAGCTACTGTAATATAACTTTTCCATGGCTTAATCCACTGATAGAAATTGATAGTTTCATCAAAACAAGCAAACTATGCATCAAAAACAGAATCTGTCTAAAACAGAACAGTCTGTAATAATCTCAACATTCACCATAATTCTGATACTTGAAAAATTCTGCCAAAATTAGGAAAAATAAAAAAATTGTATATAAATACAGTGCAAAAAGTTTCAGAATCATTTGACGTTCTACCAAAAAATGTAAAATCGCGCACTACAGCCAAAGTTTCTGTCCTGCACCGCACAAACCAACAAGCATTGTAAACATCCTAAAGGCAAACCTTGGCACATTATTTTTATAATACAATGGAATTGTACAAGGGGATAATTATTTTTGTTGAAAAGTTTCTGTAATTAAGATTCACAAAGTTTCCATGGGCGTGAACAAAGTTCAAGGACTTCCCCCACTTTCACAATGCTCGTCTATCTCACTTTCACTTTTCTTTTTGAAAAGTTTTAGGTTCCCCTCTTTATTTTTTTGTTTTTAAACTTTATAAAAGCACACAACAGAAATAAATGACTCTCTAAAACTTCCGGGTTGTCTCCCTGGCAGCGCTTTCTTTAAAGCCATTAAGCTAGGCATATAGTGCTCAAGTAATGGATCCACCCGGATCCCAAGGTATATGAAAGCCAATTTTTATTAGCAATGATTTGGCATTTAGTAGTGAGCACAAAGTAATAAAGCGAAGTCTAACTCTCTTCCTATGCATAGGCATGTCATACAAGAACAATTCATGCACATCAAGTGAAGGCCAATGCATAGTATAAGCAGTTTCTTGCAATTTTATCATGTTGGAAACATAGAGAGGCGGAGATGTAGTTCCTCTCTCATAATAATTGCAAGTAGGAGCAGCAAGCACATGCATATTATATTCATCAAAATCATCATGTGTAACGGATAAAGACAACCCATCAATATAATCCTTAATAAGTGCAAACTTCTCCGATATAGTGTAGTTTGGAGAATTCAAAAAGATAATAGGACTATCATGTGTGGGTGCAATAGCAACAATCTCATGTTTAACATAAGGAACTATAGCAAGTTCATCCCCATAAGCATAATTCATATTGGCATCTTGGCCACAAGCATAGCAAGCATCATCAAAAAGGGATATTTCAAAAGAATCAACGGGATCATAACAATCATCATAGCAATCATCCTTCGGTAAGCACGAAGGGAAATTAAACAATGTATGAATTGAAGAGTTACTCTCATTAGAAGGTGGGCACGGGTAGCTAATCCGCTCTTCCTCCTTTTGTTCTTCGCTCTCCTCCTCATCTTTTTCATCCAATGAGCTCACAATGTCATTAATTTCTTCTTACATAGTTTCCTGCAAAATATTAGTCTCTTCTTGGACAGCGGAGACCTTCTCAATAAACGCATCAATATTGGAGTTATATTCATAATTCAAATAGCAATATTTCAATATAGCAAGATTTTCAGGCCTAGAAACATCATCATCAAAAGCATCATTCTTTTTAAACAGAGATTCAATTTCATAATCACCCTTAAAAGCAACGAATTCTTCTATTTGTTCCACATCATAATAATCATATATACCATTAGCATAAGAAGCTAAGGTTTCATTATCATTAAATTTGCATGAAAAGGGAAGGTGTGGAGCCTTCATCCTAGAGCAAAAAGTATAATCATATCTCAAGCATAGTTGCCGAGCATACCAATGCAACAAATGAATTTGATCCCATAACAGTTTCCTTTTGTGTCAAGCGATAATCCCTAAAGTATTCATGTTGATCCAACGTTACTCCCGTTACATAGTTGAATGGGGTTTTCTCAGGATTATCAAAGTAGTAGATAATATCTTTCACATAATGAGCATCGAGGATTTTAGGAGGTTCCCCATCTCCATGAGTAGCAACTACACCTAAGTTTTTGGTATTTCGTGTTCCATATCCATAACTGAAAATAGAGAACAACTTAGAACAGCAAATAAAATCTACTTAGTGATAAAGCAAACAAGCACACCCGAGAATATTCACCCCACGCTATTGCTCCCCGGCAACGGTGCCAGAAAATAGTCTTGATAACCCACAAGTGTAGGGTATCGCAACAGTTTTCAAGGGTAAAATATTCAACCCAAATTTGTTGATTCGACACAAGGGGAGCCAAAGAATACTCTTATGTATTAGCAGCTGAGTTGTCAATTCAACCACTTGGAAACTTAGTATCTGCAGCAAGATAGTTTAGTAGCAAAGTAATATGATAGTGGCGGTTGCAGCAATAAAAGTAAGGTAGTGTTTTTGTAGTTTTTGTAATAATAGCAACGGAAAAGTAAATAAGCAACTAGCAATATAGGTAAAGCTCGTAGGCATTGGATCGGTGATGGGAAATTACGTCGGATGCAATTCATCATGTAGAAGTTATAACCTAGGGTGACACAGAACTAGCTCCAGTTCATCAATGCAATGTAGGCATGTATTCCGAATATAGTCATACATGCTTATGGAAAAGAACTTGCATGACATCTTTTGTCCTACCCTCCCGTGGCAGTGGGGTCCTATTGGAAACACACCCGAGAATATTCACCCCACGCTATTGCTCCCTGGCAACTGCGCCAGAAAATAGTCTTGATAACCCACAAGTGTAGGGGGTCGGTTGTAGCCTCTTTCGATAAGTAAGAGTGTCGGACCCAACAAGGAGCTAAAGGCAGAACAAATATTCCCTCAAGTTCTATCGACCACCGATACAACTCTACGCACGCTTGACGTTTACTTTACCTAGAACAAGTATGAAACTAGAAGTACTTTGTAGTTTTTGTGGGATAAGTTTGCAAGAATATAAAGAGCACGTAAATATAAACTAGGGGTTGTTAAGATAAAGAAACAATAAAGTTAATGATAGCGAGTGTGGGAAAGTGGTGATAGGAGTTGCGAAATTGCCCCTAAGCAATTGACTACGTTACTAGACCGATAGCAAGTTTTATGTGGGAGAGGCCACTGCTAGCATGTCATCCCTTACTTGAAATTATATGCACTTATGATTGGAACTATTAGCAAGCATCCGCAACTACTAACGTTCATTAAGGTAAAAACCCAACCATAGCATTAAGATATATTGGTCCCCCTTCAATCCCGTATGCATCAATTTCTATGCTAGGTTGAAGCTTCTATCACTCTTGCCCTCCAATACGTAGTCCTATCAACATACAACTAACCCTATGGTGTGATCCATGCGCGCACTCATATGATGAGCACCAAAGGACAGCAACATAACCACAAGCAATTTAAATCAATCATAGCAATTCACCAATCACTGATAGGATAACGATAATCTACTCAGACATCATAGGATGGCAACACATCATTGGATAATAATATGAAGTATAAAGCACCATGTTCAAGTAGAGGGTACAGCGGGTTGGGGGAGAGTGGACCGTTGTAGATAGATGGGGGAGGTGATGGAGATGTTGGCGAAGATGACGGAGGTGTTGGTGTAGATCGTTGTCACACGATGATGGCCCCGGTGGCACTCCGATGCCACCGGAAGCGAGGGGGAGAGAGCCCCCCTCCTTCTTCTTCTTCCTTGACCTTCTCCCTAGGTGGGAGAAGGGTTTCCCCTCTGGTCCATGGCCTCCATGGCGGCGGAGGGGCGAGAGCCCCTCCGAGATTGGATCTGTCTCTCTGTCTCTCTCTGTTTCTGCGTTCTCAGATTCTGGCCCTTCACCGTTTCTTAAATTCTCGGAGATCCATAACTCCGATTGAGCTGATTTTTTGACACGATTTTTATCCGAATATTAGCTTTCTTGCGGCGAAAGAAGGGCATCAACCGCCTTACGGTGTGGCCACGAGGGCCCAGGGCGCGCCTGCCCCTGGTGGGCGCGCCCCCCTGCCTCGTGGCCCACCCGGGCATCGTCTCATGTTGGTTCCGCTTCCCAAAATTCACATATATTCCAAAAAAAATCTCCGTCCGTTTTTATTCTGTTTGGACTCCATTTGATATGGATATTCTGCGAAACAAAAAACATGCAACAAACAGGAACTGGCACTGGGCACTGGATCAATATGTTAGTCCCAAAAAATAGTATAAAATGTTGCCAAAAGTATATGAAAGTTGTAGAATATTGGCATGAAATAATCAAAAATTATAGATACGACGGAGACGTATCAGTCAACTTACTGTACGCAGCACCGAAACATGATCACTAATAAACTCTTCCTTTTTTTTGTTGGATCCTTCGACATAGGAAAAGTGAAAGAACATAACTAAAAATGATGCAGAACACAACTATGGGGATGATAGCATCATGATACTAAAACTGAGCATACAATCATTATATTTTCTACACCAATTACCTATATCAAGAAAATCACACCATTTCAAAATTGTGAAAATATGCTACAATACCTGAACATCAATTTCCTCCATAAATACATCCTTTGGTGTATCACACAATGTTTGACCTGCAAGTGGATACAGAAGAAAGCTCACGGATTCCACGAAATATTGTAAGGAGTGAGTGAAACATGGGGAGCTCTCTCCCTCTTTCTCTCTCTTTGGCCGCACTCATGAGAGGTGATGCCGCTTGCCGCCGTGCACCTCACCACCCATCCCC
>LR738715.1:787054831-787073098 GCA_902687465.1 Secale cereale | reverse complement strand
CAGGCACTGCCAGGACCTCCCGGCCTCTCCTTGCGCCCACCACCGTCGCCATGGAAAGACCCAACCGGAGCTCGCCATCTCGCTTGGAACCGGCGAGGAACACCGCTGCCATGAACTTGGAGTTCAAACCCCGCCGCTGGACCTTCTCCCGCGCCTCCTAGATCGCATCCACGTCGTCCCCGCCACCGGATCCGGCCCCTGCCTCGCCTCCTCGGCCGGATCTGGCCGGAGAACTCCACCGCCGTGCCCGGCGTCAGTGTGCATCGCGGCCAACCTCGACCTCTAGCTCGCTCGATAGCAACACCGAGTTTTGAATCCTAAAAAACGTTGGGTCCTTCGTGTAAGAACGAAACGTTTTCTCACAATAGACACTTAAGGAGGGACGGCGGGTTCAGAAAACATGAAGGCTTTTTTGCAAAAACGCCACGACGGATGAGCAAGCAGAAGCACTGTTTGCTTTACTATTAGGGAAAGATAATAAGAATATATTCAGATAAACCCAGTACAGTAGCTAATCCACTAACAATAGATTATACAGAGATCCAATAGTAAATTATTTTGACAGAATATCCATCAATGCAAAGGAACAGCACAAATTCGTGTCCACCTCTCTGTACATAGACTGTCGTGTATTAATGAATTAGTAGTACTCTATCTCCACCTCTGTTTACTCCAGCTGCCAAGCACCTGCGGTAAAAAGTACGGTGGAAATCTCAGTTTAGCATATGAACTCACACTTCTCTGAGCCAAATTCAGCTAATTCAGGCAGACTGAAATTCAGTGTTGATTTGGCATAACACAAACACACTGTGTGCTTACTACTCCAGTTCAGAATTTTAAGTGGACAGCTCGTTCGTGCTGGTCCGGGAAACAGGGAAGGGTTTCAAGATTTTCCTCGATTTAATTCAAGACCCATCACAGATTGTACAACCAAGCAACCAAAATGACAAAAAGGATAGAAGGAATTACTCCAACCGATGTCGAATGCGTATATTTTTCGCTAACGAATAAACCAATGGTCTTCCTGTTACAGAGATCACCAAAGTTATCATGTTTGGAGTTAAGAAAGAGGATGGTGCCGAGCCCTACACAATTCGCTCATCTTCGTCCTATCACAGAGATCGCCATAACAAGCCGGACCAAATCTAAATTCCCTACCCACGCCGACGACAATCAGTAGGTAGGCCATACGGCATCACAGCCATTCGTCACAAAGAAAATCACAAGAGGATTCAGAGAACAGAAAATCACAAGAGGATTCAGAGAACAGAAAATCACAAGAGGATTCAGAGAACAGGAGGCATCGACATCACATTAACACAGAATTGCATATATCGATAATGGTCGATCAACACTGTATTAACCAACAATTTCACAATAAGCATCAGTTTGCATCACCGCAAACCAAACCTAACACGATCTAAAACGGCAGGCAAATCAACTACTGCTGGCGAACGAACGGTGTCATGCCCTCAAATGCGGCGGTGGCTGGGGTTGGATTGGGGTCTCGGTCCCGCTTAGGCGCGCTCCCCGCGGATGCGGCGGGCGAGCTGGATGTCCTTGGGCATGATGGTGACGCGCTTGGCGTGGATGGCGCAGAGGTTGGTGTCCTCGAAGAGCCCCACGAGGTAGGCCTCGGCGGCCTCCTGGAGGGCGAGCACGGCGTGGGACTGGAAGCGGAGGTCCGTCTTGAAGTCCTGCGCGATCTCGCGGACCAGGCGCTGGAAGGGCAGCTTGCGGATCAGCAGCTCCGTGCTCTTCTGGTACTTACGGATCTCGCGCAGCGCCACGGTCCCGGGCCTGTAGCGGTGCGGCTTCTTCACGCCGCCGGTGGTCGGGGCGGACTTCCTGGCAGCCTGAAATCACATCGATTCGATTCAAACGCGTCAGATCGGAGGAATTGACGAGGAGGGGAGGGACGGTGAGGAGAGAAGTTTAGGGGACGGCGGAGGCGGACCTTGGTGGCGAGCTGCTTGCGGGGCGCCTTGCCGCCGGTGGACTTGCGGGCGGTCTGCTTGGTACGGGCCATGGCTCCTCTCGCCGGCTTCGGTTGCCTTCGCTGCGCGGTTGCGGTTGCGGGTGCGGGAGCGGGCGGTGGAACTCGAAATCGAAGGCGGCGAACTGGGTGATGGGAGAAGAGGTGGGAGGTTGGTGGGGAATTTAAA
Organism: Secale cereale; assembly: GCA_902687465.1. Taxonomy (NCBI): domain Eukaryota; kingdom Viridiplantae; phylum Streptophyta; class Magnoliopsida; order Poales; family Poaceae; genus Secale; species Secale cereale. Next base: position 787,070,933 of record LR738715.1, on the reverse strand, counting down.
GGTGGGAGGGGGCGCGCGGGGGCAGGGGATCTGGGATTGCGCTCGGATCTGACGGCTGGGCTCGCGTGGAATCGATCCGCGTGCTCGGCGCTGGTTCGCGGGGGAGCGAGGAGGTGCGGATCGCTGACGTGGCGGTGGAGGGCCGGACTGCGGTTGGTCTCGTGAGTGTGCGTGTGTGTGTGTGCCTGTCCCATTGTGGGCTAGTACCCGGGCCGTAGGCCGTTTTCGAAGCCTGCTTAACTTCAGAGCTCCATATTTGATTTTCTTCTGTTTTCTTCTTTTCTTTTTCTCTTTGTTTCATACGTTTTTTCCTACGGGTTTTCTATTATATATATTTTTCTCGTTTTTATTTCTTTATAAATTTTCATTATTTTTATCTTTTGTCTTTGTTTTTTTATTTTCTGAAATTTTATATGGGTTTTCATGGTTTTCTTTGGGTTTTTCAATTTTCTTCGTTTCTAAGGTCTTTCTTTCGATTATTTGTTTCGTTTCTTCGGTTTTCACTGTTTTTCTTTATTTTTATTCAACACATTTCTATTTTCTAATGCACATTTGTATATTTTAAGTATACACCAGCAACAATATGTTTTACATTTTCATTTTTCTAAAATGTATGATAACATTTAAAAAACATAATGTTTGGTAACTACTTTTTATACACATTATAAATATATGGTATATACCAGAAAAAAATTAATTTATGTTTACTTTTTTGATATATATATATGATATATATTTTTTATAAATGATCAATATTTTTCAATATTTTATGTTTTTATGTTAAAAAAATTGTACACATTCTAAATGTTTCATATATATCAAGGGAAATTTAGTGTACATTTTATCAGGCCAGGAGGGGGTTGCCAAGGCGGTGGACAACTATTTCCAAATAGATTCTTGGTGAATATAGATGCTCTCCAACTACCACATCTCACTCTAGATCACTTTGAGATCCCAATTACGGAGGAAGAGGTCGTAAAGGTATAGTCAAGCACTCGCAAGGGAGTTTGGGTTGAATCTAGATGCTCTACAACTGCCACATCTCACTCTAGATCACACTGAGATCCCATTTACGGAGGAAGAGGTCATAAAGGTAGTCAAGGCGATGCCGCTAGACAAGGCACGGGGCCTAGATGAGCTGATACGTCTCCAATGTATCTATAATTTTTTATTGTTCCATATTGTTATAGTATCAATCTTGGATGTTTTATATACATTTTCTACCAAATTTATATCATTTTTGGGGACTAACCTATTGACATAGTGCCCAGTGCCAGTTGCCGTTTTTTGCTCGTTTTTTTACAGAATATCAATACCAAACGGAGTCCAAATGCAACTAAACTTTTTGGAGATTTTTTTCTCCTCAGAAGAGACCCAAGGAGCCCACGAGGTGTACCAGAGGAGGCCCGTGGGGCGCATAAGGCACCAGGGCGCCAGGAGGCCCAAGCACGCCCTAGTGCCTTGTGGGGCCCACGGAGCCCTTCTCCACCGACTTCCAGCTCTATAAATACCCAAATATTCCAGAAACCCTAGTGATGCGGGGTCAACCCGATTCTAGGCCGATCTTTCACGAAAAGGAGGGATCCCGCGAGGAACACGATGAACACGGGGACGAACAAGGAGAAATCTCAAGGGAAAACGCTCAAGAACAAGTCCAACCACACATCCACTAGACAATCAAACACACAAGATCACAAGGTACATGAACAACAAAGGGAAAGATACAAGGTAAAATTCATCTCCGTGAGGAGGTCTTGAATCCGCGAAGGGTCGTCCCGTTTAGGGGTCTTGAATCCGTCGTGGATCTTCTCCGTAGAGGGGCCGCAGTCTCTCCTAGGAGTAGAACCACTAAGATGAGCAAAGCTCTAGTCTAAAATGAGCTATCACATTTGCTAACCCAAAAATGGTGGAGGTGGAGGAGTATATATAGTCTAGGGTAATGAAGGGGTAAGTGAGGGGTGAAACAGGTACATGGGCATCAGCTCGGATACATGCACGCAGGCAAGGGAGGCCGGATGTCCGGGGCTTCGCTGGTCGCCGGATGTCTGGGCCGAGGGGCCGGATGTCCGGGCGGAAGGGGCTCGGTCCCTGTGCTCTCTGGATAGGATGGTCCGGATTTCTGGGCCGACGGGAGGATGTCCAGGAGTTGGCGAAGCCCCGGATGTCCGGCGTTTGGCCCGGATGTCCGGCTATTGTAGCTTCCACAGCTCCGTCTTCTTCCGTCGTCAGTTGTTCCTTGGCTCTTGCACTCTTCCTCGTCGTCCGTGAAGCTCCGACAATACCTATGTATGCACACGAGTGGAGTGTCAAGTAGTATACCATCCTCGAAGAAGCCAAGTGGACACGTGTAAAGGAGATGATTCACCTTTATGTATGTAAAGTATAGGTCGCACGTGTCACTTGCCAAACGGACTCTTGACATGGTGATGTCCTTAGGATGCTCCGCATCATCCCCTCCCCCTTGGAAAAGATCCGACCTCGGATCGAAAGCCAAATCACCATGGGAAAGAGATGGCGTCGCCATGTCGAAGTGGTCGATCACCAAGCACTCATCATCTTGAAGTTCGAAATAGACACTCTCCAATGTCGCACCATCTAGTGATTCCTTCAAAAGGAGCAAGGACAACAAACACTTGGAAAAACAAATGTGGTTAGCGTTAGTGCAAAGCCAAACATTCAAGAGGTGATTCACCCAACAAGTGTTGTCATCAAGCATAGCATAGGGTGTGACAAAGGATTGTTGCATGGCATGTAAGCACATCAATTGAGCACAATCAAGGTCATCATGGAAACAAGCATGTAAATGTGAGGTAGAGATGCACATATATGTGACAAGAGTGTAAGCATCTACCTCAAAGTCATAGCAAGCATGCATAAAGCGTTGAATGAAAGGTCTATGGTAGGCATAGGAATCATTCACAACACCCACTAAAATGAAGTGTCTTAACACATGAGTCAAGTGCAAGACAATCCAAGCATAATGTGCATATGGTGTAGTGAAAGTCGTGTGGCACTCAACACAATAGAAAGAGCAATTGTTCGACATGTGTGAGGCAAATAAGTGTAATGCCCAGGATGGAGTTATACCTCCTACGTGTCGAGGCACGACTTAAAGGCATAAATCCATCCTAGAATGATCTCAAGTTCGGTAATCTTTGCACATCTCATGTAAAAGAGGGGATTGTAAACAGAAAAATAGTTGGCTTACACTCGCCACGTCACAGAATTACAATTCAAGTCTCAAACATCATACATTAAGAACATCACAACCCTCTAAGGGCAAAATCCAAATGCAAGATACCAAACTCAGATAAATAAACCACAGGCGGATCGAATCCTAGTAAGAGTCTCCACTACTGATCATCCGGGTATCGCACATAGTACCGACTACGCTCCTCGTCGTACTCCCAATCCAGCTCAGTGCCATCACCTGGATAGCTCACAGCTGGACCTGCATCTGGTGTGTGAAGTAACTATGAGCCACAGAGGACTCAGCAATCCCGTTCCCGGGTAACAAGACTATTTAAGCCTTTGGGTGAGGATAAGGCTGAAGAAAAGAATAAGTGTCTGCAGCAGCGACTAGCAACTAGCTTACGTGAGTGAGAGCGAGAAGAGAAAGCCTCGGCGAGAAGTGATCACGAAGTGATCCTAGCTACAAGCTCAACAAACATAACCCCTCCGTGTTCAACTCCCGAACCCCTATTCAGAAATTGACAGTCACGGAACACACGCTGGTAGTGTATTAGAAACATTGTGTCAAGTTTTCTACAACCGGAATTAACAAGCTCCCATCTGCCACATAACCGCGGGCACGGCTTTCGAAAGTTCAAACCCTGCAGGGGTGTTCCAACTTGACCCATTACAAGCCCACGATCCGCGGAGTCGCAACTCCAAAGTGGGAAGACCCGAGTATCCTCGGAATCCCGTGCTCAAGATATACCGAGCTAAGGTAAGGCTAATCCAGCAAATCCTCCCGGCGTGTCGACACCCTGATAGTAGCCGCGCGTATCTAAGTCTCAGGACACGACCAGATGGGTGATGCTACGGGTTTTTTTTTACCAAACCTCGAGTTTCCTTGAGGTGGCCCCGCAGGACCCCCAGTTCGGACCAACACTCATGTGGAGCACTGGCCCGGGGTTGTTGATTAAGAAAAAGGGTTTATAACTCCCTATGCAAGTTTAGTTTGTTATTAAGCAAATAGTACCAATGTTGGGACTTGCTGGAAAAGACTTAGCACTTAGCGGTTTATCGAGGGGGTCCCATACACCCCAACCGTGTTAGGAACGCATAATCAAGGAACATAACACCGGTTTATACGGTTCCTAACGGCATGAGTGGAACAAATCACCAAGCAAAAGGCTTAGCCTTCCACCCTTGCCAATATATAGATGATTTCATTTAACGCATTTATATAGTGTGATATAACCCAACCAAACTTCAACATGAAGCAAGCATCTTCGATCTTCACCTGCAACTAGCAATGCTATAAGAAGGGCTGAGCGAAGCGTACTTAGCCAAGCAACGGTTTGCATAGGTAGGTTGGATAAACATGGCAATTGGTTACAAGTAGGAGGCTGACAAGAAGATCATGGGCATCGAGGCAAAACTATAGAACGATACTACTAGCAATAGGCAAAGATAGTAATGTTATCGGGGTTCGGTCATCTTGCCTGAAGAGAAGTCGTTCGGATCGTAAGAAGGGTCCTCGTGCTCAACCTCGTTGGTAACCTCGTGCTCAACCTCGTACTCGGTCTCAGCTTCCGGCTCTAAACAAAACAATCACACCAAGCACCAATCAACAAGATGCAAATGCGCACTCGAAAAAGATGGATGCATGATGGATGCACTAAGGATGCACACGGAGCACGTAAAATATCACTCAAGCAAAACACCTCAAAACATGATAACAATCTGATATTATTAATCTACACAGAAAATCAATCAAGTTTGATATAAGATTCGCTGAAATCGGAGTTACGGGCTAAAAGTTATGCCCGAAACAAGAAATGAGCGAAAGCTGAAAATTACAGCAACATAGCAACTTCGGAGCTCAAAATAATTGAGCTACAGCATTCAAATAACATGGCAAAGGACATGAACACAAACTAGACATATACTACAGCAACTAAGTCCAAAGGTGCACCCCCAACGGAGTCACGGATCAATAGCAATGATCTTGGACATATTGAACTTGACAATAAAATTCTGGCAGCAGAATTTTATTGAAACTTTGGAGCAAAAGATAAACATGCTACAACCACTCAAATAGACATGTGAGGACATGAATGGAAAAACAACAATATATACTTCAAGGAACAATCAAAATCCACTCCAAAACTATCATGCTTTGCCCTAGAACATCACACGAACATGGCATCGGAACGTTACAGATTTGAGACTTGGTGAAAAACCACTAAGTCCTAAAACAGCAATATCATCATAGCAACTAAAAGAGCATGTTTAAGTCACCTCGAAACTAAACATGGCAAGAGGTGAGCACCTCATCAAAATACACATGAAGGTGATCCCGAAACACACAAGCATGCATCATGTAGGTAAACACAACGATTGCAACGAGTTCAACAATATGGCATTTCATAACAAGTGAAAACACATCACACGAACATGGCACTTTGCAACGATGATAACAAGGCAAGAATAAATCTATCATGCTACCTAGCACATACAACACGTAGAGCATGGCAAGACGAACACGTGGACATGTCATTTGCATCATTCGGACAAACGAGCTAAAAGATATCACATGGCAAAGGTGACATAAAAACATCACATAGCAGCAGTTTATAACATGATGCACTCTTGCAACAGCAAAACAAGCACCTAGATGATCTCTAACATGCATGACAACAACAGATAAAACGTAGAGCAAGTCCCCACGAACGTCTGGACATATTATACGCGCGAATCGGAGCAACAGACAAAAAGTTAGAGCAGTTTGAAATATGCATCTCAGAACAATACACAGGGACCTAGTGGTAAAAAGGAGCAACCTCGGGGTCAGATCTGGAGTCAACGCGGCTGGATCTGGTCAACCGGCGGTGCGGATCGGGCCCGACGCGCGGGATCCGGCGGTGGCCCACGCGGCTCGGCCCGCGGAGCGAGAGGCGCCGGCGAGCTGCGCGGCTGCGGCCCACTGGCACGCGGGGCGGGAGCCCAGCGGCTGGAGGGACCCGGTGGGCCGAGGTGCGGCTGCGGCCCGCTTGGGCGCCTGCTGCCTGCTGGACGAGGGACGCGGCCCGGCCGGCGACTCGGTGGCCTGGCGGGGCGACGCGGGAGGCGGGCCGAAGCGGGAGGCGGGCCGGTGCGCGGGGATGTGGTCCCCCGCCCCCGCCCCCCCCCCCCCCCCCCCCCCCCCGTGCCTGGCGACTCGGTGCGCGGTGGAGTTCGAAGCTGGGCCAGTCGGCGAAGTGGGGACCGGGCCGGTGGCCAGCGCTGCGGGAGCGAGGCGCCCGGGCCGAGTGGAGCGGTCGGTCGGCGGAGCGACCGAGGCGAGCTGCGAGCTACGGCTGGGGGCTTCGATGCGGTCTGGCGCGCTGACTTCGGGGATCGATCGGGAATTGATCCCCCGATCGATCCAGTCTGGTGAGGTGGCTGGGATATAAGAAAAAAAAAGAAGAGGGGAAAGAGGAAGAAGAAGAGGATGTCCAAAATTAGACTAGGGTCTAATATATAGCAGGTAGCTAGGGTTATGGGTTCTGGGGGTGCTAGGAGCCCTCCGATCGCGATCCGACGGATCCGATCGCGGGGGTAGATTAAAAGGGCCTAGGAGAATATAAAAGACTGCAGTAGGGGTGTTTCCGGGACACAAAGTGAAGGCACTTTGGACCCACACGATCAACGGATGGGATAGCCAACGGAGTCCAAATGAGACGAGATTTGACAGGCGGGTTGCACACAACAAAACAACAACACACACAACAACCTCGCGGCACACCGGTAACGTTACACGCCCAAACAACAAAGTAGGCCTACAGGACGTCACGGACACGTGAGGGAGCTCCGGAACGCGAAACGGACAACGGGAAGAAACACGCGGAACCGGATGCAACCGCCAACACAAATGCAATGCGATGCACATGTCTACATGATAAGAATGAATGCCACACACTCACACAACAAAACGACGAAAACCCAAAAGACAAAGAACCCGGAATGGAAATAGATGAAGCCGGTGATATATTATATACCCAAAAGGGAAAGTATTACATCCGGGGCATTACAAACTCTCCTCTACTACAAAAAGATCTCGTCCCGAGATCTAGGACTGGAAAAAGGAAGGGTACTCGGAACGAAGATGATCTTCTCGTTCCCAGGTAGCTTCTCGGTCGGTGTGATGTGACCACTTGACTTTCAGAAATTTGATGGACTTGTTGCGGGTCTTGCGTTCGGTTTCTTCGAGAATTGCAACTGGATGTTCTCGGTAGGACAGGTCTTGTTGAAGATCAATCTCTTCAAACGGAATCATGCGCTCAGGTGCCTTGAAGCATTTGCGAAGTTGAGACACATGGAAGACATCATGAACATTGGCGAAGTTTGAAGGGAGCTCGAGTTGGTAGGCTAGATCGCCTCTCTTGCCAAGAATCTTGAAAGGCCCGACGTATCTAGGAGCAAGCTTTCCTTTGATACCGTATCTTTGGGTGCCTTTCATCGGAGAAACTCGGAGATAGACATGATCACCGATGTTGAAAGCCAAATCACGATGCTTGCCGTCATAGTAGCTCTTCTGACGCGACTGAGCGGCCTTGAGATTCTCACGTATGACTTTGCACATTTCTTCGGCTTCTGAGATCAAGTCATTGCCAAGAAGTTGACGTTCGCCTGTTTCAGACCAGTTGAGAGGGGTACGGCACTTTCTGCCATAGAGAATTTCAAATGGTGCTTTGCCTGCACTTGCTTGAAAGCTGTTGTTGTAAGAGAACTCGGCAAATGGAAGGCAGTCTTCCCATTTCATGCCGAAGGAGATGACACAGGCTCTGAGCATGTCTTCTAGAATCTGATTCACACGCTCGACTTGACCACTAGTCTGAGGGTGAAAGGCAGTGCTGAACCTGATCTTAGTGCCCATGGCGGACTGAAAGGAGTCCCAGAACCTTGATGTGAACAAGCTTCCACGGTCTGAGGATATAACTTGAGGAATGCCATGTAGGGACACAATTCTGGAAGTGTACAGCTCTGCAAGTTGAGCTGCATTGATTGATTCTTTGACTGGAAGAAAGTGAGCGACTTTGGTGAGCTTGTCAATCACCACAAAGATAGCATCATTTCCTCGCTTGGATTTAGGAAAACCAGTGACGAAGTCCATTTCAATGTGGTCGAACTTCCACTCAGGGATAGGAAGAGGTTGGAGAAGACCGGCTGGACGTTGATGTTCTGCTTTCACTCTTCTGCATACATCACATTCATTCACGAATTGGGCAATCTCCCTTTTCATGCGTGTCCACCAGTAAGACTGCTTGAGATCTTGATACATCTTGGAACTGCCAGGATGAATGGAAAGGAGAGAATCATGAGCTTCTTCCATTATGAGCTTCCTGAGATCACCTTTGGGAACAACGAGTCTGTCCTCGAAGAACAAGGTATCTCTCTCATCAACACGGAAGCACTTGTATTTTGGAGTGCCCTTTGCAATCCCATGTTTCACTTTCTTCACCATGGTATCACTGAGCTGGGCCTCACGGACTTGATCTTCCAAGGTAGGAGGAATTTGAAGATTTGCAAGAAAACCCTGCGGAACAACTTGGAGGTTGAGTTTCCTGAATGCTTCACAAAGCTCAGGCTGGTACGGCTTGATAAGAAGGCTGTTGCAATATGCCTTTCTGCTCAAAGCATCTGCAATCACATTCGCCTTGCCAGGAGTGTATTCGATGCTGGGGTTATATTCTTGGATCATTTCAACCCAACGAGTCTGGCGGAGGTTCAGATGCGGTTGTGTGAAGATGTACTTCAAGCTCTTGTGATCAGTGAAGATGTCGACCTTTCTGCCCAACAACAGATGTCTCCACATAATCAGAGCATGTACCACAGCTGCTAGCTCGAGATCATGTGTGGGATAGTTCTTCTCACTTGGCTTTAGCAAACGAGAAGTGTATGCCACAATTCTCTTATCTTGCATAAGCACACCACCAAGACCTTGAAGAGAAGCATCACAGAATACTTCATAGGGCTTGGATTCATCCGGAGGAGTCAGAACTGGAGCAGAGACAAGCTTATCTTTGAGAGTTTTGAATGCCACTTCACACTCTGGAGACCAAAAGTATTTGACATTCTTCTGAAGCAGGTTGGAAAGAGGCTTGGCAATCTTGGAGAAGTTCTCAACGAACCTTCTGCAATAGCTGGCAAGACCCAGAAAACTGCGGAGCTGCTTGACGTTCTGAGGAGCTTCCTAGTTGACAATTGCTTCAACTTTCTCGGGATTAACCGCAATACCGTCAGCTGAGATGATGTGGCCCAGGTACAAAACCTTATCGAGCCAAAACTCGCACTTTGAGAACTTGGCATAGAATTTATGCTCTCGGAGTCGATCAAGAACCAGACGTAAGTGCTTTTCGTGATCTTCTTCATTCTTGGAAAACACCAGAATATCATCCAGATACACAAGCACGAACTCGCCAGTATAGGGGTTGAAGATGTAATGCATCATCCTCGAAAAGGTAGGAGGAGCATTGGCGAGGCCGAAGGACATGACGGTATACTCGTATGAACCGTAGCTCGTTCTGAAGGCCGTCTTGGGAATGTCTTCCTCGCGAATGCGAATTTGATGATAGCCCATTCGGAGGTCGAGCTTAGAGAACACTTTAGCTCCTTTGAGCTGCTCAAAGAGTTCGTTGATGTTGGGGAGCGGATACTTGTTCTTAATCGTCTTCTTGTTCAATGGCCGGTAGTCAACACAGAGACGCTCCGTGCCATCTTTCTTCTTGACAAATAAGACACCACAGCCCCACGGAGATGTACTAGGCCTGATGAGACCCATACTCTCCTGCTTATCAAGCTGCTTCTTTAATTCCTTCAATTCATCCGGAGAGAGCTTGTACGGACGCCGGCATGCTGGCTCAGTGCCCGGCTCGAGTTCAATGACAAACTCCACCTGACGGTGTGGAGGCATGCCTGGAAGTTCTTCAGGAAAGACGTCTTGATATTCGTTCACCATCGGAATTTGAGATATGGCATTAATTTCGCCCTTATCATTGAGAGAGAAAAGTCTGATAGTGTTATCCCTTGAAGCAAAGATAATCACATCTTCATCAGAATGGGTCATCTTGACTTCCTTCTGTGCACAATCAATATGAGGATCGTGCTGTGAAAGCCAATCCATTCCGAGGATGAGGTCGATGTCAGAATTGCCAAGAATCACCGGAGAAGCCAAAAATCGATAATCGCCCATGCGAATAGAAACATCCGGAGCATATATACTGGAATGCATTCGTCTCCCCGGAGAAACAACTGATAACTCCCTTGGCAAGCTTTTGATGTCAACATTATACTTGGATGCAAATGGTTGAGACATGAAAGAACATGAAGCACCCGAATCAAACAAAACTTTAGCTGGAAAAGAGTTAACTGGAAGGTTACCCAAAATGACATCAGAAGAATTCTCCGCTTGTGCTGCATTCATCAGATTGACCCTTGCTGCCTTTGGATCATGCCTGACAATAGCTGAACTCACAGGTGGAGGAGGAGGAAGACGCTTCCGATTCGGACATCTGTTGGCATAGTGACCTTTCTGAGTGCATTTGTTGCAAGTCACTTCTGAGAGAGGACGGAAATAAGAGCCACTTGACTTGGAGCCTTGAGACTGAAACTGCTTCTTCGACTGGTTGCTCGGGTTGGGTGGGTGGGAGAAACCACGACCACTAGAGTTCTTGTTGTTGGAGTTGTTGAAGTTGTTGGAGTTGTTGTATGGAGCTCGAATCACTGGAGGAGGAGGAAGCCAGAATTTTTGTTGTTTCGCAGCCAACTGAGACGATGAGGAAGAGTGAACAGCATCTCGAATTCTCTTCTTAGAAGCCTCCATCTTAAGCTGAGCTGCTTCTTGTTTCAAAGCCATGTTATAGAACTTGTCGAATTCATCAGGCTCGAACAAAGTGAGAGCAAGCTGAAGTTCATCTTTGAGACCTCCACGGAACTGATAGATTTTACTCTTGGCATCAGGAATGTCTTGCTTAGCATAGCGAGCGAGGTTTTGGAACTTGACATTATACTGATAGACTGTCATGGAGCCCTGCTTCAGGTTGCGGAATTGCTCACGCATACCCTCGATGACACTTGTAGGAATGTGGTGCGAGCGAAAATCCTTGCAGAAATTCTCCCAAGAGATCACTTGACCCGGCCTGGAGTCTTTGTACTGCTGCCACCAGTCAGCTGCTTGATCTTTCAGTTGGAAGGCTGCAAACTTCACATAATCATCTTCCTTCACGTTACTGTACTCAAAATGCTTCTTGATATCGGTTAGCCAATCTTCAGCATCAAGAGGGTCGACACAGTAACTGAAAGCTTTAGGATTGTTGGCCAAGAACTGGTTGAGGGTAGCATGGTGCTGCTGGAAGAAGAAGTTGCCTTGGTTCCCTGGAACACCCTGATTAGCTTGCATAGCTTGCATCTGCTGCATCATCTGCATCATCAACTGAGTGTTCTGAGCTGTAGTCTGCATAATTGCTCTCCAAGCCTCAGGCGGAGGAGGAGGGGAAGGAGGATGTTCTGGGACCTCTTCCACCTCTGGGTTAGCGTTCGGAACCCTTTTTGGAGCCATCCTGTAAGAGATGACCACGAATCAGCAATTGGTTGACAAAAGGAATAAGCTGAATCAATGGCATGAATTGCAACAAGTCTTCACAATAATCATTCGAACAATAGAACAAATGAAATCATCCAAACAAGAGGAACGAATGATATTCTCAGTTAAATGATAACATCAATCTTCATGAGAAGCCACATAGGGGACAAAAGGATAAAATAAGAAAACAAGAAGGTACAGACGGGAACAAACACAAGAGAGGAGTTTCGTTCTAACATCTTTGTGCTGAAAGCATATGAACGCGTTACGAAAAGGTTTTGCAATCCCCGGATCAGCATAGCCAAGGACCCTTTAAGATGCAACTCCTGATAGTAACATCGGTCATATAACCCCTTCACTCAATGTAGAACCCCGAACTCACTAACCTGCATTCGTTGGAAGAATGCCTACGATCTACTGGATAAAACCCACCTATAGATTTCCGCAAGATTCCAGTTATGCAATCAGGTGTTGGGGATACACGGGAAGCACCGCGCAATCAACTCTAACCTACATCCAGGTGTATCCATCCTTCAACACATAACCAGTCTTTCTCGGAAACTGTGTACCTCGGACCTTCGAAAAGCATCCACTATAACAAGCTATGGCAATACTCCCGAACTACCTCCCCAGTACTGGGTGATGTCGGGGTTATCTTGCCACTGGCCGTATAGGAGAGATTTTCGATGTCGGCCGTCTTAAGTATTTAGTACTGCCGCGATATGCTTGTGACAACAATACCCCGAAGCTCAACTCCTCGATAACAGGAGGCATCGAGAACAATATCCTTGTCACAAGAACATCGAAACAATCCAAGAATACTCGCGGGATTCCTAAAAAAAATTGTGCAATTTTTGAAGATAGGAGAGACAAGAGTAGTCGTCAGGAGTCCTCACCAGAGAGAAAGGGGATGAGAAGCAAAGAAATCCTACTCTCCGATATAATATAGGACTCAAAAAGTTTTTCAGTGTGTGCCTAGACTCGACCGTTAACGATTCGATCAAACAGTGGGGGCTCCTAGGTCGGAGAAGACTCTGAATACCAACTTGTAATGCCCAGGATGGAGTTATACCTCCTACGTGTCGAGGCACGACTTAAAGGCATAAATCCATCCTAGAATGATCTCAAGTTCGGTAATCTTTGCACATCTCATGTAAAAGAGGGGATTGTAAACAGAAAATAGTTGGCTTACACTCGCCACGTCACAGAATTACAATTCAAGTCTCAAACATCATACATTAAGAACATCATAACCCTCTAAGGGCAAAATCCAAATGCAAGATACCAAACTCAGATAAATAAACCACAGGCGGATCGAATCCTAGTAAGAGTCTCCACTACTGATCATCCGGGTATCGCACATAGTACCGACTACGCTCCTCGTCGTACTCCCAATCCAGCTCGGTGCCATCACCTGGATAGCTCACAGCTGGACCTGCATCTGGTGTGTGAAGTAACTGTGAGCCACAGAGGACTCAGCAATCCCGTTCCCGGGTAACAAGACTATTTAAGCCTTTGGGTGAGGATAAGGCTGAAGAAAAGAATAAGTGTCTGCAGCAGCGACTAGCAACTAGCTTACGTGAGTGAGAGCGAGAAGAGAAAGCCTCGGCGAGAAGTGATCACGAAGTGATCCTAGCTACAAGCTCAACAAACATAACCCCTCCGTGTTCAACTCCCGAACCCCTATTCGGAAATTGACAGTCATGGAACACACGCTGGTAGTGTATTAGAAACATTGTGTCAAGTTTTCTACAACCGGAAATAACAAGCTCCCATCTGCCACATAACCGCGGGCACGACTTTCGAAAGTTCAAACCCTGCAGGGGTGTTCCAACTTGACCCATTACAAGCCCACGATCCGCGGAGTCGCAACTCCAAAGTGGGAAGACCCGAGTATCCTCGGAATCCCGTGCTCAAGATATACCGAGCTAAGGTAAGGCTAATCCAGCAAATCCTCCCGGCGTGTCGACACCCTGATAGTAGCCGCGCGTATCTAAGTCTCAGGACACGACCGGATGGGTGATGCTACGGGTTTTTACCAAACCTCGAGTTTCCTTGAGGTGGCCCCGCAGGACCCCCAGTTCGGACCAACACTCATGTGGAGCACTGGCCCGGGGTTGTTGATTAAGAAAAAGGGTTTATAACTCCCTATGCAAGTTTAGTTTGTTATTAGGCAAATAGTACCAATGTTGGGACTTGCTGGAAAAGACTTAGCACTTAGCGGTTTATCGAGGGGGTCCCATACACCCCAACCGTGTTAGGAACGCATAATCAAGGAACATAACACCGGTTTATACGGTTCCTAACGGCATGAGTGGAACAAATCACCAAGCAAAAGGCTTAGCCTTCCAACCTTGCCAATATATAGATGATTTCATTTTACGCATTTATATAGTGTGATATAACCCAACCAAACTTCAACATGAAGCAAGCATCTTCGATCTTCACCTGCAACTAGCAATGCTATAAGAAGGGCTGAGCGAAGCGTACTTAGCCAAGCAACGGTTTGCATAGGTAGGTTGGATAAACATGGCAATTGGTTACAAGTAGGAGGCTGACAAGAAGATCATGGGCATCGAGGCAAAACTATAGAACGAGACTACTAGCAATAGGCAAAGATAGTAATGTTATCGGGGTTCGGTCATCTTGCCTGAAGAGAAGTCGTTCGGATCGTAAGAAGGGTCCTCGTGCTCAACCTCGTTGGTAACCTCGTGCTCAACCTCGTACTCGGTCTTAGCTTCCGGCTCTAAACAAAACAATCACACCAAGCATCAATCAACAAGATGCAAATGCGCACTCGAAAAAGATGGATGCATGATGGATGCACTAAGGATGCACACGGAGCACGTAAAATATCACTCAAGCAAAACACCTCAAAACATGATAACAATCTGATATTATTAATCTACACAGAAAATCAATCAAGTTTGATATAAGATTCGCTGAAATCGGAGTTACGGGCTAAAAGTTATGCCCGAAACAAGAAATGAGCGAAAGCTGAAAATTACAGCAACATAGCAACTTCGGAGCTCAAAATAATTGAGCTACAGCATTCAAATAACATGGCAAAGGACATGAACACAAACTAGACATATACTACAGCAACTAAGTCCAAAGGTGCACCCCCAACGGAGTCACGGATCAATAGCAATGATCTTGGACATATTGAACTTGACAATAAAATTCTGGCAGCAGAATTTTATTGAAACTTTGGAGCAAAAGATAAACATGCTACAGCCACTCAAATAGACATGTGAGGACATGAATGGAAAAACAACAATATATACTACAAGGAACAATCAAAATACACTCCAAAACTATCATGCTTTGCCCTAGAACATCACACGAACATGGCATCGGAACGTTACAGATTTGAGACTTAGTGAAAAACCACTAAGTCCTAAAACAGCAATATCATCATAGCAACTAAAAGAGCATGTTTAAGTCACCTCAAAACTAAACATGGCAAGAGGTGAGCACCTCATCAAAATACACATGAAGGTGATCCCGAAACACACAAGCATGCATCATGTAGGTAAACACAACGATTGCAACGAGTTCAACAAGATGGCATTTCATAACAAGTGAAAACACATCACACGAACATGGCACTTTGCAACGATGATAACAAGGCAAGAATAAATCTATCATGCTACCTAGCACATACAACACGTAGAGCATGGCAAGACGAACACGTGGACATGTCATTTGCATCATTCGGACAAACGAGCTAAAAGATATCACATGGCAAAGGTGACATAAAAACATCACATAGCAGCAGTTTATAACATGATGCACTCTTGCAACAGCAAAACAAGCACCTAGATGATCTCTAACATGCATGACAACAACAGATAAAACGTAGAGCAAGTCTCCACGAACGTCTGGACATATTATACGCGCGAATCGGAGCAACAGACAAAAAGTTAGAGCAGTTTGAAATATGCATCTCAGAACAATACACATGGACCTAGTGGTAAAAAGGAGCAACCTCGGGGTCAGATCTGTAGTCAACGCGGCTGGATCTGGTCAACCGGCGGTGCGGATCGGGCCCGACGCGCGGGATCCGGCGGTGGCCCACGCGGCTCGGCCCGCGGAGCGAGAGGCGCCGGCGAGCTGCGGGGCTGCGGCCCACTGGCACGCGGGGCGGGAGCCCAGCGGCTGGAGGGACCCGTTGGGACGAGGTGCGGCTGCGGCCCGCTCGGGCGCCTGCTGCCTGCTGGACGAGGGACGCGGCCCGGCCGGCGACTCGGTGGCCTGGCGGGGCGACGCGGGAGGCGGGCCGGTGCGCGGGGATGTGGTCCCCCGCCC